>OZ022419.1:20222973-20540265 GCA_963989365.1 Rhimphoctona megacephalus | reverse complement strand
GACAGTTGCCAATAACAACTTCATCGTGCGCTACAAGCGCCACCACTACCACCGTTGGCGAAGCTGCTAGTCTTGAAAACTTGAAAAATTTTTTAACGCCCCATGAAAACAACGAAGAAACAACTTTTGTACCGATTACACTCTATTCAAGTAATTCCTCGCCCGGTGAGACGAAAAATTGTTCGATTCAAGCGAGAAATAGCTTGGAACGAATTTGCCACGCTAATGGAGGTTCTACTAGTTCTTCGTCGTTCACGAAAACCCCGTTGAGGATTGTTGCTCTACCGGAAGTAGGAAATTCACCAAACAATGTCGCTAATGCCTTTAGAAACAATCTCGCCGCTTCCGGTTACAATAATAATAATATTATTAATAACAACAATAACAATATTGCCAACGTAAGGTGCAATCACTTACTCGGTACTTGCGCCTGTTCTGCAACAACAACAACATCCCAAACATCCTCAACACTGACAAGAACTTCCAATCTTGCCAACGGAATTACCACTTCGTCATCCTGGATGAACAACTCTGTTGAACAGGAAACGGATTACGTCGTCGATCCGGTACAAGGCAACGCTTATCACAAAGGACAATTCCTTGGAAAGGTGCGTTTCTCCATTGTTTTTTTTTTCTTTGAAATTGCGATCCTAGCGGTTGAGTCTTCTACTAAACAATATTGACGCCTGCAAATTCTGGAAATTGGTTTTTACATTCGCGCGTGGGCCCGATGTTTTTGAGATATTGTTTTGATGCGCTCTCAGGACTAAACTACTCGAGATAGAAAAGTACCGTTGGGGACTTTTTTGCAGGGAATTTTATGCTCTATAAGATTGGTCCCATGCATTTTTACTCTATTTCCAACAGTTTCGGCGGTATGCGCGATATAAGAACGTGCGTTCTGTAACTTAGTAGTTGATGTTGTGATGTGCTCTCAGGCCTAAACTACTGGAGATAGAAATATGCCGATATAGACTTTTTTGCAGGAAATTTTATGCTCTATAATATTGGTCCTATGCATCTTTCTTCTATCTCCAACAGTTTTGACGGTATGCGCGATATAAGAACGTGCGTTCTCTAACTTAGTAATTAATGTTGTGATGTGCTCTCAGGCCTAAATTACTGAAGATAGAAACGTGCCGATGGAGAGTTTTTCGCAGGAAATTTGATGCTCTACAAGACTGGTCCTATGCATTTTTACTTTATCTCTAATAGTTTTGACGGTATGCGCGATAAAAGAACGTATGTTCTCCAACTTAGTCATTAATGTTTTGATACGCTCTCGGGAATAAACTACAGGAGATACAAAAAAGCCGATGGGAACTTTTTTGTAGGAAATTTTATGCTCTACAAAATTGGTCTCTTGCACTTTTGTTGTGTTTTCAACGGTTTCGGCAGTATGCGTGATAAAAGAACGCTAGTTTCTCCATCTTCGATCATTTAATAACTCCTCCGGAAGGATCCTGATCAAAAAACATTACTAGACTTTTCGACTCGGAATTCGATTCTTTAAGTTTACGGGGATGACCATTTATGGTGGGACGTTCCGTACGTTCATAATGATTTTCCCAATTTCCAACGAACTATATATTCAGCAATTACAACTTAAATCGATTTTGAAAAGGCAGAAAAAACTTGGAGTTTTAAACCTTTAAACTGAGCTGCTCGAACGCTTCATGAATGAACGTAAAATGCCTGAAGTCTGGCTGTGGTAAATACACTTTACTTTACGCATTTGTGTACTACGAAAACATTTTCTCTACGAAAGCGATAATTTGATTTAGACCACCCGCAATTGCATATGTTTTCGTCGACCAAAAGCATACACACGCATTGAGATTATTTCTTTTTCGGTCTCTCTTCTTCTCTACTTCTCATGAGCATTTATTTTTAGGACTTGGGCCGCTCGTACTCGAGCCAGGAAAATCTTCCTACGCGTTCTCCATTCCGCTCTGCTTTTTTTTTTTTTAATTTTGTTCTTCGTATGCTATGCGTGCTACTTTCGCCATGAGACAAGTGTACGATCGAACGAGTCAGCAAATTGAAATTATTCACCTCGTTTATATGCCATTTGCTTTGATCTTACTATAATTTATTCTTATATCCGTATATAAAGTCCTAATCAACGAGCTTATTTTCTCTGTGACTTTTCATTGAGTTTTTTTCTTTTGTTATTTTGTTATTCGTGCTAAAGGAAAGTAGCTTTCATCATTTTTTTGAAATTTTTATCTACAACCATTCTAGACTTGCAAAGATTTCATAAAAAACAAAAAAAATACTCGAAACCAATTCAAATATCGCTTAAAGGCTTCGAGGAGGATTAGCCATTGGCGATTTTTTGTTAAATGTACTTTTAAGATGAATATTTTTTAAATAAAAACTTTTCATATTTTTTATTCAATTTCAAAGGAAATATATTTATTTCAGTGATTTATTAATCTATGTGTTAACAATAAATATTTATAAAACCAATAGAAATAATATAATTAATTTTTTCTATCGTACAAACATCAGGGATCATCTAAACGTTCCTCGTAATCGAAGAGGCCAAAGAGCCAGACAGACTAATTTCAGAAAATTTACAAATCTTGGCTCACTTGTCCGAGCGAAGGTCGAATCTCGCGTCACTAGACAAGTAGAGGGTCAACGATATAAACCTCGGTTAAATAATTCTTCTACATAGACGAGAAGCATTCTTACCTCTATTATGAAGATTTAACTTTTCGACAATGCACGATTTTTTCCAATTAAAAATTCAATCAAAAACTATATTGAGAAAAAATCACTTACAAATTTCATGTCCTGTCATTTTTATGGTGTTACGATTTAATAATACTTCTAAGGTATTTTTTCATGGCATAATAAAGACAAATCGAAATTCTGTCTCGATATTACAATCCTGATTCTGAAAAGCAATAAACTTAAAAGAAAATCCGATATTGAATTTGCATTTTAGATTTAAAAATGTAAAAAACAAAATTATTATGATTATTTTTTTTAACGATGAGGTAGGCGTATTTTGGCTGAGATACACGTTGAAAGACGTAAGAGAAGAAAAAGCCAAAGGGATCGGGGATTACGAGTCACAAAGATTTTTTTGTAGGTGAAGGGACTCATAGCCTTTGTAGAAGGAGAGAAAGTCACACATCTGTCCCTTCAGATCTTGCAGGTAGGATACCAATATATATATATATATATACACATACATATATTTGGGACGGAAATCTCGGTATCTTGAAGAAAAAAAGAAAGAAAAAAGAAGTCGGGGCTTCTCGGAACGTTCCCACGATATGAGAAGAGGGATGGAAGATAAAAAGGCGTAGGGATGAGTCAAAGCACCGATGAAAAAGCGTTTCAAAATGGATTTACTAAAAAATGATGAATTTCTTTTCGCAAGCAAAAGAGATACGTTTTTTAGCAAATAAAAACGTTGTGCAGATTAACAAATCCAATGGAGAAATTGGATTACATTTGAAAATCTCCGATTTGATAGAAATTTCGTATTTAAGATATAGCCACAAGTTCACTATTAAAAAAAAAAAATCAATAAAAAAAATCAAATACACCGCGGAACGAGGGAAAAAATGGCGTTTGCGCAATGCACAAAGAGGCGACCTCGCTCTGTTGGTTCAGCCAGAGGGAGATCCGGTGGATTTTTCTATTCAGCGAAAAGGGAATGAAAGAAAAAGAGAAAAAAAGATTCATAGAGTGCAGTATTCTGGAACGCATGTAGGGTCTTGACACAGTGTACATTGGCGTGCAGCAGGTCAAAATGTTGGAGGAACTGTAGTGTCCGCGAACGTTACATGAAGAACGCACCCAACTCTGCACCTGAGCAAACGTCTGTATTTTTATAGAAATATATAAAATATATGATTTTAAAAAGCGAAAAAAAGAATAAGATAATGTGTAAATCATTAATACAAAATTCAACAAGCCCATGAAATTTCGAACGAATTTATATTTATTTGAATGAAAAATTGAAGAAAAATTCTAATGAAAATCTTCTTAGTGATTTTGTCGACACTAAATATTAAATTCGTTCCTTGATCGACCAATAATACATGGCAAACGCTGTCTCTGTATTTTATTCGTAAATGCTGACCGGCGCCCGACGTCTGGCTGTTTCCTCCCCATTCTCCTATGTTTCATTTCTCTTTCCCCCTCTCTTTCCTTCTTTCCCTCGTCGATATTCTCGCTCCATCGTTTTCTTCACTGTCCGTAGCTCTCTCGCTCTCTCCCTTTCAGCGTATTTTCATTCTCCTTATTCGTACGGCATACAGGTGTCAACAGTTGTGTTGAACGTCGATTTATAAACACAATTCTCGTTTTACACACTGTTATTGACGCATAAATACACATATCACGTCTTACCAAGCGTTTCCGCTTTTGTCAATACGCCTCGGCGCTTTATACACGAAGAGAACACGAAAACCAACGGGTTTCCCATGCATTTAACTTCCACTTTTGGATATACATAGATATTTACATACATATAGGTCGATCCAGACGAAAACTACGAGGCCACGAGCCATCATTATCTTTGAGACTGTATTTCCCGTACATTCTTAAACGAAAGTTAGCCACTATCGAAAATTCAAAACTTTGTAGTTTTAAGGTAATATGGCTGCTTCACACACTGAAAAAAGGCATAGTGTTGAGAACGGAGGGGTAGTTGAAGGTATTTCGTTGAGCCAACTACGCCCGCAATTTGAGGTAAAACTAAATATTCAATAGAACCAAAACATTTATTGAATAAAATTTAATGAATATTTGAAGTAGTATCATCGCATTGCTCGGGAAATGGGGAAAAGTATTTCAGTCAATTGTATAAATCATGGTTGGATTAAACTAATTACATTGTGTAATCAAAACGTACAATGATTGTACCGAACAATTATGGTTTTGAAATAACTGTAAGAAATATTTGAATTTTTTTTTATATACACATTTTTTATTTGATATTTTTGATTTTATATTTTACGATTTCAATAGTAAATACGATTGATCGATTTTTTAAGTCATCCTCTTGTCTCTCGTAAGAGCGCCTATATCCTGATATAATTAGGTGGCAAACCTTTTTACATCAGCGTACTTTAATTGTACGATAAAAACCTTAGACATTTTTACCTCGTCTCGTAAAACAAGGGTTCGGCTTAACTCGGCGACCATTGGTCGGAGTCATCGTTATTAGTTATTTAATGATTCAATGCCGGAGTCTTATGGGCACACGAGCGGTGCGACGCCTACGCGAGAGCGCTCCACCCATGGCCCTCTATCGGATTTCTGCCACACGAGAAATCCAGCCAGAGAATAAGGCTGTCCGGTTACAATATATATAATTCGTGTTAAACAAAACTTATTGTTTGCGCAACAAAATTTGAGTAGCTTTAGCAAAAGGTTTATTGGTTAGAATAGTAACAAAAGATTTCATCCAAATTACTATTAGGTAATTAGCTTAATCACAAATTATATTCCGTTGATCTATGGTGTCATTGAATTCAATTCTCGTGAAGAAATTTATTCGGTGCTATTATTTTATTAAGTCACGGAGAAACCGTATACAACTCAACCTCCGTGTGATTATTTCAAATTCAATCGATTCTGTGTCTCAAGTTTCGTTTTTTCTTCAATGTAACTATTTATTGCGGTTGCATCACATGAAATACACTCAACTCAAATAAATTAAAATTTAGCGGCAAAATCGTAGTGTGGTTGGCAATAGTTTAATTTTTTTTTCATTGCAGTAGTCAAATAAGTGCTAAATTTTCAATATACATTTATGCAATGTTCAATGCACTAATTAAATTAATTGAAGGTTGATGTGTATTACAGCGTGTCTTATTAACCTAAAAAAAATTAATAACGATAGATTTGCAAAATCATCAACTGATAACTGCAAAATTCCACGATGTCATATTTTCATTGTGATTTTTCAAAGAATAATCCGCATTTTTCAACCGATTATAATGCACCACGTCTTATTTTGTTCTTCAAGAGATCCTCTACGAATTCACCGTGTAGGTTTTTTTTTAAACTTGTTAATATGAAAATTACAGCAATTGGTTTATGAACATTTTTTTAGCCAATTAAACAATTGGCTGCAACCATAAAACAATGAAACTCAGAAAAAAATCCACACGGTGAATTTGTAGAGGATCTCTTGAGGAACAAAATAAGACGTGGTGCATTAAAATCGGTTGAAAAATACGGATTATTCTTTGAAAAGTCTCGATGAAAATATGACATCGTGGAATTTTACATTTATCAGTTGAAGGTTTTGCAAATCTATCGTTATTAATATTTTTTTAGGTTAATAAGACATGCTGTAATAGAAATCAACCGTTAATTCATTCAATTAGTACATTAAACTTTGCATTAATGTATTTTGAAAATTTAGCACTCATTTGACTAGTCTGCATCAGCTATTTTACCTTAAAATAATCGGAAAAACATCAGTCATCGCTAAAAACCAATAAACAGATATTTCTAATAATAATTGCAAACTTTACCTAATTTTTATTAAAATTAATTGCTTATTTAATAAATTCAATAAAATAAAGTTTTAAATACATTAATTTTTTATTATTCATTTATTTTCCATAAATATTGTTTCGAAAAAAGCTCTTGCATCCATTTTTCATTACTTGAAACTATTTTTCGCGTTTTTTTTTCGTCAAATAATCAATTCTCCCTTTGGTGAAATGCACTAAAAATGCACTAACGAGATATTTCGATAACCGTGAATTCCTGGGTGACGAGCTAGCAAAGACTCCTTTTTTCACATGCGTCTTATCGTAATTTGCACTTTTGCGGTGACAAAAGGCTTCCGAAGAATGCTTAATTGGTCGAAAGAATGATTTACACGTAAATGCTTCTACTCAATGAAGGGGAAAAAAGTTGTCGCGCTAGCTTGAAAAAGGGAGACACCGTGCCGAGTAATGGTTCGAGTACACATTTGCACGTAAATGTATGCATTTCGAGTGCATTCGTTCGAGAACAGATGATTTAAACAAAACTTTTCAAGCATTCGTTTACATTTTAACGTATAACTGTACTCACCATATATTTTTCGTATTTCTTTTAAAAATTGTGCATTTTTAATTCCATTAAAAGGCGAATAGTTTTCGAGCAGAAAAAAAAGTTGAATCTCTGGAAGGTGGAATTTGTCCGATAGTCGTTCTCAACTGTACATCGCGTTTTTAAAATCGTATATTTATATGTACGAGCGCACATATGTAACATGACTATGTAGATATAGTGGCAGGGATAATGCACCTCGCTCTCACGGTGAAGAGGCGTGGAGGCAACAGGCGAAGAGGACGATAAAAAAAGGACAGATTTCACGAAGGTAGCTGAACAAACCGGCGCGTCGAGGCTTCTTTCTTTCTCTCTCTCTCTCTCTCTCCCTCCTTGCGTACGTTTCTCGTTCTTTCACTCGAGAAGGTAGTTCGCAGATTCTCCCTGGGCATAACTGGATTTCACACGTGTATGCGAGCTCTACATAAATATATACGTATTTATATAAACACGATATGAAATACGTACACGACTCAAGCGGAAACGTATTTTTTTCTTCTCTTTCCTCTGTTCCTCTTTTTTTTTACTGTGAAAAATAGAAAATGTAATTGCATACGAAATATAGAGAATAACGTGTTGCTAACTGTTTGCATTTCGTCATAAGAAACGCCACATGCTTAGGAGCGGCTTCGTGGATATTCCGAATTGCGAAGGTGTGGGGAAAAAAATGCTTACTTTGTATAGTCATCGATAAAACTTTATCGTAGTGACTATTTTTTTTATCTCGTTTCAGTTGGCTAGTAGATAAATGATTGAAAAATCGAAATAATTGATAAAATATTGAATTTTTCATGAATCTTTTGAAAAGATTTTTCTTCCTGATTAATGAAGTGTGATTTGATGATAGTTGCGATTAGATTTGGGGAAAGCTGGCGAAACGATCGATATTTTATAAACTTTCGAAATTATAGAGAATAAATAAACAAAGCTTGGAACTTGTAGGCTTTTTTAAGATTCTGCAGTGATTAGTCAGCGAACCAGTTCGCTAAACGCTCTCAAGCTATGTTTAACGCCAGCGCAACGGGTTTTGCGAGAGTAAAAAATAAAATAAAATAACGTCACCCGGTTTTTCGTGTATACAGATATATTTGTAACGAGAATTTGAGACTATGGACTCGCGCTCGGGAATAACAGCTGACACTCGTATTATAATACTCGAGGAGCAATATTTGTAAACTCGTATCGTTCGCGTTCACTCAACCGGTCTTTAGCCTCTCCGGTTACTCACAATAATAACAATAATATTAATATTAATAAGATACCTGCGTTGATAATGTGCCGCACGATTTTAGATGGTTAATCGTCGTGTAATACGTCCATTTTAACAATTTTGCTTATCGATATATCGAAATAAAACATTCGGGGCTTTTATCGCTATTTTTCTCTTTTTTCGACGTGCACCCCGAAAAAAATTCTATTTAGAACTACTAGGATCGTTTATTCGAATTTTTTAAATTTCAATCAACAAAATTTCTATTCGTTTCAGCCAGAAACTTGTATTTAAATCAAATAGATAATGCTATTTGGGTCCGTTTATTCGAGTACCCGAGTTAAAGCTTCTTGCTCCGGCCACCACGTGGCACAAAGCGTCAAGGCATTTTCTCACATACAAATTGGGCTCTAGATGTGCATAAATTGCGGGGACCAAAGTAGCACTATTATTCTGATTGACTGTATCTAGGAAGACGAACGTGAATTTTTGTACCTATCCAGAGGGTCGCAGACCCATGAAAATATTATTAAATAATGTCATAATTGAATATGGTGTAATTAATATTATAAATATTAATATAAATATTATTATTATTTCAACTTCATATTCGTTCAATTTTTGAGATAATAATATAGTCGATTTTAATTCATATATTCAATGTTTCATCAATCAAGAATATAAAAATATTGTGATAAAAAAAAAATAATTTCTTAAAGTTATATAAACCTCTATTTGGCCGTGAGAGAAAGAAAAAAAATTATTTGATTTAACTAGATTCTAGTTGAATTGACTAGATGTTTTTTCTAGGTGTGTTTTAAACAAATTTATTTATAAATTCAAACTCACGTTATTAAGATGTCTCTGAATATTCTATGTTGAATCAAATGGTCGAAGTTTCATTTGCACAAATTCAATAAACTGGGTCATTCGTACAAAGAACTCTGTTATACTCGAAGTTGATTACTTCGATAGAAAGACACCAATTAGTGGGAGCTTGTCAATGTTTCTGCAAGAGATCAAACACTATGGAAAATTCTATATACAATTGACCTGATTAAACGTCACTTTGGAGTCTTCCATCTCATTATTTTTTGAAATTATTCTGTTCGTTTGAATTGTTGATCGATTCAACATTTTTTTTAAAGAACTGACCATTTTTCGTCGCTAAAACACCTTTAGACTCTTCGAATTAAAATAACTTTTGATTTTCTCTAAATGTTCTTTTTTCTAATGAATATTGTTGATCGAAATGAGGGCAGGAAGCGTAAAACAAGAGATGAATCATAAGTATACCGAAGTTTACTTTCGTTTGTGTATTTAAGAGCGATGACGAAGTTTCATTTTCTCTTTTTTCATGGCCTATTGCTGTAGAATATTTATACATAGAACGAAGGTCACGCAATGTGTCTAAGGTCAGTAAATAAAAACTGAAATTACATATCAGAAAGATTCAGAAATAAATAATCAGAAAAAATCAGACCGATCAATGCGTTCAAATTCAAAATGAATATTTAATTTTGAATTCGTGCTTATCGCGAATTGAAAGTAATTCAATTTTTTAAAAATGTACATTTTTTTGGAATAAATTTACAACGACGAGAACAAAGATTCAGCCAAAAAAATCCAAGAGGAAAAAGTTCGTACTTTATTGTATTTCTTATCGCGTGAGAACCCGCATCGTTCGGAAGGCAAATATTAAGGTATCGGTGAATGGTTGATGGAACGAATTGAGCGAGACTCTCGGTACACACAGAAGAAGGGAAAGGCGATTAGATCGTAAAACGAGAGAGTTACGGAGAATTCTATAACGACCTCGAGGAGAAGTATAATGTGTGGGCAAGTGAGCCTGTATATGAATTGTATGCGCGAATGAATTTTACGTAAATTATTCAAGGAGTTGTCACTTGTTGCGAAAATTACTTTACTTGGTTATTTCAGTATTTTTTAAAATATTTTAGTGAATATTTGGAAGTCAATTCTCACCTAGGATCGAGCTGCATATTTGTATGACCAAAAAAATCAAAAAACAAAATTAATAAATCAATTGTTTTTTTTAATTTTCACTTGTTTTCCTATTTTTTATTAAAATGTAACGCAAAATCTTTTCTATACGTGAAAGTTTGCATACGAGAAAACAAAGTGACGAGTTTCGTTACGTGATCCATTGTTCTCGTATTAATAGAGTGGATTATTTGAATAAGGAAATTTCGATGATTTTCCACTTGATAGAGTTTTGGATTCGAGCAATCTGGCGAATGGAGAGAGAAATAAAAGAGAGAGGAAGGTAAAAATGTAGAAAATTGGATGAAGGTTACATCAAGTTTTTATATTGAAACGAATACGCTCGCACATTTACATTCTGAGACGAAATATTCGCGACACACCCTTCAATCTAATCCTGGAGAAACGGGGTCGAAACGATATTATTATATCACGAGCTCGTGTGGACTCGTGGCTCAATTTCACAATCATTTATAAAACGAGAATAAAAAAGTTTAAACCTTTCCAATAATACAATTATAATCTCTTTTTCAATCAAATTATTGCAAAGCCAAAAATATTTTATGACAAATATCGAGAAAAATGTATCCGATTATTTAATCAGAAATGCCTGGAATTGAGCGATAAAGTGGAGCAACGTATCTCGGTTCTTAATCGTTTGATGCTCTTTTTAGGGTCGGTCCACGAGCAAGGAATTTTATTGATCCCGCTTATGTCAGGCATTTCTTGCGTTTCATATACTTCGCAGCTAGATAGCTCGTAAAACGTTCGAGCTAGAATTCTGAAGTTTCAAATAGAATATTTTTTATGAGCTCGGGACACGCATGTCAAAATAGTTGAAAAAACAACGTTTTTTAAGGACTTTCCGAGTGACAGTGCAGCTTAACACCTTTTTTTTATAGGACCGTTTATAGAGTGTTAAAATGTGGCTGTAAATGAACAGAATAAAAAAAATCATTTTCTTTTTCTACATTTTATTCAACAATCGTGACAGCAGGAGGCTAGAAAAAGTTTTTTTTTTCTTCTAGCTCTCAGACACCGAAAACACACTGAGCGAGAGAATCTAAAAAAAATGCTCAAGCTTTTAAAATACTCTCGTGAAATATTAAAATCGACCATGTTTTTGGGTATGGCAAAAAATCCTTTTGACATACTTTTTTTTCCGAATCACATACAATCTCGTGGGAAGAGATTCGAATCGAAATCCTACGAAAGTTGTGCTTGAATTTCATGGACGCATTTCACCCCATCGTTCCCTTGGAATTTCCGCCTTTTCAATGGCTTCGCGAAACGCCGGTGTCAAACGTGATGTAAACGAGAGCGAGACACGTTGTACATGCTCTTCGCTTGTCGTATATAAATTTTTCGATGAATTAAAAATTCGGATGCATAGACGAATTTTTATCGATTAGATTAATTAATAATTAGCATTAATCTACGAGTTTACAAAATCATATTCGACCGTAGATCGCTACAATGATGTCGGAAATGTCGCTAATTTTTTAATATAAAACTTTTTTTTTCCATTTTTTCGAAACTTTGTTTGGTTTTATAGACTTTTCGTCATCAAATGTTCACCAAATGCGACTTTATCATACACCATTCTCTTCGGTATCAAAAAACGAAGATAATGGTATATAATTAAATGTTATTAACATATACGAGGAACATTTTATGCTGAAGAGAAGATTGGGAACGTTTTCGACCCAACTTTTTTGTCATAAATTAAGAGGTTTTTAAAATTATACTCAATCCCGTATTTTTTGTTTTTCAGGGTGGATTTGCAAGAGTTTATTTGATGACTGATGTGGCTAATGGTAACCAATATGCTTGTAAAATCATACCGAAGAATCGTATGCAGAAAATACACATACAAAAGGTACGTGATTTACACTGGAATAATAAAATTGGCTGCGTTGTTATGAATTTATTAAATACAGAAAAATTATTATGATTTTTGGTAATAAATCATATAAAAATTATGAAATAATTCAAATTAATATACTTTTTAACATTTTCAATAAAGACGATTCAAATATATTTATAATTTCTTTAAGTAAAAAATATAACTATTGCAATGGAAGGCAAGAACAACGAACGAACGTTATGGAATTTCGCAACAAACACTACGATCTGCCTCTCAACCATATGTCATTTATGTGTCAAGCTTATTTTTCTCTTCGTTGTATAGATTGCTCGTGAGATCATGATCCACAAAGAGCTAAATCACGTCAACGTTGTTCAGATGCATCACTACTTCGAGGACAATATAAATGTTTATATGCTGCTCGAGCCTTGTCCAAGAAAGGTGAGATTTTGTATTTTCATTAATTAAAATTGAAGTACAATAATATGCACACTAAAATCAATATTTCTAAATTTTTTAAATTTTCAATTACGAGATTCAGAGTTTTTTCAAATTAATTCATCGAAATTAAGTGATACACGAATTATTGAAATTGATTGTAAAACGTAAAGTTTCTTTTGGTAAATACACAAAGAAGCTTCAAAATATATAAAAGATTTAAACGATTTCGAAAATAAACTTGACGAATCGATATTTTATTAACGTTTCATAACTCAATACGTGCAATTTCATGAAATAAATGGAAGGTCAAAGATTGGATTACGTTACTGAATTAATTGAATAATTCGTGTCTTTGGGATGCACGTGGCTCGGCAAGGGTTGGGAGCGAGAGAGGAAAAGAGAGCGAGAGAGGGAGAGAGAAGGGTCCTTCCTGTTCTATTCATTCTACCTGAATAAATCGTAGTTGACCTTGAACAAAGCTTCTTTGTGCGATTTCTTTAACCTTCGAAGCTCCGCACTACACGAATGGCTATTCCACTCGGTCGAAGAGTCAACGAGGCTTGAAATAAACTTTTTGCAGGAAGTTTTTTCCTAGCGTACAATATACATAGTTCGTCGCTATTGTAATAGCTTGAAAAGCGAAAAAATCGATAAATTCTGACAAATATTGGGCATAGCTATGATATTACGAATACCGAAGTGTCTATAAAGCTTGTATTCCCTTCGTGACACTCGAGATAAATCGGGTCACACTTTTCTCAATACATAGAACAGAATGTCCCAGATTCACCCCGTGAGACCGTTTCTCTGTTTTTTTTCGTTTTTTTTTCGTACGTTTGAAGACGCGTGTTGGGGTGTTCCCCTCCCTTCTCTCTTATCCTAATACGATGAAATCTACGATCAATAATAACGAGAAACGAAAATATTGCATTACTCTACAGAATTATAAATATATTTTTTAAAATAAAAAATAAACTGGTGGCTCAAAAGTTCTATGCAAAACTCAGAAAAAGGTCGAATTGAATAAAACCAAAATTAATCCACTGAAATTATCGAAAAAATACTATTTTCTTTGTTTTATCAATTTTTCTATCTGTTGATACAATTTTTTTTTAATATTTATTTATTTCACTTTGACAGAGCCTCATGCACGTGCTCAAGTATCGTGGCAAAGTCACGGAACCGGAAGCTCGTTATTACATGAGGCAAATGGTAACCGGTGTTGCTTACATACACTCGCAAAAAGTTGTGCACCGCGATCTCAAGCCGGGAAACATGTTTCTGTCCGACGGTATGATTGTCAAGATTGGCGACTTTGGCCTGGCAACAAGACCGGATGGGCAACGTCGACGAGTGTAAGCGAACATTAATACACACATTAATGTCACAGTAAAAAAAAAAAAAAAACACTTTTGTGTTTACTTTCCACACGCTTCGACATATTTATTAAAGTCTATAAATTACACGTTTATATATTTAGAATTGTCTTGTCAGGTGTAATTATATTGAGGTTGAATTACGCATATATTCATGCCAAATAATTTCATTCCACAAAACTTTCAGTACTTGCCGGTTTGCGGGAAATCGAAAAAAATTTAGATATCTTTGAGACTTAACGAATGAGCACTGCAATAATAAAAAATATCGAAAAATTATTAACCAATTTCTAAAAAAAAACAAAACATTGCTCAACAAATAATCAAATGATTTTTTTTCATCGTATGAAACGAATTTGTTGATTATCTAGAATATTTTTGCATTATTATTTGTTTTTTTTTTTTTTTTTTTTTTCATTTCTCTTATCGACATTTTCTGGAGACGGTATTTGAAAAACTGTTTGTTCAATGTCTTAGAAATTTAGCCTGCTTTATTGTTTAATCTTTTTACAAAAACGTGAAAAATTCGTGACTATTAATTAATTTTTTTTTTAAGTTTTTGACCAAATCCCGAAAAAGGGAATATCCTAAAAAAATTCATATGCATTTAGAAATATCACGAAACTTATTTCACGTAACGAAGAAAAATTGTGATTGTTCGTCAAGGAATATTTTGTTGAATTAATATGTTCACGTGTATGTAATGTATCACTTTTTACAATTATTATTACTGAAAATCGAGATTTGTAACGTTTCAAAAATGGTTGAAATTTTTGAATTTTTATCCAATTTCAAAATTTCGGAATTATCATACAATAAAAATTTTGCCTAAAAAACGTGTTATATTTTTAATGGATTATATCTTGTTGTGCACGAGAAAATTGAGAGATTTTCATGATTTTTTTAGCCATGTTAACATCATTTTATTAAAATACGCTATACTGTATCAATTACTACATATTTTGAGGTTGTTATATATATTTCTTTATGAAACAAATGTCATTACTGGGGGAAATATGGCCGCTGCCATTTAAAATAAAAAAACCAAAATGATTTCATTGGCAGAATACTATACGCTCTTCGTGAATGAAGGGTTTAGCGAAATTTTGATTTTTTTTTAAATGTCGCCGATTTTTCCGAAAAGTTCGATTTTTGAGGTTTCAAAAATTAAGCTTTTTGATCCAAAAAAATATAAATTTTGGTCCGAATGAAAATTCCTTCATTCACGAACAAGCGATTATAATTAGAAGCAAACTCGTGAAATATTCAAATCATTAAAAAAAAAATGATTCCGAGATAATCGTATTTATAGTCGTCGATCGCTGTGCGCTCGGAGACTCACACTCTCAGGTAGCGGGCGTAAATATATTCGTTCTAGTGCTCAGATCCTTTTAATATTTTGGGAAAATGTTCTTAAGATGATGTACTTTGAGAAAATGCAAAAAAAGAAAGTTTCCATTTTTTCAACCCAAAAAACTAGATATAACCCCTTAATTATTTATAATCTATCACTATATATTTTTTCTATAAAATTCGTGACTGCAAAGTACTTGTCTTATCTTCTAGTGCTCAAATCCTTATAATATATTGGGAAAACGTTTTTAAGATGATGTACTACTTTGAGAAAATGCAAAAAAAAGAAAGTTTCCATTTTTTCAACCCAAAAAACTAGATGTAACCCCTTAATTGTTTATAATCTATCACTATATATATTTTTTTCTATAATATTCGTGAGGGCAAAGTACTTGTCTTGCAATCTAAGAATTTCCACATGAAGTAAAATGTAAAAAAGACGCTACCGCGTCTCTAGATTCGTCTTTATCCAAATAATTTTTGTCAGTCTTTTTTATTTTTTGCAATAACTTATAAAATTTTTGAATTTTCAGAACAATATGCGGTACCCCAAATTACATAGCTCCTGAGGTTCTGTACAAACAAGCCTACAGTTACGAAGCAGACGTTTGGGCTCTGGGCTGCATACTTTATGCGTTACTAGCAGGACAACCGCCTTTCGACACGTCCACATTGAAAGAGACTTATGCTCGAATTTGTAACAATCGTTACAAAAAATTGGACGATAGCGTAGTGAGTCGTAGTGGTCAGGATTTGATCCGTTGGTTATTGCAGCCAATACCGGAGCTGCGACCCAGTCTTGAGAGAGTAAAGGAACACGCTTATCTGACGATGGAATACGTGCCATCAAAATTGTCGCACACATGTTGCTACAGAATTCCAATAACGAATTCTCTCATGGCGGAACAAACTTCGACGATGGGCCAGCAGCAAATTGGCACTTCCGGAAATTCAGCAATTTCACGTGGCATTCTCTTAAACGAGAATATCGATCATAAGTGTGATCCACCAGCTGCAAATTTATTGACGAAAAATCAACATCAAACCAGTAACGTTACTGCCAGCCAAGTCAATTTGGATCCTAGTAAAACTGTTGCTTTGCCTAAAAAGCCCAAAGTCGGCAATTGGCTTTTTAGAAAATTACCCAAATTGCCAAGGTTCCGACAACGCTTAAGCAAATTGTTGTGCCCCGAACATAAAAAACCTGACAGCCTCATGATGCATCGCGCTATCGAATCTTGCCTCGCCGAAATTCGATGCACACGCGCACAACACAATCCTATTCTCGTCGATCGCATTACTCCTTTGTTCGTTACCAAATGGATCGATTATTCCAACAAATATGGTCTTGGATTTCAACTCTCCGATCGCTCCGTTGGCGTACTCTTCAACGATAGCACCAAAATGAGCTACACTCATGACAGAAGGTTCGTTAATTCAATATTTTTTGTTTAGGATTCATTTTATTCAATTACATCGAGCTACCTCGCTTTTCGATTCTTGTTTAATCAGACATTTTCATTATTATTTGTTAATCTCCATGTGTTTCATCAAAATCTTAAACTCCTTTCAAATCAACAACAATTGACGATTTCTATGTATGCACAATTGGAATTCAGAACGAAACTTTCTTTTTTGTCAATAATATACAACATTTATTTACACCTTTAGGTCGATATATTTATCCTATTTTTTCAAATGTCAAAGCACGACGTGCAAACAAAATTTGGAGTATCGAAAAAATGAGTATATTGATAAATAAAAAAAAGTAAAGAGAACCAAAAAATGCAAAATATTGATGAAAACAGAAAAAATTGGGACCATCCAAAAAGTAATGAAGTTGACAAATGTTGATAATATGAAATGAAGAATATCTGAATGAATAAATAAGCAAATTTATACGATCTCACAAATGAATAAATCGATGCAAAAACAAATCGTATATTTTAATGTTCCAACGGTAGAGGCCCCAAACCCATAATAATTGTCACATTTCTTTTATTTTCTTAATGTTGTTATATTTGATGACAATGTTAATAATAATTATTTTTTTTTAATTCCAACAGACGAGTGGAGTACGCAACGACAGAGGACGAGGTAACGCGATATCGTAACGAGAACGACGTGCCATCGTCGATGGAAGAAAAACTCGAGTTACTGCGTCATTTCACGCATTACATGGACAATTTTCTAACGAACGGTGGTGAGGTACGAGAGCAGAGAACAACAAAATTCTCAAGAACAAATTCGAGCAGTGTACCGAGGATGAGACGTTGGTTGAGAACGGATAAAGCAATAGTAATGGAATTGACGGTGCCATTGCTGCAAGTGAATTTTTTCGTAGATCATTCGAAAATCGTGGTTTCCGAAGGTACGCGAGGACGTGGTTATTTAGTTACTTATATAGATGCGAGTAGGCAAGCCTCGTCGTACTGGTTGAACGATTTACGCGATATTGGTTGCACGACTGATCTTTACGAGCGTTTGAACTACGTCTCGAAGGTAATCGCCGAATTGGAGAACGATGCGATTTTCGAAACCGCGACAAATTTACTCCAAAATCGCAATAAAACTCTGAAAACATGAAAAAACAAATGATTTTTCATGCTTTCGAAAGAAGGTCGATCGTTATTCTCGTCAGCATCAAAGTGTTCTTTCGCAATACGTTCAATATCTACCGTTAGAATTTAAGGGCTTACGAATTATAGAAAAAATAAAAAAATTATGCAGTAGGCTAGTCCTTGATAGAAACGAAATTTGGCATGAAACATCCTCTAAAAAAAATACTATTCTCCATTTAATTTGGAACTTAGGCTTGTTGATTTAACTTATTTAGTGTAAAAATAATTTAATTGATATTTGCAGCGTCGAACGCATCAAAATTATTCTTGTTTCGTTTAGAAATTTTTCAATTAGTCCCTATTCAGAGATAGTTATTTGTCGAAATTTTTAAGTATTTATTTGGTAGCTAAACAGAGGGTACTCGCTGTCAAATTTTGATGATATCTCGTAGAAGAAAAATGATCGTAGTATACATATTTACATATATATTTGAATATACATATATTTTTCATAATCTGAGCAAACGAAAATTCACATTACGAATTCGATTTAGAAAAGTATGAGTCAGTTATCTAGTGTACTATATGCATTTAGAAATTGCAGTATACCTGTTACAGGTACTATCGAAGCAACGATCAGAAAAATCGAATATTTCTTTTCAACTGTTTGCAAAATCGTTAAATAAAAGAGTGGAAATGAAATAAAATAAAGTTATCGTGAAAAAGGAAAAATTTAGTTCTCAACAGTGAAATTTTAGCCTTTTCAAAAAAATATCTTACATTTTCAGTTAATTAGGAGAAAAACATTTTTTCACAATGTCAAAACTGGAAGTACAAATCTTAAGAAATTCGAAATTTCTCGTAAAATATGTGAGAATAAAATTCGGGGGAATTGGTAAAAAATTGCGTTTTCAAAAATACCCATAAAAATGTTGTAATTATGAAAATCCTGAAGGGAAAGAAAATAAATCGATTTTTCTCGTCTCTGCGAAACGACGATCTCATCTCGAAGCAATTGTGATTGCGTGAACGGATTATTTGTACGAATAGCACAAACGAATAAGAGCCGGATTTTGAATCGTGACGGTAGAAATATAATTTAGTTAAATATAGCATTTGTATCCTCGGTGATTCTAGTCAGGCTATAAAAGCTTTACGTATTAAGGAATATTGAAGTGAGAACGAAGAGAAAAGAAGAGAAAAACAGCAAGAGGAAGTCACGATCGTTCCAAGAGTCAGGACGAACACACGAGGAGCTTTTTTGCTAGTTGATCATTGTTGTACAATTTGTAGCTTCACGTTGTCCACGAAGGGATGTAAAGAAAAAAAATATATGTAAATGCGTAATGCGCAGCAGAGCGACAATATAAGTATTTTCCATAAATTAACAAAAAATAAAAAAGAAAACTCGATTCAATATTTTCTCTTGTATATTATCGTCGCACATTTAATAATTATTATTGAATAATTACAATCGTATGATTATCGATTGTTGATATGTATCGTCCTGATTATAATTACGATATAATTGTATCATTATTCAAATATATTTCAGTAGCTTCTGGAAGAAATGCGTGACTGAAAAAAAAAAAACCGAACGAAAAACAAGAAAAACGAATGGAAAATATTGTTGAAACGAGCTGAATGCCCGCTAATGTTTTTTTAGTTTATTATTATAATTATTGTTATATTTACTAGGTTATCATGAATTTATAGTTTAGAAAATTAAGCGAATTTTCTCAAGTCTTGGAGTCATGCAGGGAATATTACGTTATTTATTTGATTCGATTTTTCTTTTTTTTTTAATTTCTACCAAGATTTTGTCTCGTTGAGTGTGATGAAAAACTATGTGCCACGCGCGAGTTGATTAAAGCAATAAAACGTATGCAATTCAGATCTCAATGAACACTGTCGTCGTGTCAATTATTTATTTTACTTTTTATTATATACCGAGCTTTCACATTCACTGAGCTTACACAAACTACATTATTTTTTAAACCTACATTTCGCTTTACGTTTTTTTACAACTTCAAATACGTTTCATCAACATAAACGCATCATTTGTTTATTTTTTTTCATACTTTTAATGAACACTTAAAGCTTACTCTTTTTTCTGGAAGTAGGACTCACGTCGAGATTTCAAATTTTTTTTCTCCACAACTATAAAATCGTTCGGAATGAAAAAAAAGTGAAGGATTTGCAAAAAAGCGGCAGAAATGAGCTCAATTTTTTGATTCCCGATCGGTTTTGACGTTTCAGAATAATGTCGAAATTTGAAAATCATTTTAACGATATATTTCAGATGAATTTCGTAATTATTGAAACTTTCAAGTCCGTTTTTCTTGCGAATATAACAGATTCGGACGAAAGTGTCACAGGTAAATATGTTGTTTTCTCATTCACACACTTTTCTCTCTCTCTCTCTCTGCTCGGTTTTTTGGTTTGAAGTACTTAAAATTCATACTGACTGACAAATATAAAGAGTTTAGCGACAGCACTTCCGGCGAACGCGGCATTGTGGTAAATTTCCATACTAAGATCGAGCTCGATTTCCTGGGGGCCGGGAATGCTTCGCGTTAGTACAAGAACGGCCTGAGATGGCGTTGGTCTCCTAAGCGCGAAACAAGACTCAGTCGCCCTCGTAACGCCGGGAGGAGCGCGTGCGTCGACCAACGCCATTGAAAATTGTACCGTTGATCCGGGTAAGTGCGTTCCTCTCATTGTAAATAATTCGAGTATTCCTGTCGATGGGATCGGCAACATACTCACGAAAGTTATAAAATTGTAAGAATAGTGAGACGGGGCTCGGAAACACGCGAGATCGCCGCTCGGACAGTAACGTGAAGTTCGCACACATCGACTGCAAAAAAGAAATAGAAAAATAAATTATTCAGAAGAAAAAAAATTTTGCTTTTCCATTGTTGATCTTTTCGACGAAATAACGAATCTAATTTCTCACTTTTTTCTCTCTCGATCCCTATAATATCCAGTCGGACAGTCTATCCTGTTGCAACGAAAACTGCCACGTGTGTTTTGACACATTTCGCTAGGATCTCTGCAAGCACGTCCGGAAGCACACTCGTCGATGTCTGCGAAACATTTGTAACAAATTTTCACGAAGCCTCTTATTTTCAGCAAAATCTCCAAAAAACCATTTATCCTGTGTCATTCTCGAAATAGTATTTTTTGCGAATTATAAAAGTTTTACACCAAAGTACCAGTGAACATCTCTTTTGCCGAATTAATTCAAATTCTTAGGTCTAATAATTACAGAACTTTTTTATAAAGATCTAACTGAGAGATTTGTACAATTAAAACATTTTCAAAAAATCTTTACAAGTGGGATTTTGACCTTTCGAACGACACCCACTTTTGAGGGACGTTTAATATTTTCCCCTTCATTCCCGAAACTAAAGGAATTGTATTTGATTTTTGTTTATCTTTATTTTTTGAGTTACGTTTGTTTTTGGGTTGATGAGATTTATTCGGACCGAATTTAATAATAAAATCTTGAAAACGTGTAAAAAAGAAAATATTACCTTGACAAGTTCTTTCGTCGGGACTGAGTTGGTAACCGTTGGGACAACCGCAAGCGTAGCTTCCGGGAGTATTTTCGCAAATTCCGATGCATAGATTATTTTCCTTGAATTCGACACATTCGTCGATGTCCGTGCACGATCGGTTGTCGTGATTGAGGCGAAATCCTGGTTTGCAAGAGCATCTGTAGCTTCCCCAAGCGTTGACACAGTTGTGTTGACACAATCCCGGTGTCCTGGCGCACTCGTCGATATCCTGACAGACTCCGGAACCATGACCAACGTTTTCGAAGCCAGTCTCGCACAAGCAACGAAACGAGCCAACCGTGTTTTCGCATCGAGCGTTCGTTCCGCAAACGCTGCCGTAATTTTTACCCGCATAAATACTGCACTCGTCGATGTCGACGCAGTCTTTGTTCGGCCCTGCCACGTGCCCAGCTGGACATTCACAGACATATCCGCCCTGTCGATTTTGACACGTTTGACCTTTACCACACTCGTGTGTTCCTTCGGCACACTCGTCTACATCGACGCAATGTGAATTGCTCGCGGGATCCAACATGTAACCGTTGCCACAGAGGACTCTCGAAACACATCTAAAGCAGGAAAAATTTATCTTTAAGAAAACGGTTTGATTTATTCTTGGATTTTCGGCACAAACTGATTTTTGACTGGAGAAAAATAAACTGAAATTCTGCAAATTTATAAAGGTAGACGGACGGAATTTTCAAGTGAATTTTGGCCGGAAATTCACCGTACAAATGACTGTGATACACTCGAACGTGGAGACAAGTCAGCAAACAATATTTATTACTAAACATGATTATCCCTAGAACTCATGATCTATTTTTTTACCTTCTAACTCATGACTGGGGTCACTAATGACCCCACCATTTCTTTTGATCATACAAACGTTCCTCCAGAGGTAAAGATGCTTAAAACTAGATGGATGTCTTCGTTTTTCAATCAGGAAGAGAATTACATGTAAGGAATTCAATTTCATACAAATTTAGTTGAAAAAAAAATCATTTAATGATAAAAAAATGGAAAAAATCGGCCAAAATCACATTTTTTAAACAAAAATGTGTATTTTTTTTTAAATTAACTGATTTTTAAAAATCAAACGCGGTTTAAGAAGACATATTTGTCTGTCGGAAAAAAATTCCCACCGCTTTTCGCTCGAAAAAAGTGAATTATTTTGGTGTTATGAAAAGTGAAGAGTTTCAAAACCGGAAAAACTGCAAAAGTCAATAAAAAAAGTCATAAAAAAATTGTTTTCAATTGAGTTTTAGTATTTTCGCTATGAAAAATGTCAAATAGACGAAAAATACTATTTACAAAATACTAGAAATTAAACAACAATGAAAAATTATTATCTGCTATTCATGTGCCGCACAATCGGTGCAGAAAATCGCAAATTTTATTTTCGAGCTATTTTCTGCTCTAAAAATAATGTAAAATGGCGTACAAATATTAAAAAAAAGATTATATATTGAAAATGAATCATGTATATGACCATTTATATTCCGATTTCGCAATATTAGAACAGTATATCCATTCAAGCAAAAAATAATAAATTAGCTTATCTTGACAAAACGCACACGGCAATTCACGAGTGGAGTCGTTATCGATCCAAGCAAACTTTTCAATTTTTCATGGTTACTAAGGGTGAACAATTGAAGGTGCCAACCATGCAATTATGTATTTAACCCTAGAACCTCACAACGGGGTAATTAGTTACCCCTCGAAAATGTCAAATTTCCTTCCCGAACCAATTTTTTAAAAGCATTCCTTCCGTTTTATAGAGTTTTAATCATTAAATATTTACAAAATGCGACTTTATCGTACATCATTCTCTTCGTTATCAAAACACGAAGAGAATGGGTATACAATTAAACCTTACCCTGACCAATCGTGAAACTGAAATTTTTGGTGTCGGTTGGGTGTCGACTTTTTAGGTGTCAAGTATCCGATTTAGGAACGAATTTATGGGTGTCGACACCTATCTTGATCGCTTGTTTTTTGGTGTCGTTATTGAACTGTCCGGTGTCGACATTTAAATTGGTTCGAACCAGAATTTGGTTTCGACACCCGAATTACAGGTGTCAACATTAAAATTTTTCGAGCCAGAATTTGGTTCCTACCTCCGAGTTACGGGTGTCGACACTTAAATTTTTCGAGTCAAAATTTGCTTTCGACCCTCGAGCGACGGGTGTCGACACTTACATTTTTCGAACCGTAATTGGGTTTCGAATCCCGAAGTTACCATTTACTGATTTCATTTCTCTCTTACTACTGGTTAGGATGTTGATTACGTTTTCGTCTCGGATACAGCGGCAACTCTTCTTCTTCTTCCTTTCTTTGTGGTTGGCTCCGGTCTTCACATGTAAGTAGTGGCGAGACGGGTTATATATTGAAACGCGAGCCTGTGTGACCGTTGACGAGAATCGTGCAGCTGCTTTTGGTCGCGTAGCGGATGTTGCGTGAAGCTCTTAAGTGTCGACACCCTCAATTCAGGTGTCGAAACCAAATTTCAAATACATACAAATTTACGTGTTGTTATCTTTATTTCTAGTGTTGACTCCCAATGGACAACACCAAAGACACTGTAATTTTTAATGTCAACACTAAAATACAATTTCAACTAAAGTAAGTGTTGACACTCATAAGTTCGTTCCTAAATAGGATAGTTGACACCCAATTTTCGGTTGCACGATTTGTCAGGATATTATCGTGTACGAGGAACATTTTATGCTAAAGAGATGGTTGGGATAATTATTTACCCTAGTGTGGGGTTTACGTTAGAAAAAATTGATTGTGGGGTTTTAGGGTTAAAGATTTGAACTAAATTATGGTATAGGTCCTGAGTCAAAAAAATCACTCACCAACTTAAGGTAATTCGGTAGAGATTGGCAGAGTTCAAATGTAGTTCATTTTTCAAATTTGTAAATGGACGATTACATAAAAAAATCGCTTTTAAAAATCATTTTCATTGAAAATAAAATTTATTAAATCGCGTATACTCTTATTAATCATCTAAATGACAATTGAAATTTAATAAGATTTTGGCCTTACTCATGTAGTAACAGATCCGTGGATCGTTGAGAATGTAAACATAACCTCGAAAATTTTGCCGCACGATGAATTCATTACTAGCTCCTTCGAGCAGTTTTATTAAAGAAAAACAACTGAATCAACGTAAACTTTCACTCGAAGCTCTAGAGACATGCAATGAGTAGAAAAAACAACTTGGAAACGAAGCAGCTGGTGGCTAAGAAAGGCACTCGTCTAATTAACGTTTCGTACCAGCGGGCATAAATAAGCCACCATCTTGATTGTTTACTGACTTCCGAGAGAAAGAGAGAGAGAGAAGTCCGAGTCAAGCCGACAGAATTCTGCTATGTGTATAATTATATTCGCGATTTATCAATAATTAAACTGTGAATCCAATTTAATTTCTCCTAGAAGATGCTTCACATATCGTAAATTAGAGCAATAAGTTTTTTTTTCATGGGTTGCACGACAAATTTTTAAGTATTCTCGAACTGAAAGTTCTAACTTATGCTATCCTCTGCGTTCTCCTATGGTCGCAATGTATTTTTAAAAGCTAATATCTCAAAAACTACACGGTAAAAAGAGTTTAATCTTCACCAACACGTAAAAAAAAAATCTTCTTTCGATTCCATGCAAAAAATATATGGTTACACGTGGACCCCAACTCTATCGAACTATCTTAAGAGAACTGTTCAAAATTCGTGTGGGCTCGAAATCGACCCCAGTCATGAGTTCTAGGGTTATAATTTTACTACGTGCTGAAAACTTGAGCATGCCCTGCGGGCAACTTTCATAGTGTTGCACCGTAAATTTGTCCCCCGGTAAAAAATTCCAAACAGTTATTGAAATTTTTGTTACAACTACGACAGTTGTTTCTTACAATTTCTTGCAGACATTAATTAATGGACTGCACGATAAGATTTCACTCAATTTTCCAACTCATGTTCGGAATATCTTATTGGACATCAAAATCTATTCGTCACTGTAGGAAAAATGTCTACAATAAATAAGAAATTTCATTTTATTTTTGTTAGAATTGAATTTCAATAAAAAAATCGAATGCACAAAAAAAAAATCTAATCATAATAATCAATAATATTTCTTCAATATTAATCTTGAGGGTATGGATGAGTCGCATGAGTGCGAGAAATATAGCTACGAATTTTCGAGTAGAAATTTTTCCACATCGTTCGTCCGATCGAACGGAAAAACTTTCAGCCCATTTTCGCCTTTTTTCCGAGTGGGTTGAAACTTTTTTTTTATTCCAGTCGGCGAACGATGTGGAAAAATTTCACTTAACGAAATTTTTCTTCAGTACATTTGGGCTTACGATGAAAACGTTGTTTTTCTTTCGCCAGAGAACAAGGTATAACTTTTCTTTTTTTAGATTTTAAAAAATTTCGTTTTCTTCTTTTGTTGGTATAATCTTCACAGTATTTTTCAAAGTAAAATTCTTTCCCTGAAAGAAGCCTCTAGCGAATCCTCATAAGATTTTTATTTACCTGTACGATCCAAGAGTATTGACACATTTTTGCAAAGAAGATCTAGCGCAAGGATTGGTAGATCTGGAACATTCATCGATATCGATGCACTGGCCATTAGGGCCATCGACGAAACCACGTGGGCATATACCACGTGGTCCACTTGTCAAAATAGAGAGAGGAGTTGTGGCGACGATTCTCGAAGTAACAGCTCCACTCCTTGGCGGAATGACAGGCCCTGAAGAACGTGGATTTTTGTCGCATCTGTAAGATCCCAAAGTATTTCGACAGTGGTAACCGCCGCTGCAGTCGTGAGTGCCAAGGACGCATTCGTCGTCGTCTTCGCAAATTTCAGTTGCTGCATTTAACGTGTATCCCGTTCCACAAGGCAAATATCTTACGCAATTGTAGCTTCCGAGCGTGTTGTCACATCTCTGAGTAGGCAAACAATCATTTTCCAACAATTGACACTCATTTATGTCGACGCACGCCTGCGTCAAATTGTCTCGACGAAAACCAAGCCTGCATTCGCACGTAAAACTTCCGGGCGTGTTCACACACTGTTCGTTACTCGAACAAGCCTCCTCATCCTCTTCGCACTCGTTCACGTCCAGGCAACCACGATTTCTCACGTATCTCATCCCCGGTTGACAATTTTGATCAGCCGCCGGATTCTCTTGGTTCACCGGTTGGCGAATCGGCTTCATTGGGATCGGCGCTGGAGCTCGGGCACAACTGTAACCGCCGGGCTGATTGTAACACACCTCGTTTCCACAACTGTCCAATCCTTCGGCACATTCATCCACGTCTATTATGAAAATTTCATAAAAATGTAAGTCTCCTTTCCCCACGGATAAGCTATAGTAACAACATTTTTTTTTCTTTATATTGTTGAATTGAAAAGAAAAAAACGATTTGACGATAAAGCAAAAGCGCGAGATTTTGCAGTTAGATGAACATTGATTTAAGCACGAAATATGAACGAGCTCGGAATCGAGATCAAGCCACGAGACACAATCCTGAAAAAAAAAAAACAAACTTGAAAAACAAATCGTGTTCGAATTTTGGTTGCGATAAACAAAAAAATCTCAACTTAATAACAACGTAAATAAAACTTTAATTGAAGAAACTCTTACACACAGAAAAAAATGTTGTCGATCGAAACAAATTTCGTTTCTTTCAGCCAAAATATTCAGTTCGATACGGGCAACAAAATATTTTTGAGATAAGACAAAACAATTAGTGAATGCTGAAACAAGTTGTTGGCCGAACCAACAAAAATTCGGCGCTGCTAAAGAAATTGATGTTAATGCAACAAAATATCATTCAAATGAACTGATTCATCAATTCATCCTAACGATTACCGTTTAGTCAATTCGATCATTGAGATTCAAACAAATATTTCATTGAGGCAACCAAAAAGTATGTGTAAGCAAATAAATGATGCCAGTTGTTCCAACAAAATCATTTGGCTCCGGTAATTTAGTTAATTCATCTACAAAAAATTTTCATGATTTGGTTCACCCAGTAAAAACATCTAGTGGATTCAACTAGGGTCTGGTTAAATCAAACAATTTTTTTTTCTATTCAATTTAGTTGAATGAACTAAATCACACCCAGAAAAAAGTAGATCTACTAGGATCATTTATTCGAATTTTTTTTAATTGAATCAACAAAATTTCTATTCGTTTCAGCTAGAAATCTGTATTTAAATCATATAGATAATGCTATTTGGGTCCGTTTATTCGAGTATCCACGTTAAAGCTTCTTGCTCCGACCACCACGTGGCGCAGAGCGTCGAGGCATTTCTCACATACGAATTGCCCTCTAGATGTGCATAAATTGCGGAAACTAAAGTAGTATTTTTATTCTGTCTGACTGTGTCTAGGAAGACGAACGTGCATTTTTGTACATACTCAGGGTTGCAGACCCATGAAAATATTATTAACCCTAGAACCGTATAACGGGGTAATTAGTTACTTCACGAAAGTGTCAAATTTTCTTCCCGAATCAATTTTTTTAAACCATTCCTTCCGTTTTATAGAGTTTTCACCATTAAATATTTACAAAATGCGACTTTATCAAACACTGTTCTCTTCGTTATCAAAAAACGAAGAGAATGGTATATAATTAAACCTTATTATCGCATACGAGAAACATTTTACGCTAAAGAGAAGGTTGGGGTAATTATTTACGCCAGTGTGGGGTTTACGTTGAAAAAAATAGATTGTGGGGTTCTAGGGTTAAATAATATCATAATTGAATATGGTATAATTAATATTATAAATATTATAAATAATAATATAAATATTATTCTTATTTCAACTTCATGTTCGTCCAATTTTTAAGATAAAAATATGTCAGAGTTTAATTAATATATTAAATTTTTCATTAATCAAGAATATAAAAATATTGTGATAAAAAACAATCATTTCTTAACCCGTCAGCAGGTATGAGACTTTTTCTCACACTTATATTAAAACGATGATTACTCGAAAATTTCAAATGGCATAAGCATTTGAAATTGTTTTTATCTTCACCAAATTTATTCTTCTGTATTATCATACAGAAGAGTTGAAAAAAATGTTTGAGTTTTTGTTTTTGAATTTTTTTAATTATTATTTTTTGGTTTTTAGTGTCAATTATCGTTGTATTTATGGTTTTTTAAAAACAAAAATATTTAATAACCACAATCACTGTAGCGAAATTGTTTTCAAGTTCCTATTTATTAAATCAAGCACTTGAAGCTATACATGTGAGAAAATCTCTCATCGCGCGTCCAATGTTTAAAGTGTACGTAGCGCACCTGCGGATGGGTTAAAGTTAAATAAACCTCCATTTGGTCGTGAGACAAGGAAAAAAATTTAGTTGATTCAACTACACTACTGGAAACAATTAAAGGAACAAGAAATTTCCGTCAATTTGTTCCCAATTTTGAAAGGCTGTATCTCAGTGAAAAATAGTCATATCACAATAAATAAAAAAACATTTTAAAGCTTTATTCTTTGACTTTAAAGATCTCGGGCCATTTTTTATTCACAGATCACGGTTACTAAGGAATTTCATGAAATACCTCGAGGGAAAAAATTTGCAATTTTTTTTTTTTTTTACGATTGTGCACAGACTTGGAAAAATTTTTTCAACTCAAATCAATACAAGCATCGGGTAGCTTGTTCATTTACCTTCAATTTCGTTTTTTAGGAGTCTCCGTACGATTTTTTTTTTCGGAGATATCGATGGTTGAATAAGAAAAGAAAAATCATCGCACAGTAATTCCGAGGACGGTTTTGAAAACTTGAATGAACGCACTATAAAAAGCTCACCCTATTTTCGTGGAAATTTCTGTTGTTCCATTCTTGATATTCATTTGAAAAAAAGGTAAAAAAATTGCTTTTTACAGCTGTTCAGAAAATCTACTGCTAATTTATAAATATCAATGGAAACACTCATGTGGAGCATAACTTTTACAGCTCGAGGTATCCATCATAACCCTATAAATTTGCAAGTTGATTGGGCGAACCGTTTTTCTGCCCCGAGTGATCAAAGTTTTGCAAAAAATTAAAGGAACACGATTACTGGGCCTGAAAATGACACAAGCACTATTAAAATGAAAAAGACGACTTTTCATCGACTTTTTCTACAATTTCTCATCAAATATTGCCCAAATTTGAAAAACGACGAAAGAAAAAAAAATCCAAAATTTTCAAAAAATTTCATTTTTTTTTCAAGTTTCCATACATTCGAAAATGCACGTTTGGCTGGTTTTTGATACGATATTAGGTCTTGTTGTCTCTACCGCTAGCATTACCGCGCATTGCGTTACCCAAAGCGTACCACGAGGAGGTTGCACGGTCGGATTTATGCTTCGTATGCCTGCGCGGCGTGTGCGTGTGTGTGCATGTACGTGTGCGTGCGCGCGCGCGCGCGTGTGTGTGTGTGTGTGTGTGTGTGTGTGCTGTGTCACATTTCGTCAGGATGATCGAGCAATTGTTTGACATGTTCCCCCACGGTACGCTTTGGGTAACGCAAATGCCAGCGGTAGGGACAACAAGTCAACAAGACCTAATATCGTATCAAAAACCGGCCAAACGTGCATTTTCGAATGTATGGAAACTTGAAAAAAAAATTGAAATTTATTGAAAATTTTGGATTTTTTTTCTTTCGTCGTTTTTCAAATTTGGGCGATATTTGATGTTAAATTGTAGGAAAAGTCGATGAAAAGTCGTATTTTTCATTTTAATAGTGCTTGTGACATTTTCAGGTCCAGTAATCGTGTTCCTTTAATTTTTTGCAAAACTTTGATCACTTGGGGCAGAAAAACGGTTCGCCCAATCAACTTGCAAATTTATAGGGTTATTGTGGATACATCGAGCTGTAAAAGTTATGCTCCACATGAGTGTTTCCATTGATATTTATAAATTAGCAGTAGATTTTCTGAACAGCTGTAAAAAGCCATTTTTTTTACCTTTTTTCAAATGAATATCAAGAATGGAACAACAGAAATTTCCATAAAAATAGGGTGAGCTTTTTATAGTGCGTTCATTCAAGTTTTCCAAACCGTCCTCGGAATTACTGTGCGATGATTTTTCGCTGAGATATCGATGATTGAATACGAAATTGTCTTTTCTTATTCAACCATTGATATCTCCGAAAAAAAAAATCGTACGGAGACTCCTAAAAAACGAAATTGAAGGTAAATGAACAAGCTACCCGATGCTTGTATTGATTTGAGTTGAAAAAATTTTTCCAAGTCTGTGCACAATCGTAAAGAAAAAAAATATTGCAAATTTTTTCCCTCGAGGTATTTCATGAAATTCCTTAATAACCGGGATCTGTGAGTAAAAAATGGCCCGAGATCTTTAAAGTCAAAGAATAAAGCTTTAAAATGCTTTTTTATTTATCGTGATATGACTATTTTTCACCGAGATACAGCCTTTCAAAAATTGGGGAAAAATTGACGGAAATTTCTTGTTCCTTTAATTGTTTCCAGTAGTGTAGATCCTAGTTGAATCGACTAGATGTTTTTGCTGGATGTATTTGCCATTTAACGAAAAAAATGGTTGGATCCACCATTTTTCATTCAACAAAATCGGATGTAGTTCGATGAAGCAATTATTTTTTTTCTCAGTGTATTATTACGGAAATTTTTTGGGAACATCTCACCAGTGCATTCTCTTCTTGCGCTATCGTAACGATATCCAGTGGGGCAGGCAGGTTTTTGACGTTTTCCATGGGAGCTCGGTGTTGGTCTTTCGCATTTGTACGAGCCCGGTAAATTGACGCATTTCTCGTTAAACCTAGCATCGCAGGTGTATTCGCCCCTGGAGCATTCGTCGATGTCCTGGCAGCTGCGTGACCTGAGAGAATATTCGTATCCTTTGGAGCACTCGGGATAGCGAGTGACGCATTCGTAGGTGCCTTCGCGATTGACGCAATAACGATGATAGCTCAAAGGACAATCGTGAAGGTTTTCCAGGCATTCGTCGATATCGATGCAGCTGCCGTTGAATATTTTGCGAAAACCGGAAGTGCACGGTGGTATCAATTGACAATTATAAGTTCCATTTGTATTTACGCAACGATGAGTGCTTTGGGGACAATCGTGAAGGCCGAGAAGACACTCGTCGATGTCCAAACAACCTTTGCTCGACGGATCGAATCGCCAGCCTTTCACGCACAACGGCTCGCAGTCGTAACGTCCTGGCAAATTTTTACAACGCTCATGCTCCCGGCAACCTGGTCCTTCCACACATTCGTCAACATCGACGCAACTCCCGTTGTATATTCGACGATAACCGTTTCGACATGATTCCAATTCTTCGCACAAGTAAGTCCCATTTTTGTTCACACACCGATGAGTCTCTCGCGGACAATCGTCACGAGCTTCCAGACACTCGTCGATATCCATGCAACTTCTTCTTCGCGCTTCCCAACGCCAACCATCCCCGCACAAAGGCGAACATTTATAACCCCCTGGAAAATTCTCACATTTCTCGTTATCCTGGCAACCAGGACCTTCGAAACACTCGTCGATATCCACGCAACCAAAATTCTCACGCTTGTAACCCAACGGGCAAGGATTCTCCTCTGCTGTATTAGAGTACGTTGAGATTTTTTGTTTCGTCGAGTTTATCAAAGGATCTGGAATAAAAATTCATAAGGAAATTTAGTGTTTTATTATTCAAGAATATTTGTTTGTCACTCAAGGAAAAAATACCTCGGCATTCTCCATTTACAGGATCAATTTCGAAGCCCGCGAGACACTCGCAAGTTTTTCTCTCTCTATTGTAAAATGCTCCTGAAGGACAAGTGCTCGGGAACGTTTCATCCTTCAAAACGTTTCTCATTCTTGCACTCGCGTCCGAATATTTTCGATCTTCGATCACGAATCTCTCGTAATCACTGCTCGCTGCTTCCGGCTCTTTTCTCAAATCTTCTTCCCGCAGCATCTTTCCTTCCGAATTCTCTCGGTTTACGTCGATCAAATTATTCTCCTTTTTACCCGAACAAATATTTTCACCCTTTTCATTCGTACAGTCTTCCAAAATTTCACTACTTTCTGTTGCCATCATTTTAGAAACTTTCGTCACTATTTTTTCGACTTTTCTGCACTCGTAACTTCCCACTTTATTCAAACAACGGGTCTCCGGATCCGGACAAGGGTGTAACGATTCCGTGCACTCGTCAACGTCTATTAATCCAACAAACAAAATTTAATCCCTCTTCTTTTAAGACTAACATTTTATATTTTTAATATTTTCATAATTATTCGATGCTCACCCAAACATACTCCGAGTCTGTGACTGAAGGCGAAACCCTTTCGACATTTAATATCGCATTCGTATCCGCCTTCGATGTTCCGGCATTCTTCAGCTTCCGGCAAACAGCCGTGTATTCCTTCGACACACTCGTCCACGTCTGTTTTTATTCCAATTCACACGAATTAAAATAAATTGAGAAAAATAGTCAATTTCAAAGTGTTTAAATAACAGAATTATCAGATTTTCTAGGTTTTTTTTTTTATTCGCTGCAATTTTTTTACCTTTGCACACTTTCGTTGCAACGTCAAATTTAAAACCTGCTGGACAACCTTTCGGGCCGCTTAATTCATGGCAAGTAAAACTTCCCTGAGTGTTTACACACAAATGAGAATCTTCGTTGCAAGCTCCTCTCAATTCGAGGCACTCGTCGATGTCTTCAGAAGGAGAGAAACGTTTATTCACAGATTTTTCGAAATATGAAGAATCTTTTTAAACAGAATTCATCATATTTACTTTATTCTTTTTTCTAAGTTTCCAAAACTCACCTGTACACAATTGTGTCACTGAATCCCACTGATAACCGGGAGGACAACTTTCCTGATGCGATTCGTATTCCTTCTTCGCGTTCATCGATCCCGAGAGACACACGTACGATCCAACGACGTTTTTGCAATCTCCGGAGCAGGGATTTTTCGCACACTCGTCGATGTCTTGTGAGAAATGATTTTTTTTCGCGAGACGATGAAAATTTAATGGTAAATGTGGACGGAATGAAAAAAAGCGTCACAACACGAAATGCAAATAATGAACGAGAAAGACAATGATTTTTGATATTTAACGATGCTGAATAGATGACATTCGCAGGCACAAATTATGTTCGATCAGTCACCGTGTAGTGAATCTTTTTGTTATTTTTATTTCGAATATTTGTACGTACCATCGCAGACTTGGGCAGTTTTGTTGTATTCGTATCCAGCGGGACATTTCGGATCGAGTTCATTGTCTTCTGTTGGAGCTGCGAATCGTTCGGTTATTGGCGAACAAGAGCGTTTGTCCGGGCCGAGAATAAAGCCCGGATTGCAGCTGCACTTTATTTCGGTGCCGGTATCGGTGCAACGTTGGGAGCACGGATTGTTAGTTTTGCATCTGAGTTGAAAAAAAGAAAACCCCATCAATATATTTTTATTGATTTTATTTACATTTTCGCCGAATTTCGACGAAATAACCGCAGAAAAGAATCGTAAATATTGCCCAATTTTCAACGAAGCTTCCTACTAAAAAATGTTCACAAAGAATGTATAAAAATACTAAATTAGATTATTTTTTTCGTTTTTGAACTCGAACGTAATTACCTGTTTTCGGGGATATTTTTTCTGCACGTTTTTCCGTCTTCCAGTAGAATGGAATCGTCAGGACATTTGCAGTAAAAGGATCCCGGCGTTGGGACACAAATGTCAGAGCACAGGAGACCTTTCATCAACTGGCAGATATCGTCGAGAGCTGTGCAATACAGAAATCGAATATCTCATGTAAGTGCACGTAGACAAATAGAAATATGACTGTTGCTATCTCACTTGGCTGTGATGGAAAGCGATCGATGGATAGGTCAATTATTAATGAGTTAAAAACCAAAAATAAATTTCTCCGTCTGACCTGGTGTAGGATATTCTTGTGACGTAGAGTCCGATGTAAGGTCTGACGAGAGAGAAGACGTGCTTGTCGTTATATTAAAGCTACTGGTTGTATCAGTGGAAAATGTTGGCGTTGATGACGTATCGCTGTTGGTCGTTGTTGGCGATGCCTCCTTACAGCATTCCATAAATGCAGGATCCCACGGTTTACCAAAGGCAAACGATTTGAAACCGCAACCCTGGCCCATTGAGCCAGTCAAGATACCTGAACGTTCACGATGATAAGAATACTATTTGACATCATTAGATTTTTCATACGTTTTATCTATCATTCGTTTTTACATGTGACCTTGGAAATTATCGAATAAATAAAAAAATATTTTCCTTAATTACTAAACTTGAGAAATACGTGCTCGTTCATTGCGCGTACGACCGAAATGGTTGGAGATAGAGCAAAAATGTATAGGAGCGATCTTGTAGAGCATGAAATTTTCTACAAAAAAGTTTCAGACGAATTTTTTTCATCTTCAGTAGTTTCCTCCTCAGACCGTATTGAACCAGGACCTAGGTTTAAAGGGTCGCGCGCAAGGCGGCAGTTTTTAAGCTGTTGTTTCGATGCGCTCTCAAAACTAAACTATCGAAGATACAAAAATGCCGGTATAAACTTTTTTGTAGAAAATTTTATCCTCTACAAGATTCGTCCTATGCACTTTTGCTCCATCTCTAACCGTTTTGGCAGTATGCACGCGAGAGTCTCGCCAAAAAACATCACGAGACTTTTCGACTCGGAAATCTATCCTCAACTTAAGTTTGCAGAGTAAGTTAATCTAAGTTACGATCTTAAGTTTATCTATTATTATATTATATAACTTTTATTATAGTATAAAATGAACTAAAAATTAAGTTCTTTTTACCTAGTTTACAACCCTCGCAGCAATCTCTATGTTGATCGCCAGGACAGGGTGATTTGTTAGAACTTTCACCTTGAACGCAAGCGAGTCCAGCTCTGGCGTCTGCTTTTCCTTTCTCGCAGCTTTTCTCGCGATGAGCACGTACGCAACAGATGTCAACCGCTTCAAGGCACAATCCTTGTTCAACTCGCGGCACACCATTTACCGGTCCAGTAAATTTTTCGCATCTTAAACCCTCGCTCGCCCATGATGTACCAAGGCTGCAGCATCTCTCGAATTGACTCTCCATTCTCGCTTCGACACCCGAAACGCCTGTGTAATTAAATGAAAATAATTAAGCTCAAATCCAATATTCGTATATAATTAAATTCCAGACATTTTTATATTGCTAATATTTTTTTTTTTTAACAAAAGCTGCACATACATTCTGGCACTTTTATCTACACTGTAAAAAAATGTATTTGATCCAAGCAGTCGTATCCAAGTAATTCGTATTTGTTGGAAACAAATGCATTTTTCTTTGCAATAAATGAAAACGAACATTGCGCCAAATAAATCAATTTTAAGCCAAATAAATTTATTTCAATCAAAGATGTATTCATTACATCCGAATACCGAATTACTGGATAATATATAAATAATCGATTTACTTGTATCGAATAAATCTTTTTTACAGTATACTGCACTAATCACGATCTACGCCATAGACTCAATCATTTACGATACCGTGAGATCACACCGAGATAATGTATATTAAGATGATGTATCAGGAGAAAAAGTGGGACAAGGCCACGACCGAGTGTCGAACACATTTTCGTGATTGTTCTCAATACAGACGTATTTTTATTTCATCGCAAAAACAATCGCCTGAAAATTACATACAAAATCGAGATAAATTTAGTGACTAAAAAAATAATAAATTTCAAAAAATCTTCCAAATTGAAAAATTTGCAATTATGCACTTTTTATTGTGACAGACATTGATGACATTTTACGATAAATTACGACGAAAATACTTCATTTTTCCTCAAAATGTCACTCACGACACGTGCATTTCAGATAAGCAAAATCACAAACAAGGCTCTATTTGTACTTGATATCAGTTCTATTACGCGAGACGGAGCAAACAACGAGTAATTTCTTGGCCTTTTTTTCTTCTGATACAAACAAAAGTAATTGGCGAAAACTCTTGAATCTTCAGAGGGCCAGAAAACTTAAATACAGGCGAAATCCATCACAGGTGCTTTATTTTTAATAATATACAATGGAATACGATTTTTGGTAAATTTTACAGGAAGTTTTGAAACCTCAAACTCTGGCCCTCGAATGCTTGAAAGGCAGCGCACCGACTCGTTGAAAATGATAAAAAAAAACGTGATCAGCATATTAGGTGAGCGCACTGGGTCAGAGTCATTGCAAACTCGATTAATTGAGACCTCAAAAGAGGGGACGAAGACTGTTACTCATAGCGTTATGAGAATTGATACAGAGATGCGTTGATATGCAGATGGGAGATCAAATCTCTATATTTAATAGATAAGGAAAACAATCGATAAATAAAATTTCGAAAAAAATCGAAACTGGTACATCGAATTGGAAAATAAATAAGTTATTGGTATGAAAATGCTGTTAAATGGAAAAAAATAATGAGGAGCTAATTAAATACGAATGTTATAAAAACAATTTCAAGCCGAAATGTTTACTATACAAAATTATAAGTAAAGTATAAAACGTATAATTGCCTTGAGGTATCCAGATCGTTAAATGGAGCAGAATAATAAAAATAGTCGAATTCGATCGACTGATCACGAAGCACGAGCGTCCCCGGCGTTTTTCCATCTTCTTGCGGAAACCGCAGACCGGTAAAGGTTCTTCTCAAGATTTAATTATTAATCATGCAGTTTTAGGGGACGAAAAATGAAAAATTCGCACATTAACGGTTTTTTTTAATTTTTATTTTTATGATAACCAGAGTAAAAAAAAAGGGTACGAAATTAAATCGATGATTAATAAAAGCAGCCGGCAACGTAGTCGATTCTCGGCAGACTGAGCGTGTGTGGGGCGGCACGATATCCCAGTAGCGAAGAATCGAGAAAACGATGCTGAAGGGGAACAAACACGTGTTTCTTGCCAACAGCTTAGACGGGGGCTCATCGACGATAGGGGAACCCGGTATCTCCCTCTCATTCTTTCTCCCTTCGTTTCGTTCACGTACTTCGTAAAGCAGTTAATCTCTTTCTCTCTCCCTCATCTCTGTCTATAAAATACTTCGAAGTATATATTTTTCTGTCTCGTGTGCATCTCATCACCCATAAACGAAATGGAAAAACGAGAAAATGCACACGAAATACGTCGACAAAGATACGTGGATTGAAATAATGCAAACATTTTGTCAATCACTTTTTTGACACGAGCTTCACATTGTTTAAGACATTCGCGAAGAACAAACAAACTACTTTTATTTCTTAAATCGTGTTACCGAAGTTTTTATAATATTAAAATTAATTAATTCAATTAAATTTGATGATAATGCATCAAGAAATAATTATTTCGTCTTCTTTTTCTTCTTTCATTTGACAATGAGTGAACGTCACAAATGCCCAAATATATGCAAATCAAATTTGCGTTACGATTTTCTCAAGTTTTGTAAGCAAAAAAATTAACGAAATCTTACAGTCTGGCATCATAATAATTTTAATTCTTATGTCTTCTAAATAATTCTTTCGTCTTCTTTTTCTTCTTTTATTCGCGAAGAACAAACAAACTACTTTTATTTCTTAAATCGTATTACCTAAGTTTTTATAATACTAAAATAAATTAATTCAATTAAATTTGATGATAATGCATCAAGAAATAATTATTTCGTCTTCTTTTTCTTCTTTCATTTGAGTGAACGTCACAAAAGCCCAAATATATGCAAATCAAATTTGCATTACAATTTTCTCAAGTTTTGTAAGCCAAAAAATTAACGAAATCTTACAGTCTGGCATCATAATAATTCTAATTCTTATGTCTTCCAAATAATTCTTTCATCTTCTTTTTCTTCTTTTATTCGAGTGAATGTCACAAAAGCTCAAACATATGCAAATCAAATTTGCATAACGATTTTCTCAAGTTTCGTAAGCCAAAAAATTGACAAAACCTTCCAGTCTGACATCATAATCCAAGGGAATATATACAAGTATTTTTTTACAAGTACAGAACTGATGGGGGCCACGTGCTCTGTGTTACTGGGCCACGAGGCCATTTCTTCTTCCATAAACTCCTTTGTAAGTATATTCGCCAAATACAATGTTTGCTTGTCATTGATATTTTCGACCACCCGAAAAGACCTCGAGATTCCTCATCGGCGACCCACCATGTTAACGAAAATATAGTCTTTCATTGTAAAAAAATAAAAAAAAAATATTGGATGTTGGTAGTAAAGAGCGAAAGAGGACGAAGAAGCGCAGACAGAGTGAAATATACATATATATGGCCCTTTTTGCGGTTACGACGTCGACGAGAGGCATCTGCGATGGGACCGTCAGTCCTCAGACTTCCATAAATATATATACGTATATAAAATACTTTTGTGTGTATATATTTTGATGCGAGCAGCTCGTGGGAGCAGATAATCGAACAAGGAACAAAATCTTAATTGCAAACATGTACCTCATCATCTGCCTCAGTTTACAATAAATAAAAAAAAATTAACGATGCTGTAACACACTTTTTAAGGATATTTTTACTTCACAAAAAAAAAGATCCAAGTTCGGTGTGTGTTTGCTATTTGAGACTGCATATTACACGTGCAAAATTTTTAGGTCATTCACAGAACGCTGCTTTATAACGATCCTTTTGTAAAATATGCCAGAAATGAAAAAATAATTTATTTTCATTTTTCGTACGTGCACGATTTTTTTTTATTTTTCACAACACTGTTAGACTCTCGAGACTACAAAAAAATGTACAAAATTATAATGTGGACAATTTGTCACAGTTTCGTATAAAATCAATGGCATCTGAAGAAAGTTCAACGAAAATAAAGTTAAAAAATTGTTGTATAAATATGTCCTGAACAATATTTCCATAAATCATTTCGAAGTTTTTTATGTTATACGTGAGAAAACGATAATCTTTAAAAAAAAAAAACGCTCACAGCGGGTGCTGACGAAGCTCTATCAAATGAGCATCTTTATTATAAGCGATCGGAAGAGTCTCGTCAATGGGAAATGTGTTTGGCTGGGGAAGAGCGATATTTTTAATAGCCGAAGAACTCGATGATTGCGAATCTGTAAATAATTGAAATTAAATTCAATGAAACAGTTAAATTTTTCTTAAATTGACAATAAAACGAAAAAAACAAACGATTAAAATAAAATTGATTTTACTGATGATATTTTGCAGTTATTTGTGCAACGATTTTTTAAAGGAAAAAAAAAACATTTCTTTTGAGGTTTAATTTCGGGCGTGACTTACCCTGAGCCGAAGGTCTTCTGGTCATGTAATTGCGCATTTTTCGGAGCCAACCTTCGTTCAGTCGTTCCCGAAATTTGGGTGTCGTAAAAGTGTACAACAGAGGATTAATGGCGCTGTTCACAGGGAGAATAAAAACTACCACCCAAGCATGAAGATCAGCTATTGAGAATAAAAAAAAAATGAAGTCAAAAAACGTGATCGAGATTTAAAAATTTGACTTAAAAATCATTTCTTCGGTTTCGACGTGATCGATTTAAATCCCGAAGGATTTACAAAAAGATCATTTTCACTTGTGGAAATGAATGATACTCACGAGGAACTGGATATTTCATAAAAGCGAGAATTTTCAGTCCTATTATTGGTGCCCAACAAGCTGCATCGGTCAAAACGATGAGAAAAAACCTAAATGCAAATTCCGAATCCCCTACAGAGAGCGGTGTGTTGTGACGGGTTCGCCAAATGCTTGCGAACATTCCTGAGTACACGTACCCGATCGTCACGAGTCTGAAATGTTTTTTTATTTTTCAAAAGGTAAAATCGCTGCTTCACACTAGTCAAATGAGTGCTAAATTTTCAAAATACATTTATGCTAAGTTCAATGCACTAATTATATTAATTGAAGGTTGATGTGTGTATTCCCAGCAAACACACTTGGATTATTTTCGCAAATTTTATGTAAACTTTACATAAACTCGTAACTTTAATGTAAAAGTTACAGAAATTATCCAAATTGTGTTTGCTGGGTTACAGCGTGTCTTATTAACCTAAAAAAAAATTAATAACGATGGATTTGTGAAATCATCAACTGATAACTGCAAAATTCCATTATCTCATATTTTCATCGAGATTTTTCAAAGAATAATCCGTATTTTTCAACCGATTATAATGCACCATATATTATTTTGTTCCTCAAGAAATCCTCTACGAATTCACCGCCTAGGTTTTTTCTCTAAACTTGTTAATATGAAAATTATAGCGATTGATTTAAGAACATTTTTTTAGCCATTTGGACAATTGGCTGCAACAGTAAAATGATGAAACTGAGAAAAAAATCCACACAGTGAGTTCGTAGAGGATCTCTCGAGGAACAAAATAAGACGTGGTGCATTAATATCTGTTGAAAAATATGGATTATTCTTTGAAATATCTCGATGAAAATATGACATCGCGGAATTTTGCATTTATCAGTTGAAGGTTTTGCAAAACTATTGTTATAAATATATTTTTAGGTTAATAAGACATGCTATAATACAAATCAACCGTCGAATCATTTAATTAATGCATTAAACTTTGCATAAATGTATTTTGAAAATTTAGCACTCATTTGACTATTCTGCATTAGCTATTTTACCTTAAAGAAACAAAAATGGTCTAAATTGCTTTTTTTTTAATTTGCAATAATTATTTTTTCATTATTATATCATTAATGGAGGACAAAACTGGAAAATCTTATTTTTTTCTATTCTTTTTACTCGATTATACATTCTAAAGCTGATTTTGTTTTTCGTAAAACTCACCCAACGAGATTAAGTCCAAGAAAAATGAATGCGGAGTATTCCCAGCCAATGAGAAAGGGATCATCGATGTGAAGTGGAAAACACATCCCATTAACACCGTAATAACGGGTGCTACTTCGCCAATGTATCGCTGGGATGAGAGCGAGAATTATACCGAAAACCCATATGACGATCATCGATGAAAAAGCAGCTTGAGGCGTGAGTGAACGATGACGTTTTAATGGGGCTGCTATCAGCATGAATCGTTCGACCGACATGAACGAAAGTATCATCACCGATACCTTCAAATTCAAATGAATTATTTGAATGTTTATTTGATACAACATTTTGAATTTTCAATTAATAGCTAATGTTCCATTTTTTAAAGATTTTGTCATTCGCTATTTTCGTGAAAATAAATTAAGACAATTCAAAAATTTGCCTAGTTTTTTTGAAAGAACATTTTTACGAAATAAATTCACCTCCGATGAAGTCATCGCCAAAATACCGACAATGGTACAAGACCATGAAGACATCCACGTGCTGGCTTCTTGATTGTAATTGCCACGAAAACGCACGTCCTCCAGTCCGATTATGAACAGATAAAATCCCATGAGCATATCGGACACTGGAAAATTCATATGCTTTATATAAACATACAATAAAATTAATCGTGTATGATTTATTGGATGGTGCGATATGATAAACAAATTGATTTTACTTTATCATGTTTTTCTTTTTTTAATGATTCGGTATGTTTTGATGAAAATTTATGGCAGGTACCATTCATAAATCAGTTTCAAAATATATTAAAATTATTGAGAAATTAATTAACTTGTTCGTAAATTTAAATTTTGATTAGTACAACACCAAACTTTTTAAATATAACGAATTTATTTATGGATTTATGCAACACATTAAAATTACCAGCGAGATTTCTGATAACGATACTGAGGACACGATTTTCATCTTTTGCTGTAAATCGTCCCCAGAGAACGAGCGCATTTCCCAAACAAGTTATAGTCGATATGCCCCATACCGCTGCTCTCAATAAAGGTTTTCCCAGCAAGTGAGATAACGATGACACCCCTGCGATTTATATCAAATTTTTTTAGTATATATCGTTACGTTGTCATTCAGAAAATAAAGAGAGGAGGCCGGGGATAACGAGACATTTATAAAAATTCTCACCATCGCTCACCGGTCGACATTTTTGAACTTTGGGCGCATAAGTCGTGCAGTAATAAAATTTTTTGAAATACCTAAAAAAAATTAAGCCCGAAATACATCAAATCAAGAAACACAATCTTCAGGATTATTATTATTATTATTATTATTATTATTATTATTTTGAAACAAATATGCAATCAAAAATATTATGACTCACACAAAATCCAATTTTGTAAACAAATCGAATACATTGTTCTCCATATTGTCCATATCAATTTCTTCCACTCCTCTTGAAAAAAAAAGTTATCGAATTTTGATACCTTTTTTAATAAATATACTTTTTGAAATTTATCCAATGAAATTAAAGACTGATTTTTATTTATCTCAAAACTTACAGTGACTCCAAATTTTTGAGAGGCTCAAATACTGCCATTGGCAAATCTTCTATAGGATTGTAGCCAATCATTCTAAAAATAAAAATGCAAGATTTAAATTGAGTTTCGAAAAGGATATTCGAAAAAAATGTTGAACGGGAAATTGCCATAAAGTTGGCCGTGCAACTTTGAATTTTCAACTTTTTTATAATTGATATCACTAGGTGGTCGCTTGGTGGTCGCTGGTAGCGTAATAAAATGCTTGGTAATTAGTAATTTTTAATAAATAAATAATTAGAATGTTTTGGCATAAAGTTATCTGGCCAATGTTTATTTTGCATAAAATGATTTAGGTGACATGGTTAATCGATGCAGAATCGCTTGGTGGTCACAAATCGATAAATTACAACCTTTCGTAATCAGAAGTTCGTTTAATAAACATAAAAAAAATTTTTTTTACATTTAGTCAGCTGATGGAGCAAACTCAGCTGGCCAGGCACTCTATTCCTTAATCAATTTTATTCACGCAGTACGAAACTTCATACGGTACCATAATTGAGAAAATGAGGGAGAAATCATTTTCATTACTTAGAGTAATCTCACACGCGTGGCAAATAACTCTGATCTGTGCATCCCGAGCACGTATTCCAAGCTCAAAAGCGTTTCACCCTTCTTCTCTCAGTCATTATTATTATTTTTTATCATTATTATTATTATTGGAGTACCCACAATTTTGTAATATTTCGAACAGGCTGAAAAAAATGTTGCGGTACGTCAACGATATTGTTGTCTGCGAGATTGCTATAAAGAAATTTGCAAAAAATTATTTTTTCATTCTTGTTTCAAAATATGAAATATCGTAAAAAGACAAACTCACAGTTCCGTAAGCATTGTCAACGACTGAAGAGCATTTGGATCGATGAATTTGATGAAATTGCCTTCGAGACTTCTGAAAATTTAGTAAATAAAGAAAAAAGAAAATTAAAATTAAAATTGCATTTTAAAAAATAATATAAATATCGAAAAATAATTAAAATTGCTGTAAATGTGTACGTACAGAGATCGGAGCATGGGTAAATTACAAAACGTAAGATCTGTCAATTTTTCTAGCTTATTATCGTTCAACACCCTAAAAATAAATGTTTTTTTTTCTTTATTCGCTCAGTCAATTTTTCTATTGTCTTTACAAGCTTCTTTTTTTTCTAATTACGAAATATTTATCGTCGAGACTCACAGTTCTCTCAATGCAGGCAAATGTGGAAATTTCAATTTGTCAGTTGTGAGTAGATTTGAGGACAGATCGCTGCAAAATACAAAATGCTTGAGTGAGTTTGGACAAAGCTTTGCTGCGAGAACGACAGGAATAGTAAATTTATTCAATTATTCTGATGGGAGTTTCACTTTCCTGATTGCTACGTTAATTTACATACTCTTTCCACTTGGACGTTATTCACACTTATCGAGAGTACCAAATTCGTGACAATTTTCTCTTGGGACCAATTTCGTGAGTTCAAAGTGTTTTATTTTTCTCAAATCAAACCATGTTTTTTTCCAATGTATTTATTCGATTAAATATTATTAATTAAATGTTGAATTGTACAATTAAAAATGAATCACAAATTCCTCACATAAATTCGAGGGATACGCTGTTTTCAAAATCCGAAAAATCTGCCTCGCTAAGACTATTGTTATCCATCATAAGCGTCTCGACAGATGAAAGTCCTGCCATCTGACCTTTTTGAATTTCTTTCAACTTATTATTTGATAATACTCTGTGAAAAAAAATTCAAAAATCATTAATTTAATAACTCGATCAAATCAACCAGCTCCCGAAAAAAACGTCCCAATTTTAACATTTTTTGTGATAATATAGTTAATGCAATACAAAATCTATTTAAGGCCCTTATTGTGCATACTTTAAAGGCTATTCATAAATTTTTTAAACAATTTTCATTCTAGAACAGAAAATAAAAAAATGTTGAGTCTGTTATGAGATTCGCTATCGAACTATGTAGGAAAATTGACAAATAACGTTTTTTGTAAACTTGGTGCACATTTGAAAAAAACGTTTTATTTTAAGGAAAACAAAAACTCGTAAAAACTTATCCATAGCAAAAAAAATTTACAATCAATCAATCGTAAAATCCGTACGCAATTCGATAGCTAATCTTGTAACGAATCTAAAAATTCTTGGTTTTTTGTTCCAGGCTGAAAATTTACCGAGACAGATTACCAACCGCGAAGAACGCATTTTCGGAAAAAAAATGTTGTAAAAATTTGTAAATGCTCTCCGAAGTATGCGCAATGAAGGTCTTTGAACAGATTTTTTATTGCATTAACCGTATTTCCATGAAAAAATGTTAAAACCGGGCTGTTTTTCCTTGGCGCTGGAGTGGACTTGCCCCTTAATTTAGTGTTTCTCTGTATTTTTTTTATATTACTTACAGCCAATACAAAACAGCTTGATTGATAAAGGAACCTTCTTCGATTTTCTCGATCCTGTTACCGTCCAAAAAACTAAAAAAAGGATCAATTTTTTCTCATATCGTTCGTTTGTTTTTTAATCTTGATTTTTTTTTATTTACTAATTGAATTATTGCAACACTTGTTTCCAACAAGAATTCAAAATCACTTTATACTTACAGAGAACGAATTTGAGTGTATCTTGCCAAAGCATGTTTCGATATAACATTGAACGTGGATTTCGTAAATGTTCTAAAATTTCATGATCAATGTCTCATTTCAGATTCCACATTGAATCTTCCATTATCAGTTATATTCTATTGTGTACAATTTTGCATGCTCTATTAATTCCCTGGAAATTAGGGGTATCAGACTTACATGGTGGAAACGTTGGGAGTAAATGTTTGCGGAATTTCCTTATAGCCCGAACAAGTGACAATGCATTTTATGCAGATACAATCCTTCAAGCACAGCTCTACTAGACCTGAGAGTGGTAAATCCTGGTTTTACTAGCGATTGTACGTCTCGTACATCGATATTTCAAGAAAAATGATTATTATTCATGACAAAATGAATGAATCCTATTTATTATTAACAATGTTGTTGATATAATCAAATTTTTATAAAATAAGCTCAAATGTTTCGGTAAAGGTTCTTCTCAAGATTTAATTACACCGGCACACAAAAAAAAAAGTGGTCAGTACCTTGGACCGGATCCATCAATCTCTACGTATTTTGACCCGCTGAATCCGAATCCGGGGTCGGATTGGCCAGTATACCTCTAAAATTTTGAGTAAATTCCAAAAAACCACAAAAATGGCAGAAAATCGCAGTTAAAAGCATAATAAAATTTTTTCGACCTTAATCGGGTGTGTTATTTATGTATTTTGATGCGCTGAATCTGAATCTGGGGTCAGATTGGCTGCTACACCCGCAAAATTTTGAAAAAATTGCAAAAAACCGCTAAAAATGGGTGAAAATCGTGAAAAATCTCTGCTATGGGTATGGGAAAAATTTTATTGATCTAGATCGTGTACGTTCTTAATATATTTTGATGCGCTAAACCCGAATCCGGAGTCTATTTAACTCGTACATCTCCAAAATTTTGTTTCCATGGAGAAAACCGTCTAAAAATGGGTGAAAATTCCAAAAAATCGCAGTTATCAATATGAGAAAAATTTTTTACACCTGGATCAAGTATGTTCTTTACATATTTCGAGGGAGAGGAACCGTGGATGAAACAGTAACTCCTGAACAGATGGATGTGAAGCTTTCTGATGAAGAGATAGTAACGGAAGTTGACGAAATCTATCATGAAGAAAGTTCCGAGGATGATGATTACCTCTCAGATGATGGAAGCAAAGCTCCCCAAACCTTCAACCAAGAAGAGTTGAATAATTTCATACGAGATTTAAGATTGCCCAAAGACGGAGCTGAATATTTAGCGACAACATTGAAAAAGAAAAATTTACTGTCAAAAGGAACATCAGCTTACTTTTATCGTGACAGGGAGAAGGAGTTTCGGCAATTCTTCACAAACGACGAAGAGAATTCATTGGTGTACTGTTCAGATATGAAAGGCTTGGTGGATGAATTCAAACCGAACATATACAAAAACGATGAATTTTTCATTTTCATTGATTCGTCAAAAAGAAGTCTCAAAGCCGTTCTACTCCACAACGGAAACACATATGCACCTATTCCAATAGCTCACTCGACCAAGCTGAAAGAAAATTACGAAAATTTACAGATGGTATTGGAGAAAATAAATTGGTATTCGGCACATGAATGGCAAATTTGTGGCGATCTCAAAATTGCAACACTACTCTTAGGTCAACAATCGGGTTTCACAAAAAATCCCTGCTTTTTATGTTTACGGGACAGTAGGGACAGGAAAAAACACTAAACTTCGATCTAGGCCGTAACAACACATCATACGAACATCATTGATTGAACCTTCAAAATATCTGCTACCACCACTCCACATTAAGCTTGGTCTTATAAAGCAGTATGTCAAAGCTCTGGACAAAGATGGTGATTGTTTCCAGTATTTGGGAGAAAAGTTTCCCGCGATGAGTGAAGCGAAATTAAAAGAGAGTGTATTTGATGGACCACAAATTCGTAGTTTATTTGAAGAGGAAAAGTTCATCAAAAAAATGAACGATACTGAGAAGGCAGCTTGGCAAAGTTTCAGAAATGTTTCTCAGAACTTTCTGGGAAATAAGAAAAGTGAGAATTACCAAAATTTAATTGAAGAGTTGTTGGAAAATTTTAGAAACTTGGGTTGCTTGATGAATCTCAAATTGTACTTTCTACACTCCCACCTCGACCACTTTCCTGAAAACCTTGGAGACCTAAGTGAAGAACAAGGAGAACGATTCCATCAAGATATCAGTGAAATGGAGAATCGGTATCAGGGAAGGTGGAGTGTCAATATGATGGCAGATTTTTGCTGGATGCTAAAGAGAGAAATAACGAGAGAAGATAAAAAGAGGAAGCGAAACCCGCTGCATAGGTCGTTCGAAGAGAAAAGAATCCATTACAAAAGAAGGATGGTTTAAGATCGATGAAGATTTTTCTCTTCTCATAATTTGCAGAAAATGAAAAAAAAAATGCAATTGAGCAGAATTCAAATCAAAGAAAAGTCATGCCTGTGATAGTTTTATATTCAAGTTTTTTATACTATTTTTCCCAATTTCTAATTTATTGCATTCAGAATTTATAGATCTTTTTTGTGTATAGTTTAAGATGAATCATGCATGTTTAAATCATTTACAAAACTATTTTTTGACATTTTTTACTATTTTTTACGATTTTTGACGAAAGTATGCATGAACGGGACTACTAGCCGCCGGATTTGGATCGAGCCCCTCGAAATACGTAAAGAATATGCTTGATCTAGGTGTAAAAAATTTTTCTCATATTGATAACTGCGATTTCTTGGAATTTTCACCCATTTTTAGACGGTTTTCTCCATGGAAAAAAAATTTTGAAGATGTACGAGTAAAATAGACTCCGGATTCGGATTCAGCGCATCAAAATACATTATAAACGTACTCGATCTAGATCAATAAAATTTTTCCCATACCCATAGCAGTGATTTTTCGCGACTTTCACCCATTTTTAGTGGTTTTTTTGCAATTTACTCAAAATTTTGGGGGTGTATCAGCCAATCTGACCCCAGATTCAAATTCAGCGCATCAAAATACATAAAGAACACGCCCGATTAAGGTCGAAATTTTTTTTTATCATGCTCTTAACTGCGATTTTCCGCCATTTTTGCGGTTTTTTGGAATTTACTCAAAATTTTGGAGGTATATTGGCCAATCTGACCCCGGATTCGGATTCAGCGGGTCAAAATACGTAGAGATTGATGAGTCCGGTCCAAGGTACTGACCACTTTTTTTTTGTGTGCCGGTGTTATTAATCATGCAGTTTTAGGGGATGAAAAATGAAAAATTCGCACATTCATGATTTACTAGACCTAACAGTGGTAAATCCTGGTTTTACTAGTGATTGTACGTCTCTTTCGTCGATATTTTAAGAAAAATGATTATTATTTATGAGAAAATGTATTAATCCTATTTATTAATAACAATGTTGTTGATATAATCAAATTTTTACAAAATACAATATTTCAAAACTTTTCGACAGTTTTCTGCAAAAAAGGCTCGATCTATTGAGCTCAAATGTTTCGTAGAATCGTGCTTTATCATAATTCTCAGACCTTGAATAATCTTTTGTTGCTTCATTTTAATAATTCTCTTGGTTTACGGAAACAAAGTAATTTTTATCGTCATCTTTCGCTTATCGACATTCCTTTCATTGAATTACTTTGACGACTTCGGTAAATATAGAGATTCACGAATCCATACACATATTTATTTTTATACATTATTTCATATTTATAACGATTTGTTTTACCACAATTTTCAGGTGGCTTAGTTTCCCTCTGCTTTAAGAACCAGTCCCAGATACCATGAGAATCGACTAAATAAAAAACAAAAAAAAAAGTTTTATTATTAATTTTAAGTTAATGAAATATAATAAAAAAAATTATTCTAAAAGCGCCATTTTTTGTTCTTTTAAAATTGGAACTCATTGTTTTTAATTGAATGCAATTAGCATAATAAATATAATAATTAAATATTAAATATGCAGATATTGCAATTATCGCGGTTTAATTATTATTGCAAATTATTTCATCGTTCTAATATAAACTTACAGCAAGAAATTTGGGCTTCGTCATCGCCCCATGGACAATCTGTAATTCCGTTACACCAGCTTCTCTGAGGCATACAGATCGTGCTGTTCTCACAGAGAAATGTTCCCACGGGACACTCGTCTGCAAACAGAGTGTGTATTACGTGATTTTACACCACTTACTTCTGTGTGTATGCGATTTAGTGGACCATACATTATTCCTCTCTTTATTATTTCACCGCTATGTTAATATTAGTAATCTCATTGAAATGCACCGCGAATGCGTTATATTTCTCTGAAATACACGCGTGCACATTTTTTTCTCCAATTTCCATTTTACCACACTTTTTATTATTCATATTTGTTCGCGATTTTCAAATAATTACATTTAAATACTGCGAAGTAAAAAAATGAAGATCATGCTCACGGTTTACCAAATAAAATCGTCCGCAAAACGTTTCAACTTTTATAACTGTAAGAGATGTTTAGCACATGGCTCTTCAAACCCTCGCACGTGTTTTCTTATTCTGCGTCTCACTAATTTTTCAGCTCATCTTTTTCTCCGCCACTTGTCCACCCATATACTGTCATCTCTTTTTTTTATTATTGTATATCGTCGCAAGAAAAATTCTAACGCTATTTCCTTTATCCTAAGACACTTTTTTTAATCGATTTCATTTTATTTATTAATCATTTCATTATCATCTTTTTGTTTGTTTTTTTTCGATTATCGTCATTTTATTTATTAATTTCGATTCGTTTTGGAAATAATTCTTCACTATCATTTTCATTCTATTTTCTACCAGTTAACACGAATGAATTTTCTTTATTGTTGATTGTTTTAAGGTAATATGCCTGCTTCACACTAGTCAAATCAGTGTTAAATTTTCAAAATACATTTGTGCAAAGTTCAATGCATTAATAAAATTAATTAAAGGTTAATTTGTATTACAGCGTGTCTTATTAACCTAAAAAAAATTTAATAACGATGCATTTGCTGAATCATCAACTGATAACTGCAAAATTCCATTATCTCATATTTTCATCGAGATTTTTCAAAGAATAATCCGTATTTTTCAACTAATTTTAACTCGCCACGTCTTATTTTGTTCCTCAAGAGATCCTATACGAATTCATCGCGTATGTTTTTTTTCTAAACTTGTTAATATGAAAATTATAGCAATTGGTTTATGAATATTTTTTTTAGCCAATTCAACAATTGGCTGTAACAGTAAAACGATGAAACTTAGAAAAAAATCCACGTGGTGAATTTGTAGAGGATCTCTCGAGGAACAAAATAAGACGTGGTACATTAAAATCGGTTGAAAAATACAGATTATTCTTTGAAAAGTCTCGATGAAAATATGACATCGTGGAATTTTACATTTATCAGTTGAAGGTTTTGCAAATCTATTGTTATTAATATTTTTTTAGGTTAATAAGTCATGCTGTAATTCAAATCAACGGTCATTTCGATTAATTAGTGCATTAAACTTTGCATAAACGTATTTTGAAAATTTAGCACACATTTGACTAGTCTGCATCAGCTGTTTTACCTTAAGGCTGTATTGTTGTGTATAATGTCGTTTTTAGAGATGATTTTTAGAATAGAATGAGTTTAAAGTTCTGAATTTTTTAAAAATTGTTATTTTGCTCACAGGTTTATTGTTTGTTTCAAAACACGTACAAATTTTGAAGAAAAATAAATAAAAAATGTATCTCATAGTTTTGTACGATTTGGTAAAACGGTGCACAGAAAAAAACTGCTGACTAGTGACCAGAATGCCGTACGGTCCATTCTCCAAAAAAAAAAAAACCAAACGTATTCTTAATTTGTATCAGAGTTCGGAGCTATGCTACCAGGATTAAACAGAAAAATTATTTTTTCAAAAAGTGGCGATTTGCTAAATCTTGATTACCGATTTTTTTTATACTTTTTCCCCTTCTACGGATCATAAAAAAAAATGACAATTATTTCGTCTCGATTCTGGTACCATTGCTGAAAAACAGTTTAATGAAGATGTGTAACAAATTTCAACTTAATCCGACAACTGGTTGTCGAAATATCGTAGTCGCGAATTAAAAAAAAAAAAAAAACATTTTCGAGAAAACCTCCCTGAAGTTGTATATTTTTTTCTCTTTGTTCCGAAAAAATTTGTACCCGTTTTTAAAGGATCAATAAATAGGATCAATAAAATTTCGGAAAGAAAACTCGAACAGTTCCAAATTTATTCCATCCTGAAAATCATCTTCGAAAACAGAATTCCAAACAGACGGTAACAGCAGCGTGTATTTTGATTGCAAACCATGCAGCATGCAGTTATGCAGATAGGTATTATCCAAGCGCATGTGTAATTCAAATCACACAAAATCCACTGGATTTCAAAGAAAGCCCCAAGTGTTTAACCCGGAAATATCAAATAAAACGTGTAACAATATCGTTATCGTCACGTTTGAATTCTAATTGCATGATGACCTGAAACGCCAATGAATTATAATTTTCTTAAAAAATTTACCAATCTTTTTAACGCGCAAAAAAAAATGTTTTAAAATACACTAAAATCACTGTTCAATTTACTTGAAATGGTTTAATTCTCGACACCATTTTTATAAATTTTAACAATTTTTAAAAATAGCAAAATAAAAAAAAACATTCAATAACATAAAAAGTTTTTATTTGTGATTATATGAATTTTTCAATCACAAATTTCTGTATCAATTTCTTTGAACATTGACAAAAATAAATAATAATATTGAATTATGATTGATTTTAAGGCTCGTTATTTATAATAAATAATGAAAAATGAATGTCTCACCTTGATTGAGGTAATACATTAGGCCCGCGAGTACACAAACCGCCGAAATAAGGGAACCTCCAATGATAACGATGTTTTTATACCTCATTTCTTCCTCTCGTTGCAATCACTGTAATTTCTTATTATTTTTTTTTGGCAACTAACTAGTTAACGATTTATATTTTTACCGAGACTCAACGAGTCTCTATCGCGTCGCGCTGCATCCGGAGCGTGATATGACTACTTGTTGCATTCTTGATTCTGTATTGAAAGCTTCGAAACGGTGCTCGTTGCAACCCCGAGGAGGTGTTGCCTCTCGTGCACAAGCGCTCTTTGCAATATTCAAGCAACGATGACATCGAAATTTCTTTCGAAGAGTTGTTGATCGTTTGAGTTAATAGCAACAATATTTTTGAATAGAGCAATAACAATTTCAAATAATTGTATAAAAAACTGAAAAAAACAGTGTATTTAAATTATTTTCCCAAATTATTTCGTTATGTATTTTAATCTGCGTTCGAGATCTGGGTGAATACAAAGCGTAGGATGTAAATAGTAACGATGAGGGCGTCGTAAATGCATCGAAGAATGTGCCACGTTCGTGCATACTTAATGCACAATATAATTTCACTACAATGTCACGAAGCATCAATCGTGTAATAATTTATCGTAACAAGACATAAATTGCCATGTACAAAAATCATACTTTGAAATTTCAATTGGTCATCGAAATTTATCGATTTTTCGACGTCCTTTATACATCATATTTTAACTCCGATTTCATGCATCAAAAACGTAAGTTTGATGAGAAAAAAAGAGAGAAGAAAATTACATGGAGTAAAAAGCTCATTTTTGGTATTCTTTACTTTTAAGCTGGTGAAAGGATTTATAATACAATGAAAAATCAAGATTTTGTCGATGGAAATAAAAAAAAATGTATTTTCGTTTTATTGAAGAAAGATACAGAGTTAGTGTACAGTCGTAGAGGAGAGAGTACAAATTTCCCTAATATTCTCACCCTCAATGATTACGTGAATTAACGATAAGTTTAGTTTTTGTTTTTATTTTCTCATATCAATTCGCAACGAGCGTTTTCGGCGTTTTTGACACATTGTACTAGAATTAACAAATCGGGTTTTTTAATTCAACCACGTTTATTATTAATAATAAAGGTCTTGATTGATTCGTGAAAAAAAGTCTAATTAATATGTAACGTGATTTTTCATTTTCAAAGGAAATCTCATAAAGGATGATACTTAAATCCATCGTATATTTTTTGTTTGTTTTATTTCGTTATCGAGCATACGTGAGAAATTTGTAATCGGAGTATCCTTCGAACTACGAGGTCCAAATTTGCTTTTTCCTTGAGTTAAATGTATTTCGTTTTCTTCTTTAAATTACTTTAACCGACTGAATTTCGATTTGTTTTTTTTTTTTTGTTTTTCGTCAATCCCGGAATTGTCGAATTTCGTACAATTGTCCACGTAAGAGTGTGTTATGTGTGTGTTTATAAATGTTTCAATGACTCAAGCCAACTTCGTAAACGTCACCTCGAGGGGGGAATTTCTCGTACCGAGTGAAAAAGTAAATGAATTATTTTTATTGCACAATCATCGATACTTTTGTCATTGATAGTCCGAGAGAAGAAAAAACAAATCAGACACGTGACTTAAGTGACAATGTTCCATTATACCGTTTCGACGAACGTTGTAAACACAAAATGCCCTTAATACAATTTTTCCATACAGCGTATTACACGAACTATAATTAGTGTATATATTTTTCGTGATTTTTGTGATAACTTTCGATTATCATTTTTCTTTTTCATTTTTAAAAAGATATACACGACGTAGCAAAGGTAAAACACAAACGACGAATATTTTCTTGTTATATATATGTATTTTTATATATCATTTGTCAAATTATCCTTTTATCGTAATTCAAGAATGAAAAAAAAAAAAAACAAAATAAAAATAAACGAAATATGTATCGCACGTAACAAGATTTTTCTCACGATGATATGGCATTATCGAATGACAAATTTCAAACAAAAATACGTTCTGTTTGAAATTGCAAAAAGTACTCAATTTTATTCCAACCATATAAATCTTTTTTTCTTTATCTCTGCGAAATAAACGACAGAATTTAAATAAGAAAAGAAAAAAAAACATTTGTCTCGCGGTTGAAAAATTCGAATGAGTTATACAAATCGAATCGACATCCCCCCGCCTTTCTTTCCTACACACAGTAAATAATGTGTTCAACCGGAATTCGTGTGTTTTAAGTACGCTATGATTGTATCTAGAATAATTTACTTTCGGTGACGATTCTAAAATCATGTATATAATGATGGTAAATACGATCTCGTGAGGGACCTGAGACGTGCGAAAATAAACGAGTACGAGCGAGAGAGAGAGGGAGAAAGAGGGGGGGGGGAGAGAGGGAGAGGGAAACGAAAGAAAAAAAGTGTCAAAGTTCTACGACGTTGATCGCGCGTCAATATATACAAAAACAAAAGTGGTCCCTAACGTAAAGATGGAAAGGATTCATCAGCGAGGATGATGGAGCCGTGAGAAAATGAGAAAACTAGAAAGAAGTGAAACTAGTGGATGGATTGACTTAATTTCGAAAAATGTTCGTCGTATTATTTCTTTTTTCCTTTTCATTAGACGAGGGTTATTATTATTATTTTTCTTTTTTAATATTTAATATATATACATCAGAGCAACTGGAGATGATCGACAGCTTTGTGTAACTGTATTTTTTCCTCTTTTTTTCCAGTAAATATATAGATTTTTTAAAATATGAATTTCTTCGAGTCGCAAAGTAATAACGGAGGACACTATAATAGAGTCTCGATTTCAAAATCGGTTGAATAAGCGAGAAAAAAAAGAAAAAAAAACAGCATCGAATAAACTGCAACTGAATATCGAAATCTCTAAATATCGAAGCCCCAATTATCAGCTCGTTTGTCCTGACAATATCGTAAGCTAAAAAAAAGACATACTACTTGCACATATTTGTACAAATATATATGTCCCGTTCGTAATATAAAAAGTGAAATGCCGTTTTCGTAAGCATTTACGGATCGCAACGATCGTGTTGTTCCCCATTTGAAAAAACCCGAATTTTTTATAAATGCGGGAGCGATATTTCGTCCATTTCTTCTCGATTATTACGATTTTTCATACCCTCGTCGTTTCATGGATTATTGAAACTAAACTGGCAACTTTACTTCGATCCTTCTTAACTTTTCGTGATAACAAGAAAGAGGAAGAGAAAGAGAGAAATGGGGAAAGATAGAGGGACTTACGAAATGGGCAGTGGACAACGTGGATGTCGATAGGGATGTGTATGTTTTTGTCTGTGTCTGTATGTGTCAGAAATTTGTGTTTTTTATACTTTAGATAACCTGGACGAGCATCTGTTGCTGATCGCTTTGAGATAGAATGCCTGCATCGGTCAGGTGCAAACGAATCCTTCCTGCACTACCGTTGAACCACCAGCAGGTCCTTCCTACAAAGTCAAAACGAGAAAAAAAGACAATTGCGATTAAACCTATGGAGAATTTTATAGTTACGTGACCTCTCCAAAATCATGAAGAATGTAGCAAGAGAATTACGATATCTTCGGTTCTTAATTATTATTTAAACTGCCAAAAAGAATTAAATGTCGAATTAATATTAAATAAAATTATCCATTAATTCGATAGTTTGTAAAAGTTTATTTTTTTGCCAAGATACCGTAATTATGCTGCTCGAATAATACAGGAAAAGAATAATGGTGAGGACACTTCGGGAATCTTACCTTCATTGCACTTCGATTATTTGAGATAAAACATTTTTTTTCCCGAAGAAGGTCTGAAATTAACTGACTAATATTCTATTTACGCGCTTTACGAACTTTTCAACTTTCATTTTCCTTCGTGTTGGAATGCTTTTTTTTGTTGTTTTTATTATATTTTATTTTATAGTTTTTTTGGTATTTTTTTTTTTTATGATTTCGTTATTCGATAGATGAGGAATCTCTTACGTCCTTAGCAGTTGTCAAATTTTGTTTGTACTCGTCCAAGCTGTATCCCGAATTGCTGTCATCGCCGCACGATTGAACGACCAAAGTGCCGTCCTCTCCCTGTACAATAATTAAATTATATACGTATATAATAACAATGTATTTTATTCCACCTGGATTTTCATTCAGGAACCATCGTGCACCGGACACCTGCAATCTCACTCATTCAATCCCTTCCATTTTTTTTTTTTTTTTTTAATTGGCTCTGTAATTCATACTCTATACTAATGACGAAAGCACCTGTGTTATTTGTTGTTCGTTGTCGTGAACGCGTCGTTTTTTGCCTGCCGTGTCAATCGCCTGATCGGAGAGTCTCTTTTTACTGGTAGAATCAACTTGACGATTTGGCGATGGATTCTCAGTGTTTCCGTTTCCACCAATGGTTCCATTTCTATGAGTTCCTCCAGAAATCTGTAAAATCATCATTTTTATTAATAAAATAACATGTTTTCAATGTTTCAGCAATAAAATCGTCTTCTCTACTTTTTTCCGATAAGTAAATTTTGTTCCTTTTTTACCTGTACCTTTCTTTCGCGTTTTAGCAAGCTGGGCGATACGTATGTGTGAAGATCCTTTCGTTTAACATGTTTCGCCTCAATAAGCATTCCTTCCTTCAAAACTTTGAGTTGTTCCGCTAATCTCTCAACTGTAATATTAAAAAAAGTATTTTTTTTTTCATCCCCTTTCGATAAACAACGATCTCGTTGACGATAATTTACGACCATTTTTTTAGCTCGGGTCTTTACTACCATGGGTGTTTGAGGCTCAGGCAATTTTGCGTGCTCATAACTCTTGGCCAAATTGGTATTTTTAGCGAGTAAATTTATTACTTGCATTATTTTATTTTTTTTAGTTCATTTTATAAAAATTATTTATAAATTTGATTTATAATTTCATTGATTTATTATTATTTTTTGGTACGAGAATCAATGGAAATAACATTTTTGGTTTGGGTCAAAATGACCCGATTGTAGTAGCTTCGTGCTAATAATCGATCGATTTTTTTATACTTACTCGTTTCATTGAAAGATCTTATGTCGTAGGTCAAGTCGACATTGAGATTTTCACTTTTCGCGAAGAGCAATCCGATAAACCACATCGAACAATTGTTCCCGTGTGCTGGATTCATTGGCGCGAAACCCTCGGGATTTACGTGGGCCAACGTTATGTGAGGATTCCTTTCCAAAGTACCTGTTCAAGATACGTTAGGGATATCGCCATATCGGCATTCCGCGAGTCATTAGAATCTCGTTAGACACACTATTTTAACAACATTTACGTACGACCATAACGAAACTCTCGTATTTCATTTGTTATTAAAATTAAGGTTGAACGAAGGTAGAACTGATCGAATGAGGGTTACATTTTGAAAATGGTTGTTTTTTTTTACAATTTTGGACCGATCAAATGTGAAATAAGACAACTTTTTGTAGAATAATTCCAGAAGTTTAAAAATTAGTTCAGAAAATTCCTTAACCAAAATGAGAACTTGCAGAAACTTACGACTGGCCGAGCTGGATTTCGTTTTAATCAGTCGATCGATGAAAATCATTGAGAAAAACATTTTCGAAATGCATCTCTCATTGAATCAGAGCATAACTACCTTAAAGCACTGAACTTTCAAACGGTTGATCGCTTGATTGATTTAACGAAAAAAATACACAGCAGTGAATATGAAAAATATGTTTTTTTTTTTTCAAGCTGTATTCGTCGAAATCGATGAAAAGACGCATAAATGATTTTACAATAAAACAATACATGCGGCAGCAACAAAAAAAATTCGTAGTTAGTTTTTTTTCTTTCTTTTCTTCTTTTCCTTTTTTTTTCTTCGTACAAATAATCGTCCAATTGTACAATAAAAACATATGTCTTTCGTTTTCTTTGTTTCTCCATCTGTCTTCATATGGATAATTGTAGACGATGATATAAAAATATATTTATTTCGCGTTTCAACATGCTCAATTTTTTTGTTACCTATCAGATGCCGTATTTTAGACTCGACAAGTCCACACCATTCAAGCTGATCTTCAGCGGTCGAACTACTCGCCAACAATACAATATAGTGTTTGTATTTGCAGAAAAAGTTTGGGGGCTCGAACAGTTTGTCCCACGTTGCTTTTCCCATTATAATCTCTTCTGTTGTTGACAAACCAGACTCGAATGCCTCTTGCATTATCGTTCTCGTCGATACCGATACGTTAAACGTTGAATTTTGTTGCGGATATGCCGGTGTTATTATTGGCATCAAGTGATATCTATCTGATATATTTATCTGATAACAATATAGAAAAACAGAACATTGTATCAATTCTATGGAGCGAAAACTATGGGAGAATTCAATCAGAAAAAATGACAAATTCGTACCGGATGTACCTTCGCCAAGAATAAAATGACAAAAAATATCAAGTGGAATATCAAAACTTGCTAGTTTTTTGCCAGAAATAAAAAACTAAAAGTCATTAAAAAAGCTCTATAATATATGATGGATAATTGTGTGTATGAAATGACTATAAAAAAATGTGAAGCGAAATTCGACGGGCGGTTTTGGAAATTCTCCTGATAACAATTACCAAATGGTAGGACGACCATGTACTAATTTTTTTAAATAAAAAAAACTGGAAGTGCTTTTCAAAATATGAATTTTTAACAAAAAAAAACCCTCATCCTATCGCTTTGGAGCAGATGTACAATTTTTTTTTTAATGATTTTTTTTTATTTCTTCAAGGTGTATATTTCTCCTTAAATTACATTTACTTTTCAAAATTTTTTATACAAGAGAAATGCTGATTTTTTTTTCGGGAACCCGAACGAAGAGAATTTGAACCCAAAAATTGGAGAAAGTAATTAATTTGAATTTAATAAGTGAAAAATTGATGAAATTATGAACGAATTATCAACAATTTCCACGATGCGAACGCACTTGTAGTAGAATAAGAGTAAAAATGCTACATACTCTTGGATCCCAAACGGGAAACCCCAAATTAACGTTGTCCGGTTGTTTGAGGAGAACAGGTTGTGGCCATTTCCATTGTGAAAAAACGAGAAAAAATTTTTCGATCAAAGTCGCAGCAACGGCGTTAGGGTAAAGCTGACAAGTTCGCGCGACCAGCATGGCCCACGAAACTCCACCGAGATAACCGAGTACGTTACTGTATATTCCATGTCCTGCAATAATATTTGATTTTGTAATTTCCAAAAATTGAGATAAAATCATTTCGAACCTCTAGTAATTTCTCAAGAAGAAATTTCATTCAATTCTGACACTCACGTTTCGCCCACAATTTTATAGCTCTGAGTGCCAACCGAAAATTCTCGATATTCGGAACAAGACGTAAAATTTCGTCAGTCACCCTACAACCGTTCAAACTCCTCACGCACTTTTGATCCAAATTTTTGAGCAGCATATCGTCTCGCAAATCCTTAAATAAATTGCCACATTTTAATAAGTTTTATCAATTAAATCAATTTTATGAATTAATTATTAATACAAACAACATTCAAAAAATATTCTTTTTCATTTTTAAAGTATAATTTTCCGTGAAGAAACGTAAAAACTGCACAAAGTCCAGACTACCCCAGCGTTTTTAATGTATCATTTTCAAATATTCCTTAATGACATATAGCAGTTTGTTTATCGAATAAAATGTAATAATATAGTAAGAAAAATCATCAATTTTCAAAAGATCAGGTATTCAGATCTGGCCTGAAAGGTTTTCAGAGGTATATTAGACCCTAAGTATACTTTAAGGGTTAAAGTTCGTCACTCACCATGGAGTCTGGTATTTCTTTGAGCGTGAGTTTGGCAAAAAGCATATCTATCTCTATACCGTCAAAGTTCATTTTAATCACAGGTACGAAAGCTTCTTCAACTGCCTAGAGAATGCATAATAAAAAAAGTTATTAATAACTATTGTATGCTCGATAATGTTGATTTTTTACTGCAAATTGGCCAATTGTAACGTACCCTCAAATCTGTAACTTCTGGTTGTTTTTTCAGCATCTCGAAAAACGTTGAAAAATAATCTGATCTTTTAATGTGTCGGGGAACAACGCAAAGAGCGTCAATGTCAGCGCCTTTGTGATGTACACCTAACCTGTATGAACCGAATGTGTAAATTTTACCGCCGACCTGATCTGCCACATTAGGGGGCATATTTCTTGCGATACTTGTATCCTTTATCCATTGTTTCACTAGAGTATTAAGTTTGCTGAAAATAAGAAAACCAAATGCAGAAATACTGACAAAAAATAGTGTCGATCAGCAAAAGTTTTTGAAGAACCCTTCAAATTTTTTGTACCTCAAAATCTCCATTCTGTGATTCAATTCTTCCTCAGATTCAAAAACATTGTACGGCTTAAGGGCTTCTCTCAATTCGCTTGTTCTAGTGTGATCACTTGGTTTTGGTTCGGCCACACTAATCGCCGAAGTCATTCCTAACGTATGAAGATGCAGGGAATTCGCTGGGGAATTTGTTGTTGAATTGTTACTTCGTGATGACCACATCTTGAGATATTACGATATTACTTCGTTTCTGAAAAACACTTCCATGTATGTGAAGATAGAACTTTGATTATGCATTCAAATATTTTTATTTTCTAATTAGGACAAGAATATTCCAATATTTCTACATGTTTTAATGAATTTTTCCAATTGATAGCATAAGCACGTAAATATTATGCACAAATGATCTTGAAACAGAAATATTAAAAACGTATTCAATGGTTTTTCACAATTGAAGGAATGGACTGGATAAATAATAACAAAAAAGATTGAATAAACAAAGAATTGGCTAAATTTCAAAATAAATACATAAATGAAAAATAGCTAACTATGCAAATAAATATATTTGTGTATATACTCAGCTTTGAACCACTGCTGTGTTTTTTGATTGAGAAATAAATAAATTTCTTAGTAATATGTCTTCTTTTTTTTAGGTACTACTTTCAATGAATCTTTATTATTGACATTCTTTAGTCATCCATTGTCTTATAAAAAACAGATAAAAAAGTTTTTTGGACGTATGCAATAAACCAAACTCAATAAATATCAGTGTTTTTTTTGTTTTGACTGTATTATTTGTTCAGACTAGAAAATGTATATAGGCCAAAGAAGTATACATGGTTTTTTACAAATTTTGACAAGTGTAAATTGAGATTAAGAATCCAAAATCTTGAAAAATGGCAAACGAATCCAATTGAACGGTTTGTGACTCACTTACCGATGAAAATTATTGGATAAACTGTCCGTGGAGCATTGTAAAGAATATTGTCCGGATGCTTTTATATCGCATATAAAAGTTAACAAATATCGTCGGGGTAATGAAAATACAGATAAGGTATAAAGTATATATTCACGTTGGTAGCGATTTTTAATGTTGTTTTTCGATTCATAGAACCAAAGAGGACGCGTGAACAGGTAAACAACACGTAATCAAAATTGCCCCATATAAGCAGGTGAAAGCGTTTTAACGTTTGCGAAAACGCGTCCCATTAATTTTACCCCGAAAATGTAAATAGTTTCACTGAAAAAAAAAAGTAATTCGAGTTTTGCCCAAGTTGAGAATGGAGAAAAAAAGAAAAAAACGTCCGAAGTACAACAAAGCCGGGGCCCCAAGTGCAAAGTGTATGGGAAAAAAAGAAGAAAACAAATGATAAGATTTTTTTTTAAAGAATGTATAATATTCACGCGCTCGCAAGGTTAACCGCGTAGCACTATCAAGGAATAAGAAAGCGCTCCTGTTTTGTGTGTCGCCACAAAGGTCACAATTGTCCCAATTGTCCGGTTTATTGTTCCTCGCGTGTTTTTGTTTTGATATTATTACCTTTTTTTTTAACTTTCGACACACCCACCCACACAGGCACTCACACACTCACACACACGCACTCGGGAGTTATTGTTTTATTGTTCACTAATAAATAATAAAGTGCAAGTTCGAAACGGTCCACATCACATCACTTATAGGCTTGAACCGCACATTAGGGATAAACATGGCGTTACTTGTCCCTCTGCGGGCTCTGCGGGTCTCCCCACTCACTCTCTTTCTCGTCGTGTTTAATGGCGCCACTTTCGCCCGACACTAGTGACCTCTCATGATTATTTAAAATCTGTCTGACGGCAAGCGAAAAAATCGCTTGCCGTCAGACAGATTTTCCAGGGATTTTTTTTCGCTAACGCGTCCATCGCGAAAGGAACGTTGCGAGATTACCGCAATTTCAAGAATGTACTAATCTCATAGAGGACGCTTTAGGGCCTGTTGTTTCACCTTCAGGTAAATTTTACCTAGCCGTTGTAGCATTGGATAGCAGACCATTATCTATTAGATAAAATTTACCGGGAGGTGGAAAAATCGGGCCTTAGGGCGGGATGTTCCAACTTCTGGGTAGCTTATCTGGCGGTTAAAAATCATTGACTTGCAGGGCCGGTTGTTCCACCTTCTGGTAAATTTTACCTGACGGTTGTAGCATTGAGGGCCGGTTGTTCCACCTTCTGGTAAATTTTATCTGACGGTTGTAGCATTGAGTAGCAGACCTTTAACTATCAGATAAAATTTACCTGGAGGTGGAACAACCGGACCTTAGGGCGGGTTGTTCCAACCTCTAGGTAAGCTTATCGGCAGTTAAAGGTCTGCAAGTCAATGCTTTTAACCGCCAGATAAGCTACCTAGAAGTTGGAACAACCCGCCCTTAGGGCCGGTTGTTCCATCTCCAGGTAAATTTTATCTGATAGTTAAGGGTCTGCTACTCAAGGTTACAACCGTCAGGTAAAATTTACCAGAAGGTGGAACAACCGGCCCTTACTCTTTTGGATAGGGACCGTGCGCGGCGCTTACAACGTCACGAAGTGGGCAATTTCTACATTAGCTAGGTGCTAAGTAATCAAGCGCGTATACGCGGGTGACAAGATTTTTTAATTGATTTACGATACAAAATTGATTTATTTGTTTTTCTTCATCAAAAAGACATTGGTAAATGCAGGGCAGCTCTCACACACCACTTCGGTTTCGAGAAGATTGATCATTTTTAAAATGCTGTTCTTTTCCCGAGAGCGCTGTCCATTTCGCATGAAAGAGCGAGAAACAAACGGAATGAATTATATGGCCGATTCGTCGCCCGTGCTTTGTGTTTCTACGACATTTGAAATATATCTTGAGTCACATTTTTTTTTAATTTTTATATAATTTTAAGCTCCAGCACGATTATTAATCACGAGCTGAAAACCTTAATTGCTCATTTTTAACATTATTAATCGTAAAATTTGTGTTTATTCCTATCATTCAAAGCCAAAATAACACCGCACAAATTGCACATTCAGACAGAGAGCAGCGGTGGTGCTGCTCTCTATAGCTCACGCACGATCCCTATTGCACCTGTGTGAATTTGGCCGACTGATTTTGGATTTCTGAATTTTTGTTTATGTCAATCATTTGTCGGGTTCTTGTCGGTGATTGTCGGATCAAAATCGACGTTTGTCGGAAATTAGTTAAATAGAAAAATTAAAAACAAAAATCCGTGTGAATTTAGCCGATTTTTTTCAATTTTGAGATATCATAAATTTTTAAATGCCTAATCAAAGCGCAATCGTTTGTCGGATACGAGTTTCATAATTAAAAAGTTTGTCGGATGTTTGTTCATTAGAAAAATATTAAAAAAACATTTTATGTGAAGTCAGTCGATTTTTCTCAATTTGTAAGATATTACACATTTTCCAAAGCCTAATCGCAGCGCGATCGTTTGTCGGTTACTAATTTTATAACTAAAAAGTTTGTCGGATGTTTGTTCATTAGAAAAATATTTAAAAAAACATTTTATGTGAAGTCAGCCGATTTTTCTCATATTGTAGGATATTACACATTTTCCAAAGCCTAATCAAAGCATGATCGTTTGTCGGATACTAATTTTATAATTAAAAAGTTTGTCGGATGCTTGTTGATTATAAAAATATTTGAAAAAACATTTTATGTGAAGTCAGTGCATTTTTTTCAAATTGTAAGATATTACACATTTTCCAAAGCCTAATCGAGGCGTGATCGTTTGTCGGATACTAATTTTATAATTAAAAAGGTTATCGGATGTTTGTTCATTATGTGAAGTCAGCCGATTTTTCTCAAATTATTTTTTGCTTACCTTCAATTTTGGTTTCACAATGGCTTTGGCATATATATATATATATATATAATAAACCGGATTTTGGTTTAGAGTGAAAAACTATTTTTTTCTTGAAAATACAAGATTAAAGAAGAGAAATGCCGCTCCATTCGAGTCTTTAAGCTTCGTAGAGCTTATATATGGACAGATCCATTACATTTCGACCGCAGCCTGCGCGCTTGGGTCAGCGATTTGGCTGCCGATTTTTTTCAAGAAAGTAGGTTTTAAAAAAAGACGATCCTCCAAATTTGAACTCAATATAAAGAAATTTGATGGCTGTAGAAATATTTGAAATTTAAAAAAAATGATTTTTAATCTGAAAAAAATATAAAAATATAAAAAAAGACGAACCTCCAAATTTGAACTCAATATAAAGAAATTTGATAGCTGTAGACATTTTTTAAAAGTGATTTTTTATCTGAAGCGCTACGAATCGAATGGAGCGGCATTTCTCTTCTTTAATCTTGTATTTTCAAGAAAAAAATAGTTTATCACTCTAAATCTAAATCCGGTTTATTATATAATATATCCGGCTTATTATATAATATGTATAAAATATTTATATACGCAAATATATAGATATATCTATAGATTTATCTATGCCAAAGCCTCCGTAAAACTAAAATTTAAAGTAAGCAAAAAATAATTTGAGAAAAATCGGCTGACTTCACATAAAATGTTGTTTTAATATTTTTATAATGAACAAACATCCGACAAACTTATTAATTATAAAATTAGTATCCGACAAACGATCACGCTTCGATTAGGCTTTAGAAAATGTGTAATATCTTACAATTTGAGAAAAATCGGCTGACTTCACATAAAATGTTTTTTTAATATTTTTCTAATGAACAAACATCCGACAAACTTTTTAATTATAAAATTAGTAACCGACAAACGATCGCGCTTCGATTAGGCTTTGGAAAATGTGTAATATCTTACAATTTGAGAAAAATCGGCTGACTTCACATAAAATATTTTTTTTATATTTTTCTAATGAACAAACATCCGACAAACTTTTTAATTACGAAACTCGTGCCCGACAGACGATTGCGCTTTGATTAGGCGTTTAAAAATTTATGACATCGCAAAATTGAAAAAAAATCGGCTAACTTCACATGGATCTTTGTTTTTAATTTTTCTATTTAACTAATTTCCGACAAACGTCGATTTTGATCCGACAATCACCGACAAGAACCCGACAAACGATTGACATAAACAAAAATTCAGAAATCCAAAATCAGTTGGCCAAATTCACAGAGGTCCCTATTGCGTAGTCTTTGGCTACCGTCTTTGGCTGGCTTAACTGTTTCGGGCATAGGTCAAACGATGCGAAGAAAGGTAAGTATCAATTTGGTAGTGAAGCGAGTCTCCACAAAATTTCTTAGGGCCGGTTGTTCCACCTCCAGGTAAATTTTATCTGATAGTTAAAGGTCTCCTACTCAATGCTACAACCGTCAGGTAAAATTTACCAGAAGGTGGAACAACCGGCCCTTAGGAGAGAACATTTATGAAAAATCGATTTTAAATACATCGCTCTATTTTTCAAGCCTTGGAATACGGGAAAAAAGTTCATTTAAAAATTCCGTCTAGTGATAACGTTATAACGATAAATGTGACCACGTGTCGCATTTTTCTCAAAATTACTTTTTACGCTACAGTCGGCACGAGAACTTAAAAAAATTTCCATATTTTTCGATCACTTTTTCTCAAATTTCGAAATCGTTTTCTCTACAGTGTGTCGAGCCTTTTTTAAATGTTATTTACAATTTATTTTATAAACAATGAGAGTTAAATTTTTCATAAAAAAACTCATACCTCATTAAAAAATACCAGAAATTGCTTATTTTTTTCGAAATTCAAAAATTTGGCTCGACAGACGATACCGAAAACACTATAGTTCGAGAATATTTTTTACTTTTTTGAATGCATTCATCCCTGAATGATTTATCGTACCGACCGTAAAGATTTTTTTTGTTCAAGATGTAACCCACATCGAATATCGTATTGAAGAAAAAATCTGGAATAAATATTTCCTTCCACCTAGAATGGTCCGTCATCGATATTTTGTTGTATTTTTTCCAATAAAACTTTGAACAATGCTGAAAAATGATAACTTCGGGCGCTAGATGTGGTAACCCCTTAAATTTCTTATGACAAAATTTCAATTTTGTGATTATAATCGATCGAAAAAAATTATTTTTCCCACTCAGACCAATTTAAATTTCGTAAACGCACAATGAGGCAGTTTGGAACACTCCCAATAGATTTCTACGCTAGAAATATTTGGGTTTTCCATATAAAAAAAAAAAATGCCTGAAGAAAGAATATATGCATTTTATTATTCCATGTACTATCCATAAAGCAAATATTCCGTGAGACTTTGTATTTTTTCGTCCCGCAAACATTGATCATCATCGGACGCAGCAATAGAATCTTCAACGACTTTTTTTAGGCCAGGTTCAATATCTTGGAGTGGATTTAGAGGAGTTATTACCATGCTCGGGAGCACAACATCGTAATAGAGAAACAATTTGTTTCTAAAAGTATTGTAAACTAGGCAAGGAGTCAAAGTGCCCGGTTTTACGCTATAATTGCCCGTGGTGAAAGCTCTAACGGGTTCTTCAAATTGAAAGCGCACACTTCTTCTTTGCTGATCCAATATGTAAGTGTGTCCATCCCAGGTACATGCGACTATTTCATCAGCGCCATCGCCGGTCACGTCTAATCGGCAAAGTGCAAATATTTGATGATCGACTTGCATTGCCCTGTTTTGAAGATAAATTGTGAATGAATAACAACATCATGCGCAAATTTTGAAGCTACAATGATTTTTCAATTGAAAATTACCATAAAATAGTTTCATCCTTGACCAACATGATAGTCCCATCCAAAGTAGCAAGGGCGTACGGTTTTCCTCTTGTCAAATCATTCGCATTCTTGCTTTTGGCCAAAGTTTCTTCGATTTTTTCAATACAGGAGTTATCATGAATTTCTGGTGAATTAACCCTGCTGTAAAATCTTGCTTGACTCTTGGTTTTATCGTTATGGTCCCGCGAAATATCGGGCTGGGAAAAATTTCTACGAAATTCGGTTTTCGGAACGAATTTCGGGTGTCGATCTTGATCGGAAATTGATGAGGAGGAGGAAGAACCGCAGTAGATCGCTCCTGGCTCTAAATCACCAATTATTTCGGTTGATATGTTGGGATTACGCATTCTAGATATTCCTAACGTTTGGTAATCGACGCAGCTTGCTGCGGCGAAACCATCTTCGTCGTAATCTTCTTCGTCCTCGTTGTTGTCACGACAATCATCGGGATTACATTTTATTCGCATGAAAGTGCCGCCTGGCTGCGCGACGAGCAAAGTTGGGATTCCGTCGTTCGTATGCTGCAACGTAACCGTTCCAATCTGATTCGCACATTCCCATTTGTTCAGTCCAACCAATTTCCCCGTTCCCAGCTCCGTGTTCGTCGACCATCTGTACGACCTGACGACTCGATCCGTCAATCCTATTATCATTTCATTCGCACCGTCACGATCGACGTCCGCCACGATTACGACTTTCGTGTTCGTTGGAATTCTTTGCAAATGAACACACTCCATTTTACCATAAGCCTCGTTGTTCTCTGACGAGGAGGACGACGCTGGTAACAAATTTATCGGTGCCATTGTACTCGGATTCACCGAACGTGGACTGTAGAATATATGAGCCCACCCATCACCGCATATCACCACCAAAGCGTTACACCCGTAATTGAATATGTCGCCAACTGCCAGACAACTTATCAGACCTAATCCCGAAATCTTTTGCCATACTTCCGAGCCCTGGATAAAAAAAGTAAGTTTTTTTGCATCAATAACGTAATACTATCAGTACAATCGAAACTATGATTGAAAAATCAGAATTGGATTTGATAAAAACCTTTGAGACGTTCGAATTCTATGGTTTGATTCTCTAATGCCAGAAAAAAGCGTGCAGATTGGAAATTTGACATGGAATAATTACTTTGAATATGTAGACATCACCCTCAGCCGTGCCAACGACGAGCTCATTATCGCCATCATTATCGACATCACCGATTGTCAAGCCATGCCGAAAAACTGTACCAGGCAGCTCCCATTCGAGCCGCTTAACAAATCTTACAGCCCGCATTTACACTAGCGTAGATTTTGTGAGATTTATAGGTATACGACTTTCTGGTATTGTCGATTTGAGATACTGCCAGCGACTAGGAGGCCAAACGATACACGTAGCTTTTGCTGTTACGAGACCCAGGGAAACTGGACCAAAACAATTTGAGTCCATAGAATGACCAGTGTGATCTCCTTCCACCCAGCAGTGACCTTCAGGAACCTGAAAATTCAAGTTTTTAATTTTTTGTTTTCTATTCTCATAGCCTAATATACTTTATGACGATTTATTATCTGAGGATGTTTTGCTAGCAAATCTAAAGTAAAAGTGTTGAAAAAACAAATTGAGAAATTGATCAAAATATCTAATTGCCAAATAGATTTGATTACAATTATCTGGAGATATTTTGCAAGTAAAAGCAAGATAAAATGTTAGTATGTTAATAAAAATAAATCGAACAAGTAGTCAAATCATCTCGGGGCAAAATATATTTTATGACAATTTATTATTCAAAGATGTTTTGTGAGTAAATCTGAGGTAAGAATGTTAATAAAAATAAATTAAGAAAATATTGAAATATTTTGAAAACATTTACAAATATGGAGGAGAAATTTTCTAAAGATATTATTTGTAAGATATGAAGTTACGTAAATAATGAATTACCTCGACCAGTGGTGATTTGTACCCAATAGTGGCGACGATATCGCCGGAGAGTCCGACGATGCGTTTGATTAATTTTTGACTAGGAAATTTGGGCGATACAAAAATAACAACATCGCCGTGTTGTACGTCGTAGCTTCTGACAGCCCAGCGATTAAGAAATACGTAATCGGTCTGTTTGTCATCAGGATTAAGAACAGGTTGCATAGAAATTCCTTCGACTCTTGCTACATATCCAATCGTATCGAGAAAAGTAACTCCTATTGGAACACCGACGAGGATGTTACGAAATAAAGGTGACAATCCCATGAATCGTAACGAATTTTTCTTCTTCGAGACAATTCAACATTCCAATTGTGTATATTTAAATATCTTTTCCAACCACAAATCGCAGTTCAAGATACGAAAAAATTTAGGTTATGAACAACAAAAAGTGAGGTTATAAACGGAGAAAATAGAACCGTGTATGATTTAACTTCACAAAATTTTTATTGTATCAGCGTCCAAACGAGGGGAACAATTTTAATCTTCATTTTTTGAATCGTTATTTTCTTCCTCGAATGATAATTATAGTAATCTTACCAGCCACAGATTTCCGTGTCAACACAGAGGGTACATCGTACCAGATGACCGCGCGCTCTTTCATCATCACGTATTGCATCATATATCGCTCTTTCTCGCGGCCAAGAACATAAATACAAAGAAACAGCACTGAAAGTTCTAACTTGCGAGCTGCCCAAATATTTTCGTAGAATTTTTTTAATAGATATTATTTAATTGAAAAAATTGAAAAAAGTTCGTAAAAACCAATTCGAGATTTTCAACAAAATCATGTTTATTAAGCATTAGAAAAATCTTTTTACTTAGCAACTTCAAAATTCTTTAATTATTGACATTTACCAATAATTAATAGTTGTTAAACTATCCAATATCCACTAAAAATAAAAAATCTCTTAAAAGTAATTACAAACATGTTTCAATTTTTTTTTTGCTATTCCCATTGATGCTTAACTTCTTGAATGAGAATATAAATAATTGAGACAAAAGTTCAATTTGCAAAACTATTTATTGATGAACCCTATCGCATTCTATATGCGCACAGTGGTGTGACATAATAAAACATTTTTAATATGACTAACATTGATATATGGTGTATATATATAGATGTGTACATATACATATATATATATATGCATATATATATATATATATATATTTGATTTCATATTTAAAAAAAAAATCATCAATAACAGACAATCGCGTTCCTTGATCTGGCGAGAATGATCTTTTTCATTTCGTATCGTCGTGTCGTGTCCTTAAAATAATCCCATTTACAACAGTTCCATTAAAATTTGTTCAATCTATTCAACTTGAAGAAAAAAAAAGAGGAAAAGAACAAAAAGACTTTTTATCAAACGTGGATAAAAGAGAGAAAAAAAGAAATAACTGTATATATAATAATAATATTTGTCGATATACATCTGAATGCAACCTTGCTTTGTCCTTGTTACCCTACTAATAGTCATAATTTTTGTTTCTTTACGTTTTGACAGCATTGAACGAGCTGCATTATAAATAAATAATATATATATATATTCAGTTTCAGTTTGAGACGAGGAATTTTGCATTCAAGGTGCAGGGGCCGCGTTAAAGCTCGATCATCAAACTCAACGAGATGATTTAAATGTGAGCTCGTGTTTTGGTTCATACTTTGAGAGTTGGTCTCGGAGTTGACCAGTGATGCTGAAAACGTGTCGTGAATCCTGTGCCCGGGTAAGATGATGGATGTATCCATTTACTCCCTCGGTGTCCAATGAATGGCGGTGGCGATGGGCCACCCAGAAAATGAGGTGGCATCACGCCGTACCAAGCTTGGCTCATCGGATGAGTACTAAAACCCATTCCAAACGAATGATTGAACCACGAACGATTTCGGCTCGGATGTGATCTTGGACTATTCGAATTACGTCGTCTTCCTACTGACGGTGCGGTAGTGTTGTTAGTGGCGTGTTGTTGTTGTTGTTGTTGTTGTTGTTGTTGTTGTTGTTGCTGTTGCTGCTGTTGTTGCGGCTGTTGATTTTGAGTGGATGAGCCCAGTGCTTTCGGCTCAGTATTGACGGAGTTGGTAGCGGGATTCTTCTGTTTTAATCAAATATTCCCATTCGTTCAAAACATTCTTTCAATTGTACCCAAAAATCCAAAAAAATGAATTGGAAACAGTAATAGAAAAAAAGTTTTCATATAATGCTCCTTCAGTATTTACGATGTTTTATCAGTTTCCAATAAAGAAAATGAAACGATTTTGCCTTTGATACAAAATTGAAACGACAAAACGTTCGTTTGAATTATCGATTTTAGCCAAGCAAATTCAGACTCAAAGCTATTCTTTATTAATAAATCTTTTATGCTATTTGCGCAAAGTTTATCAATGCTAAGACTATGAGCTGCAGCTAAAAATTTATGATATATTTTTTTCTAATTGTAATTTGCTCCTCTGTATTTTGTAAAAAAGGAGAAATAAAAAAACGTGACGAACCTGTGATTGTTTCGATCCCCCGTTAATGGGTAAATTTTCTTTATTTTCGATTTGCGGGGTGTTGGTCTCTCTGTCAAAAGAGGCCAAAGTGCAGTAAGAACCTTTGCTCTCTCCGAAGCGGCAACAAACCTCGTGCGGGTCGACCCATAGCGTTAATTCAACAGGTAGGGATAAATCTTCGTATTTGACGCCAGCTGCATAAGCGGCGCTTTCCAAGGTCGAATCTCGTCTGCTGTGTCCATTAACTCTGATACATCTGTAGCCTTGACCTTTAAACGGTTTGTCCGGGAACCAGTGATTTTCAAAGCGTTCGGTTAGCAATTCGACCAATCTACGTCCAAAGCATTCCACTTGATCCTGACTAAATTTTTCGTTTTTTTCTATCAGCTGTACTAAGAACAGCGCAGCAGCTGTAATTTCGTTGAGCATTCTGTATCTCTCGTCCTTTTGATGTTGTCGTTTCTTGGATTAAAACGCCGCAATGAGACTCGATTTTGTTGTACGAAATTAAAGATCGGCCGAATCGAGCCGACGTGGCTGACATAGAGCTCAAATCCGATCTTTCCTCCTTCCGTTGCTCTCGTACGGTGCGAGAGAATTTCAAGTTTCGTATATAAGTCGACGATATCTGAAAGTAACGGACGAATCAACGAAACGGCCTATTACTTTCAATGAGCAACAATATGTTCAGGACTTTACACCCTGAACCAAAGTAGCTCGAGAGGTTATGAAACGCGTATTATATATGTAAATGAATAATATACTATTACGATTCTCATACGTTTTCTGGTCTCGATAATCCTCGTGCCCTAAAATCGCACTATTGTTCACATTTATACGTTAATTCACTACGTTACGACTAACAATATGGAATTTTAATATTTTTTTGCCAGCTCATTATTCCCTCAAATCGTCTCTTTTTTATACTCGTTCAGACTCGTACACTCTAGTCAGAACGTGCGTGCTCTAAAAAACACTGACCCCCCCCTTCCGCAAACACGATTTTTATGGTATTTTTCATAATGGTGAAGATTCAAAACATTGATAACGTGGAATTGAGACGTGTTCAACCAATCAGCGAATATTTTCTTTTGTAGCCTCGATCTCGAACGATTCGTTGACTTTTTTTGTTTCAACGATTTTTGACGTTGTGAGAAAAGCTTTAATCTTGCTGTATTGCGCACATATCTCAGTTCTCAAAAGAGTCTTGATTAAAGTGGTATTAAAAATTTCGTACGTGTATATCATACATACCTATGGTACAAGGAGGAAACGAAAGTTCATTTATTTACTCTTCCTTTTTTTGTTGTTTCGCGAACGAAAAATATATAGCTTGCTACGACGATGGTGGGAGGAAGAAAGAAAAACACGTGTTACTTTGAAGAAAGAGAAAGAAAGAAAAAAAGCGGAGAGTGAGATAGCAAGCCCGTTGCAGCTGCTGGGAGAAACTAAACGGGAGCTCGCGGGCAGTTCGTCGTTCCGAGCACGGTTACGAGTATGAACGTGTATATGCGCGTGAATAGAACCGCGCGGGCGCCGCGCGTTCGTACATGTTGCTCCGGATTCTGTTTTTTTTTTTCCCAAAAACAACGAAACGTTAAAATGAAAAAAATGTGTTTATTCCTTTATCTGTTCGTTGCTATTGGTTTAACTCGAGCTATTTTACCCAATGGTAACGTTGTGTTGAGGGAATTGGGTGAAAAGGAGTATCGAGTAATAAGAGGTAACTGACACTTTCGAATAATAACAATTTTCGTTTCAATTCGCGGAATTTAAAGTTTGCCGCAATTTTGTTTAAATTTCTTCTCAAAGTCAGTTCCCAAATACATCGCGAACAAAATGTTGTTCATAAAATCTCACTCTGAGACGTTTTTATTACGATTTCGATTCTTTTTATACATTTTAATTATTTAAATTTAATTTTCTGCATTTTTACTGTATCTGAATAAAACGAAGCGTTTTTTTTAATTCACCGTATTTTTTATTCAAAAAAACAACAGCTAAATCCAATTTTCCTGTACACGGAGCTTGCTGGCACAATGCTCTCAAAGTACTGGAATCTCAATGCGACAAACTAAACGACCACCAACATTCCCTGCTGGCGCTCAGGCTAGCTAATTGTTTTTTAGAGGATTCTGGACATGCGATTTACAATTGTCATCTCAGTGAATCAGCAAATTCCAGAAGGTGATCTAAACAATTTTCCACAATTTACTAAGAAAAATTACAATAAAAAATGTTTTTTTTTTATCAAGATTTCTTGTAATATTTGTAACAAAATATTTAAAAATCACAGGGAATGCATTAATTCCATGTCCGATCGAGCTTTTGGAGTATACAATGAATTTTACACGCATTCTGCACACATTTGTTTCTTTTTGAATCATGAGATGTGGCAAGCAGAAACAGAAAACAATATAGAACGGTGAGACTCAAAAAAATTCTTTATACAAAAAATTTACTCATTTCTAGAACTTTAACAGATGTTTCTTGAATGCTATATGTTAACACTTTGAATGCATTTAACTACAGGAATTTTGTAATAATGAAAAACTGAATAGATTCAAAATGAGAATTTTTACTTTTTGATGATAAATATACATGATATAATTTTTTTTAATTCATTTTTAATTATAGTTTGTACAAAGCATCTATGATCATGAGAGAACAATTGCTCGAAGCAACAGAAATGCAGAGTATTGTTTTGGAAAGTCAGAGAGAAGGACTGAGGATACAAAATGAGCTTCTCAATCATGGAAGAGAGTTGGGAAATGTTATAAGAACTTCTGCTGAAACAGTCAGCGGCATGGTTGTGGATTTCAAGTACGTTTCCAAAAGAAAAAAGCTTTTTGCGCTTCAAAAGTTAAAAAAAAATGGAGTAATTTTGAAGAGTCAAAAATGAGAAGATCTGTTTTTCAACAGGGAATCTGCAAAAGATCAGAGAGAACTTCTCTACGAAATATTTTCGTACATGAGAACTTTTCAGAATTGGGTACTCTCCGAAGTGTCATGGTTTCAATCTATAGCTTATTACACAGTAGCGTGTATTGTGTGTGCACTTTTAAGTTCTTCGAAGCGAACCTCCGAAGCCAGAATCAGTTTGTTCACGATTTTAAGCTTGAACGTTATAGCGGAAAGAATGCTGGTTCGTTATGTTGTGAATTATTCGCCGGATGACAAGGTTCGTTGAAATTGTAGAGTAAATTCGAATACTTAAAATTTTTCAGTATAAATACTAAAAAAAATGGATATTTGCAGATCGAACTAGTAACTATGAGTTGGTACTTTCGAAAAATTGGTCTGGGACTTTGTATCTTTACACTTGTTTACACATACTATTCTTACAACGATGACAACTTTGAGAATTACAAAATCCTGCGAAGGATAGACGATCGACTTAATCACATTCAAACAGAGATGACTCAACCTTTGAGTAAGTTTTTCTCAAGTCTAATAAATTGATCCGAATTTTATTAATGCATTTTTTCTCTACTTTTTACAGGGTTTTCTAAAAGATTGGCTCTCAAAAGGTCCAAAGACAGTACTCTGGAGAATCAGAGTTCTTAATTTGTAAATTAAACAATCCCAAACAACAATCAAACAGCAATTTGTATATTATAATTTGAGTAAGTATTTGACACATCCGAAGAATCAATAAAAAATTCGAGCATTTGTTGATTCAATGTTTTTCTGCTTTTTACAGGGTATTCCAAAAGATTTCCTCTCAAGAATTCTAAGAACAGCACTTTGGAGAATGAAAGTGCATTATTTGTTTATTGAAAAATTACAATTCATTCTCAAAATGCATTCCGTAACTTTGTACATTATTTATAGAAATAAACTTCGTGACAAAAGTCTATGTTATTTCCGTTGCAATTCAAGCTTGTGGATACTTTTTTAGCAATATATTCAACTGATTGTGGCTGAGGGTTTTGCTGTTTGGCGTAAGAATTCCTTTGCGCTCTTGCTCCTTAGATGTTTGCACGTTGGCCAAATACGTCCTGTAACAGTTGTGGAATGCGTTCACTTCTTTCAGACATTGTTTGTTCTCAAAGTTGTTCTGTGCAAGGCACGAAAGAACCAATGATATTTCGAACAAACATCCACGTTCTGTAATGTATTGAATTTTCGATTATTTAATTAGCGAAAATGACAATAAATAATTCATCTTGTTCCAAAATATACAAAAAGGTTTTCAAGATTAACGAATAGCAATTTTTTTTTGGTTCAAATGTTTTAACAGAAGTGCATATATTATAACAACAAGAGTCTCAGCTATTACGAAAAGAAATAATAATAACAATGAATAAACTAAGAAAAAATTGACTATTTTTTAAATATTCTTGAAACTGTATAAATTATGTAAGAAAAATACTATCGATTTTTTAGGTTATGTTTACAAATTGGGTAAAAATTAACATTTCAAATTTAATTTGAAAAAAAAATGATTTAATATTTGCAGTCTACGCTTTTGGACAATTAAATTGTTAAATTGATTCAGTTATAACAAACGTCATAAAAACAACATTGATCATTTTTTTCAAAAATTTATGAAACAATTACTAAAATGTTGCAGCAAACGAAAATTTTGTTAAATATTATGACAAACAAACTAGGCAAAACTGATAAAAACATTAAAATGATATAAAGATATTAAGATAGAAAATGATCGAAATATTACCTGAGGCACTGCTGTTTTTTCCTGAGACTCTATTCCGCAACGCAAAAGGCATTTGAAGCTTGAATGGCACTTTACTTTCATTTTGAGGAGTTCTGCCCTTCATCAAGAAAATAGTCGGCCTCATCATCAAACGCGAGATCAACGTTTTTATGTAAACAGAGAAAAACAGGTAAACACGAAGTGAGCGAGTGAGGTTAGCCGAATCGAGGCTTTCACAAACCACGAAATCGTCTGCTGAGTAGTACAAGCGATAACCGTAGCGGCGCTGCTTTCGGACCGGTTAGAAAAATGTACAGTAAAAGCCCGAATAATTAAAAAAAGGACATATCCGATTCAACGATAACTAAAGATCGATTTAAGTTTGACTGTTTAATTAAGGGAGTCATTCTCTGAATACTTTATAACAATTTGAAATATTTCCAGTCTCGAATATGCATGAATATAAAAAGAAAAAAAAAATCGAACAACAAACGTTATATTAATTTTCTTAGTTAAATTTTGCTCGCATGACGCACGCGCAAGAATTGTAAATTCAAAAACGAGTCTGAAACACGCCCGAAGAGCTAAATTTCGAAAACGTGTACTGTTCAGGGAAAATGTTCGATATCTCAAATTTTCGAAACAGCAAATAACGAAAATTCATCAAAAAACAAGAATAATATGCAGGTGAGATTCGTCGGGGATTTTTCTCCATTTTATAAGGAACAAAGTAGAATAAAACGTGAGAATTTGAAAAAAAGAATTGTCAATATTTATTTTTAGCATTACTAGCTCCACGTCTTTGGTTTGTGGATATTTGACTGACCATGTGTGTGTGTTTGCATTTATCTTTGCGTGTGTGACATAAATCATAGATACACATGTGTATATAATTAAATCTGTGCATATATATATATATATATATATATATATATATATATTAATTCTCCCACTTTAAATTACACGCATCATAAAACCTTGGGATCGCGGACGCGAGTGACGAAACATAAATAAATAAGCGATAGATCCAAAATTTAATATCAATTAATTAATAATAAATATCTTCTTTTTTTGTTTTATGCATGAGGAAGGCGACAGATTTCTCGTTGAAATGATCTTTTTCGCACGTATGTGTGTGTCTTTTTCATTATTTTTTTTTTGTTTTTCATCTATAGCGAGTACCTATAAATGTTAAACAATCGTAATAGTACAAGATATCAGTGTTCTCGAAACACCAATAGTAAAACTAGTGCCATCTATCTAAACATTTCTTCTTCATTCTTTTTTTTCGTTCTCTTTTACTACCCAGGCACAAGGCGTGGACGCTTATTTATTCTCATGGGACATATTTCTTTCATTTTTTCTTTCTCATCTATACTCGCTTTTCTCGGCGGTTTATTACTGTCTAATTGTACTGTACGCGTCTTTAGCCATCGGTATGTTTGCGCAGTGTCAACTTTGTATTTATATATATAAATGTAAATACGTATATACATTTTTATGTACATACATAATACATATATATATATTACATCACGATACGCGATGTCGATCGTATATAGCGGGTAGAATAAACTACTCCGTGGCTGCTAATTGACTAGCATCGTTCATCACTCTCATTTACTCGCTCTTCCTTTCATTCATTTTCACACTCGTTCTTTCTTTCTCGCTCTCACTTTCTCTCTCTTTTTTTCTTTCTTGACTCTCGTGTGTCTTGGCGTTACAAGAAAATATACGATTAATCTATGCAATTTTTCTCGCCTCAAACCATTCGCCCACTGAACTTTACATTATTACATCTCTATAGGTAAGTCATTACAACAATCAGTCGATTGTAATTGCAACAAATGCGAGTATCATAGTTTGATCGCCTTCATTCACTCTTTCACTCTCACTCTTTCTATTTTTTACACAAACACTCTTATTTCTCTTTCTTCTATAGAAAAGGCCATTTTTTGAATCGAATAATTTCATCAAGATTGTGCTGGATAGAGGGACGCGCTCGAGTCCCGAAACACACACACGTGTTTCCTCTCTATCTTTACGGTGTATAAAAAAAAGAAACCAAAAATATAAACAAAACATTAAAAAAAAAGGAAAATCTACACACAAGTTTCATCAGTCTTTGAACGACGAGCTTCGTCGGCGTTTTTGTTTGTTTGTTCGTTTACATTTTCTTCCCTTTATTTCTTGTCTTTACCGTAACTATCGTGTATACTATTTTATTAGTCTTGGACACGCTTAACGCGTAGAAAAATAAGGCGAGCAAAGCTAATTTGCCGTTTACAAGTGAACAGTAGGAGAGCAAAGCAAATTCATGGATCTCGGACTAGCCCGCAGTCCGTGAAACTTGTCGATGATGTCTCGGTCTTTTCTTGTTTGCCGTTCTAACAACGCCCTCTCTTCTTCTACTCTTTGGTACGGATTTATTGACTCATTATCGGCGCAACGACGATCTTTTTCTCTTTGTTTCTCTTCTGCTATTTCATCTTCGTTCGCGTGAATTTTGTCTTGTTTTTTACTTCACACGTCGTTGAAGAATGAAGGAAGAAAATTCGTGGTTTTTAAACAGCTCCGCGCGTTACGTAGTCTGTGAAATATCGTACGCGAAGCTCATCTCGCGTCATGGATAATCCGGATGCATGATATTGTACATGATCGCGAAAATAGTACAGGCTGCGTACACGCCAAGTGCGACCCACCATAACAGCTGCTCGTGAAGACGTTGCTCGAAATTTTTCAACACGAGAAGTCCTATCGTCAAGCCGGCTAATGCGCCCGTCAAATGGGCCACGTAAGACACCGGAGGACCCACCATCTGCTCCGCAGCGTATCTGTCGTAGATCGCAAAACCGACGTCCGCACTGGCTGTTGAACGAAACAAAAGTATATATTTAAAAAAATGCGAATAAGGTTTGTTTTTCCAATGTAATCGCTTTCCAAACTAATAGAATGAATATAAAAATTGCACGTGGGGAACACTGGTCATTTTTTTGTCATGCTAATTTCGGTAATTCGTATGTTAACTTCTCCCCGTACAATTCTTCTCCGTGCTCTATTTTTTCTTTCTTTTTATTTATAGAAACGGAATTATATAGCGGTGAACCACGTGACTGTAATTCCATTAATTTTCTGTTGCGTACGAACCGCCCCCTCTACACTTAAATCAGGCCAGTTTCTCACAACTCACCTATTATGAAGATTCCTACGAGGCGAACAATGCCAAATTCCATATTGTTGTAATTGAGAAGAACATTGGCAAGATGAGCAGCGAGCAGAGCGTAAACGCCTCCGCTAGCTCCAACGAGATACACGTCTGTATCAAAGACGGATGTTCCCAGAGAACCTTGAGGACAAAATAATGACCAGGTTAATGATGGTAGTTGAGAAAATAAAAAAGTAAAGAAAAAAGAACCAGAAATATTCATTTATGCCATTTGTCGGTGACAATACCCTGTACACGCGTTTTGTTATTGTTCGTGAGATTTCATGGAGTTGGTTGAGGGATTGGGGGGCGTGTCGGGCTCGAGTCGGATACCGAGTGAGTTGTCGACGAAAAAATCATAACGAAGATCGACTCACCAGCGAGAACTCCGGCCATGTACACGGCGCCTATCCTTAAACTTCCGTGCACCATTTCTAAAGGAAGTCCTACCACTAATTGCACTCCCAGATTGAACAGTAGATGGAGCCATCTATAAATAAAGAAAATAAAAATCATAATGACATTAAGAAATACTGAAACCAATAACACCATTTTTGGCCCAAAAAAAATATGGTTGAGATATTCAAATAACGTTTGTAAAGTGTAAAAATATGTATAACAAATAAATTTATGTAAAAAAATTATTGTAGCATTGAAAAAAATTAAGATTGATAAATTGTTGATATTTTATTGGGAAATTGAGACATGTAGTTTTTTATGCGTGTGTATTTCTCTGTGTGAGTGTTTTGCAAAGAAACTACGTACTTACCCTGCATGAAGAAACATGTAGAAAGCGAATCTCCACAATTCGAGGCGTTTGTCCGGGCGATAAATGAATACGCTATCAGTCGGCACAGGACCCGAAGGATTCACCTCACCTTTTGCAACTGTATAATACGTAAAGAAAGCCAACTGTAAACAAAATAGAGGGTTTTGTTTTTTTCGTTGCTTTTTGTTTTTGTCCATTTTCAAAAATCATTTCTTTTTCCACAATGTTCATGATGGTAATTGATGAAACAATTTATGTTGATGTTAATGAAATAAAAACCAACCTCAACGAGAGTTATGAGAATTATAAAGAGTGGAGGAGGACAACACGTGTAGTGATCCGCGTAAAACTTTCTGTCCCGTTCCTCCGTCAGGAACTCGTCACCGATCATGCGAACCATCCTGAAACATCGTGAAAAAAAAAATACATTGTAGTGAGGCAAAACAAGAAGAAATATACAAAATTGTATACAATGTGCAACGAATTTACTTCCAATTTGTTCTCTATCAATATAATGATAAAAAATAAGTCGAAATCCTCTCGATTAAATGATTTCGTGCAATATTGATATTTTTTTCTTTTAATTGAAGTAAAATTTGCAAAAACTCCAATTTATTTTTATATTTATAAAATTGTTACTCATGTGTAAATCAACGAGTCTATATAACAATTTCAATCCTCAATCATTAAATTTACATAATTATTCGTATATATGTGTATAGGTGAAAAAAATATATAACGACGGTAAAAGTGTGGTGTTCGGGTTTTTGCTACCCCAAGAAATATATGCGGCATAGCACGTTGTGCTTCTTATAGAATCCTGAAATAAACTCGCGCGGAGGTCGGCCGAGTTTTCTCACATTAAAACGTGTCGCGGACTATCCACCAAAACTCTTTTTCACCATCGAAAAAAGCTCGATGCCTTCCGCCAGACATCAATTTTACATACGACGTTTACATTTTCACTGTAGTTTTATCACGGACCTTGAAAATTCTCGAATATGCAGGTTGAATGGAGTCATTTTTTTCCTTCGAGTCGATTGTTCTAGTTTTTAGTTTCTACATATTTTAACAAGTGGTAAAATATTCTTCAAATTAGTTTGACAGCAACATTTATTATATTTGTGAATTGATGATTCTTCTTTTAACAGAGAAATGAAAAAATGGTGAAACTGAACTTTTCTTCTCCAGAACAATTTTAGACCGAGGTAAAAAAATTTCTGGGTGCTTCAAAAGGGCTTCGTTGTCAATTTTAGAATATTCAAAAATAGATAATCCTATATCGACTCCATTTAGATATAGAAAATTTCAATTTTTACGGACTCCGAGATGAAAGATTTCCTTTTTAATTATTCAGTACGATGTTCGTCTGTTCTCATTTCGGCATTGATTTTCCAGTTAGTGGAATTCCTCAAATAGCCTTCAATAAAATCGATTTATAATTCATTATATGATGAAGTTGATTTTTCATTGGCCATAAAAGAAGAAATTTATTTATTCGCTACGAAAAAAACGTCGAAAAAGAACTGTATAAAGCAAAAATAACGATCGTTACTTTCTCCTTTACACGTTATGTATACATATACGTAAATATCTTTTTTGTGATCTTTTCTCACGCGATCCACCGAAAAATAATCATGTACATTAATGGAGTACGGAAACAACTTAGGCATTCAAAACACTGTACGTTAGTTTTTATAAAGTAATTAGGGAAGAAAATAAAAATTAAATGATAATATAGAAAAAAAAGAAAACATTGTAACCGTAAAAAAACGTTCAATTAATAATTCATCAAAACCGAGGATGACTTAACCGTCGGAAAAAATGAAATATATTTGTGTGGTCTTCTCGTATAAACAATGTAATACAATGTGTGTTTTGGTAAGACTGTATTTACATAAACACAAAGTACGTTAATACGAATTACCTCTCTAGCTAAAATAACAGTGGTTAATAATAGCTAGAACAATTCTTTCATTTTATGTATTTTTATCACTCGGTACAATTAAAAACAATTATTATCTATAATTCTAAATGCGATTGGAAATGTCTCAGTTTCAATCGTGAAAAGTCTTGAAATTCAATTGTACAAAGTTTGAAGCAACGATCTATTTGCAAGATATTTAATGACCATTTTTGGGTAAGAAAAAAATAAACGAAACACAATAGCGACAGGTTAATTATTATTTGTGTTATTCGATAAAGCTTTGAGGGAACGTTGGCGCGTGCAAAAATCGTGAGACAAAAATCTGGCAAAGAACCTGAGAAACTTGTTATATTGGGTACAAAAGATAGACAGAAAAGAGCAAAAGTGTGTGAGAGAAAGAGAGAAATGAAGAAAAATTTCGGAAGAATGACGAATTCGAGGTGCGTGAAATATTTACATGATCGAGGTGTGCCGGGGCCTGGAGGAATCGGTTGGAATTGAATTAGCGATAGTCACGACAGCAGGCGCAACAGCTGGAGCCGGCGTTTCTGTATTAGACGATGCACTTGTCACTTCGTTCCCATTATTATCCATTTTTATTTTTTCACGTTTAATATTCACCGTGTTGATGCACATTTTGACCAAATATTTCAATACCTCGTACTCTCGCAAAGCAATAAATAAGAAAAAAACCTATTTGTTTTTCTTTCGAACAATAATTACGATTCGATCATCGTAGATTCGTGGTTTTTGCACTGGTAACGTTGAACGTTTGATAGCACGTGTTAAATCGGCACAATACTGATTTCATTGTTGGCATGTCGAGGAAGATGATAGAAAAAAAACTGTCACGTCGTTTCTCGTAACAATAACAACTAAAGTTGAATTCGTCTAATCAGGACAAAAATGAAATTTTCGTAAACAAAAATAATATCGACGTTTGATAACAATAAATAACAGTGAAATGAATATAAATAATAATAGGAATAATTTAAAAGGCAGAGAGACAGGAAAAACACGGACACTGGGACGGAGCACGTTTTGCAAAATAACGTAGCGTAGCCGATCCCTTCTTTCTTCGAGGGCGCCACGGGCCTTACTGAAGTCTGAACACGATGAACCTGACTGACTGACTAACTCTTGCGGCCCCGAGCCGCCGCCGCCACCGTCGCTACCGACGAGAGACGCAGCCGGCAGCTCTCTTCTCTCTTCTTCTGTTATAAAAGGCGTGGGTGTGTTGTAAAAACGAGAGACAAACTTGGCCTGTGTACTTTTTACATACATGTATTCACGCACTCACATTCAAACACATTTATCCTGTGTATATACTTATATGTTTGCATCCTTACACGTACAGGATTAAGTGTAGATGTAGAAAGAGAAATAAGGGAGAAACGAAAACCGCGGCAGGATTGGTGGAATATCGTAAAACAGTTTTGAAGTGGGGAACTCACGTCTGCCAATCGAAACAACGAGCAACTCTATATAACCGTGATACACGCGTTTATACCTGCACTTTCGTCTGTATACATACCTATAGATATATTTAAACACACATATGGACATATTATAATGATAATAATAGTAATAAGGTGTACGTAAAAGGGAGTTGTTATTGTAGGAAAAAGAGCACGTACAAAACAAAATACACATGTACTTCAAGATTTTTCTCTTTGCGTAGATATTGTTGCCCATTTACACGTGTATATTTACTGTGTACATTACCTTTGAAAGAGTGGTGGCTCATTCACGAGTATGTGGAAATCGTTTTCGGAGCAAACCTCGCGATCTCGATGATGCACCGCGCATTTGAAACTACGCGTGCGCTTGCCGCTCATCTGCAACATTTGAATTACAAGATTTTTCGTCAATTACTGTTTTGTGACGAAATTTACGGTTCTTTGTGGTTCGAATACATTGGGAAATGTTTTTAATATGAAGTTTGTGAGTTTTAAATAATAATGGTGCTAAATTCGAACAATGACATTGTTCGAATTTAGAATATTTATAATTTTTATAAATATTGAGAACAGTGTGCTTTCTTTAATAATGTTAAATAAATATTGAACGAATATTTATTATATCACGAATATTTGGTTATTAAAACTTTTTTCTCTTTCTAGCCGTTTTTTTATATAAAGCTCAACCCTTATTCCAAATTTCCGTATTCTTTCAGCCTAACTGAATTTCCCATGATTTAGAGCGTAATTTAATTCCCCTAACAATCTAAATTTAACCCTCGCGTATACCCTTAATTTCACTCTCGTTTCGATCCAACTTTTAGCCGCCCTTTAATCTAAATTGAATCCTTTTTCCAGTCGAAGTTTAACCGGCTTCATTAATGGTCTTTTCAATCTAACGTTTCACTTGTTTTCTATATACGAAAATTTTGAGTTGAATTCAGTTTAATTTCGTAGCGACCGTACAAATAATAACTTTTTACTACAGGCAAAATGTACATGTAGATTTATCCTTTAAATGAGTTATGCCTTTTCTACATCAATAGTGTGAGCAATTAGTACCGTATATACACGTACGTATGCGGTTGGGGAGAGCGAGAGAGATTGAGAGTAAGAGAGAAAAAGAGAGTTTTCCAGGGTTGATGGTTTGCAGTGAGCTAATTAGGATCGGCGTTGCCGTTCCGCTCTGGCCAACGTCCCCATGCACTACGATCACAACGCACAACGACACCGACAAGTATTCTCATATACATACATATATATATGTATATATACAGAAATAGAGTTGGTTTACGCCTCACGAAACATCGAAAGATTCCATCTCTTGAAACGACGCCTTCTTAATGCGTGACCGGGGTCAAGATGCGGACACCGTTATACCTTTACGGAAGAGTACCTTCCGTGGAAATGTGCGGGAGTAAAAATTAGCTTGTACGTATATATACATCCGCATATATACATTATGTACAAGGGGCAGTGTGGCGCCTCATCTCTGTTGTAGGATCGATGACGACTTTTTTTTCCTCTCTTTTCTCTCAAACCAACAGAGTTGTAAGCAATCCCATTACCTTGTAACTTATCGTCTACACCCACCCTCAAACCAAAGCCATTTATTTGCGATTATTCTCAAACCTCCTACCTTGAAACTTCCAGAATTAGATGAAGAATTATTTTCGTTCAAACACGTATCGAAAGAAAGAAGATAAGTAGGGTTCGGTAATCAGTCTTACAGAGTCCGAGTAAATGCGGGAAAATTAACCTGATATTCATCGAAAAATTTGAAAAACCGTTCTTCTGTCATTTCTTAACTACTCTAGAAACCCTAAAACCGAAAACGACGGAGACTTTAATTAGACAAAGCTTCAGAGATCCGATTGCTGCGAGATTAAAGTGGCGTAATGGGAAAACTCTTTATTTATTAGCTGCTACTCAATTTCGCGATTAGGTGGAACACGGTAGGTGATCGGGGGATAAAGTTAGAAAAAAAATCGCTCGACATTGACCATCTACACAAACGTGTATATTTATATCTTCGTATGTTTAGATATATATGTATACATGTGTATGTGTAGAGAAGAGAGTCTCGTCAGTCGCGAGCGTCCAGGAATAGAGTCCCGGTAGTCGTGTCGTCGCAATGAGTCAGACACGAGTCGGGCGTCTGAGCAGCAGACTGTGGAGAGACGAGACGCTTACGTGCATTCTCGTGTACAGGGGCTTCTTCTCTCTCCTCCCTCATTCTATATCTTTCTCTTTCTCTTTCACGCCTGTCCTTACACCCTTGTTGCTCTGCAGCGTATCACGTTCTCGTAAGAGAGACTCTGCAACGAAATTTCTATGCCTCAAATTGGAGATGAACATTTTTTTTTAAACGAAGCAATCTCTTGTCAATTATGAGGGAAGATGAAAGAGAAGAAAGAAGGAGTAACAGAGCTGATATGGCACGAGTTACTCTCGTATATAATCCGGTGTCGGTGCGAAACCCCTCAATCAAGCTCTTGTCCGGCTCCCCAATGCGGTGAAGCCTCTTGTTCGGATATGTATGTAGATATATATATAACATATACACAATGTAAACGTATATATACATGTTTAAAGGTTTTTCGAATTTATTCGCTCGTAACTGCACAATTATTGAATATTTTCATTTATTTTAATTGTTTATTTGTTGGTTTCGCATAAGGATTAAAGAATACAGCGAGTCGCTGTAAAGCCCAAATCCTATTGTCGAACATAACTTATCTTTCATCTTTTCTCTCGTATTTTTTCTCCACTCCATTTCACCCTCTTGTATCTGCCAATCTTTCCTACACTGTAAAATGAGACGTGTCACCGAAAATTTTTCTATTATTCCTATTTTCACAGCTTTATAAAAATTTCTAGGCGTGTTCTCGTTCGCGTGAGTAGAGATGAACAAGATCACACAAATACGTGTTTATAATGTGACTAGTACATTGTAAAAGGCAGGAACGAACACGTTCGGCAATGAGTTTTATTTTTCCGGAATGTGTTTATGTCGTTTCCGTCCGTTAGTCTCACTCGCGCATCAGCTGTAGGCTCATCTCCTGCTATATCCGGCGATATATATGCCCATAAATGTATATTTATATATGTACATATAAATATACATATAAAATTTTTGTAGCTCTCTGTGGGTTTGAAAAAATTTCGTTGTCTCGTCACGTCGTACGAGGAGACAACGTCGATGAGCTTTCTCTCTCAGCGAGTTATGCGAACGAGGGACAAAAAGATCTGGCTTGAAAAAGCATCGAGAACAATAATTCCGACACGTACCACAATTCTATGTAAATTTGTCGTTAAAAAAAGCTCACAGCTGTTTTCTTTTTTTCAAAAGTGTGAGTATCCGCTGAGAAATTAATCGATAGATGGTGAGAAAATTTGTTTTTTCACACACCAACTGAAAGGAATAAAAAGTTAAAAAAAGAAAGAGCGGAGAAAGGTCCTATAACTTATGTATCGAGAGGACGCGTGGCGTTTTATTTAATGCCCCAAGCGATTATCAATTTGTCGGCAAAACAAACACGGCGCCGTACAGTACTTTTTTCATTTTTTTTTATTTTCACAATGTATCTTCCGTCATATGTACGCGTGCTACGGATCCAGACACACGGGGAATGATGCAAATGCTATTGGAGTGAGAGAGAGAACGAAAGAGAGAGAAAAAAGAGAGAAATATACCGGCTCAGTCGTGTGGGAAAGAAAATATGGAGAGAAGGCGCGCGAGGGTTAACGTCCGAGCACATTCGTGTAGGTGTACCCAAGGCTCATCGCGACTACATATGTGGAGATAGAACGAGAGAAAGAGAGAGCGAGAAAGAAATACTTATTTTCGTATATAGACGATCCCTCGCTCGACCATATCGAAGAGACTACAACGTTTACACACATTGCTTCTCTCTCTCTCTCTCTCTCTCTCTCTCTCTCTCTCTCTCTCTCTCTCTCTCTCTCTCTCTCTCTCTCTCTCTCTTTCTCTCTCTCTCTCTCTTTCTATCTCTACAGAAAGAAAATTGAACAAATCGTTTCCCCATTGACACTCGATACTCAAAACCTCTGGCACTAATCCCAATTTTAATGATTTTTTTTCCAGCACGATTTCCAATCCTCGAACGGCACACAAAGTCTGGGAAAGCCGTGTGGAACGATCTTTTTTCAATTAAATTTTTTTCAATTCACAGCAATATTTTTCGGTTAAACAATATTCTATCAATAATCGTTCGCTTTCTATTAATTTGTATTCAGCTTCTCAAGTTACTCAAATTAGTTAATACTAGACGAAATTATTGTATTTTTTTTCCAATTTTTATGAACAGTGTCATTTTGGCCTGAAAGTTCCATACGTGTGGTGGCGTGTATATGTAGCACTTATGTAAAAACGGTAGACTGGCCATACACGTTTTTCTATACGGATTCATCGTGCGGGAACAAGAACCAGAACGCGTAACATTTTAATAAAGGCAATTACCTCTTTTCCACTGAATGCCGCGACCAGCTCTCCGTATCGAACTCCACGGTACTATAACCAGCCGTATACATGTATATCTATATACAAAAGGGTAAGAGAGAAAGAGAGGTTACAGGAGCAAAACTGAAGAGAATGGAAAAAAGGACGAGGGCATATATCAGGTGTGCCAACTTTTCGCCCGTTCAATTCTATCAATATTTCTCGGTTTTTATTTTCAAAGCACACGTGTAGGAGAGGCTGGGGTGAAATGGGACAAAGTCGCCAAATGGGCCACTGTCTTATTTGCCCTTTTCTCCTGCCATACAGAACATGTCAAAAGTGGAGCTCAATCGATGAGCAAAGACGTGAGAGCAGCCCATGAAATACACAAGATCATAAAATTTCGAAGTGCGAAGTCCGTATCCATTTGTCTCTCCGAAGCTCAGTTGATAAGATATTAATCAATTGATTATAGCCAATCCGGTACGTTATGAAAAGACGTGGAGTGGGGGAAGCGCCTCCGGTCCTTCCAGTCACGAAGGATAGGTTCGACCGTTATCACTTCATACCCGCCACTCCCACTTCTTATCCAAAACGCCGGATTGGCTATCAGTAATTAATGAGCATCTCATTAACGGCGTATGAGAAAGAAAAATGGCTAAGGACTTTCCTCGTTGAAATTGTTTAGTCTAGTTCCCGCTCATCTGAGTTTATTCCTATTTTTTGGGACAGCCTGTATAGAGAAAAAAAGTACCGCAGAACAGTGCGGATAGATCTATTGCAGTCAATCATTAGTTTTTACACGCCGATGCTCTTCAATATTGTTTATTTTTTTGTCGAATCACGTTTTTGCCGGTGCCGGATTGCACTCTCTCACTCTCTCACTCTTTGTCTCACATACACACACACACACACACACACACATATTTACGTTCTTCTCTCTCTCTTTTTCTCAGACTATCGCTCGCGCGAACGCTGGTTAATCGAGAGTGCTGGAAGCGAGCGAAGCGTGGGAAGGCTAAGTGGAGCGCGACCCACGGAAAAGAGCATAGTGGATGACAGAGACGGAGAAAAAGAGGGAGAGAGAGGAAAGGACCGCCAAAGGATTTCGATGAAGAGCCTCTTGAACAAAAGATGAGTTGAAATTGTACGCATTTTTGTTGATTATCACGTCAACCTACAGAATAATGCTCAACTGAAGTAAATGTCCCAATTAACGACGACATACAACTCCCTCTGCGCATTTATGCGAATTTTTGACAATTTATTTGGATTTCGCATATAACATAACTCAAAAATTTTCAAAAATATTCAGTTACATTTTCAAGCTTCTGGTTGACGATTGTAAAGCGCGAGCTTTACAACACCATTTTGCTAGATTGAAATAAATATACCTAATAGCTCCGAAAGGAAAGGATACGAATCGACGCTATCGTCACGCTTACGATTCACAAAAGAAGAAACGAGGGAGAGAGAGATCGGAAGAGAAAGAAAGCATTCACGAGCGTTTCTAATCTAAATGACCAGTGAAGAACTCTAAAGTAAATACGACAAGTAGATCATCAAAAGTTAAAGTTTGTAGTTTATATTTGAGTTTTATTGATGCGGCGCAGCGGGACTCGTGAGCGAAAAAGCTTTTTGAATCATCAGGAGCATCATCGCTTCACCGGAGCTAATCTGGACAGTCGTTCTGTGTGTAATACCAGCGGAAACGTGGGTCCTCCTTGTTATTATCGAAAGGGTAGCGAGACTGAGGCAAATGCGAGAGAGAGAGAGAGAGAGAGAGAGAGAGAGAGAGAGAGAGAGGGAGGGAGAGAGAAGAAAGAAAGAAGGAGCGAGTAAGCGACCGCGCGGGCGGATCTTCAAAGGAGCAATTTCGTAATTACGGCGAGAGGGAACGCTTCAGCGGTGCTCTTCTGTGTGCAGGGCCAAATGGCGGAGTGAAAGAAGAGCAGAGAAGTGAGGGAGAGATGAGAGAGCTCTGCTCCCGCGCTGCCGAATCTACGAGGTTGGAAAAATAAGTGTTGCGGGAGAGAAGGGTGGATTCTGGCGACCACCTAAGGGCAACGTTCAATCACTCCCAAGCAATCCAGGTATTCGAATGCTCTCGTGCAGAAAATGGAATCTTTGTAAAAAATGTCCCCTTAAGCCCAATACTCCTGTCTCCTTCCAATGAAAAGGAATGATTAGTTTTGTCTTATTAATCCAAAACGAGATCTCAGTGAAGAAAACACGATAGTTTTTTTTGGTAATCCTCCGACTCCCCCACTTTTTCATTCTTCATCCTTTCTTTACCTTTTCTCACTTACTCCATTCTGTTCCTCCTTATACCGGCTATGAACGAGCAACGATGAGCAAGAGAGCTACGATGACCGTGCAAAAAAACAATGAGCGCGTATTTATGAAGCCAGCCGCGAGCTTTTGATAATTCGAAGAGAATGATGGATCGAGGAAGAGGTGCCGGTGGCACGTGATACACGCAACACAGCGTGTGTTAAGGAGAAAGACGAACGAGAAAGTGAGACAGTCGGAGAAGAAGAAGAAGAAGAAGAGAAAAAAAGGTTATGGGATGAAGCGTGCGAGGCAAGAAAGAGGTATGCGAGCGTGAGGGCGGCTAAGAGGAGTGCGTGGGCGTAGGCGCTGTGTATATCGGGCGTGGGCCTTGAGTCGTGAGCGCAGAGAGGGTAGGTATGCAGACTGGGCGCGTGTCGTTCGCTAAGAGAAGACATGCAGACGCGACTACGATGATACACCTCGTCCACACTGCCCAGGTAGTCATGCAATATAATTTTTTTCAACCCTCAAACACACGATATCAAATAAAAATATTAGCCTCCTTCAAAGTTACCCATTATTGAAATTTAGTATCCAAAGGTTGTAACGATTTTATGAGCAGCGCACTGATGGAAAGAAAGGGGAGACCATCAAGTTAGAGAATCTCTGACATAAAATAATTTGTGGGATGAGTAGATAAATAGGCCAAGCACGAAAGTAATGGGAAAATTACGAGAGTTCTGCTTCGGAATATATATAATGGCATTGCAACTGGCTGGAATGACCCCTCGCAACGGATGGGACAAACAATGCCCGCATAAATGTTTATCTAGCCTCGTCGTAATCGCAATTCAGTATGTAGGTCGACAGTATGACAGTCTAGAGTGTCTTTAGTAGTTCCTGGACCCCGAGACACGTCACTCTCCCTGTATCGTTGTTAGTAGAATACCTCTATGGCAGAACGATCACGAGATATAATTTATTATACGTCGACAATTTTCCCATGGGGGCTTTTGCGAAGGTTTTTGATTGTACCCCTATCCCCCAAGCACTGAACTTTGCGACAGTCCAGCGTCTCAAGTTCCAGAGTCAAAACAAATACAGTTAAAAAAGTATAACAAAAAAAGTAGCACCTCTGGCGTGACAAAAAGGGTGAAACTTTAAATCGCACTGAAAATGTTACTGAAGAAATTCTAGAAAGTTGGAATAAGGTCTCATCCATTTTATTTTCACGCGAGTAATTAGCCTATCGAACGAGTCGATCTGAGCCATTCTGGTATTGAAAGCAGATGCTGTGAAATGAGTGTATTCACGACTCAGTTGTCACATACGCCCGAGCTTCAATAACGGCACACGATTGTACGGGACACAATGAGAGCAAGTATTTCCGATCCAATGTGATAAAGCGTCAGTGATTTTCTTCAAAAGTGAGAGATGAGCAAAATTCAGCTTCGATCGATTCTCAGCCGATATTTTTTTCTTCTTCGTTTTGATATACACGAATGGCGCACACGCAAGACAGGCCGCGATGTATACCAAACATATATACCGTAGCAGAGAGCCACAATGAGAGACAATGGCGGGCGTGGGTAGAGTAGAAAAGCCGTTGGCGGGGCACACACGCTGCAAATAATACAGTGTTGGAGCTACGGATGTCTCTTCCTCTCTCGCACACTTCTTCAACTCCTAAGATCATTCGGTCTCGCTAGTTCTATCTATTTACCGATCCTCGTGTGCGCTATCTCCTCCGCTTTTATATTACTATGTCTCGGTACGTATGTAGTACTCCACCTCCGACTTTTAATGATCACACATATATATATATCCACGTTTGAGATGCGTGTTGCTTGCGCGCACTAGTACACGAGCGCCACGTTTAACCGATCGTTTCCGGTCTACCTCCTACATACGATCCAATCTAGTCCCTGCTCCTGTCCCGCCGCCACCAATTCGCGTTTCGTCCATCATATATACGTATATATACTCAACAGTTTCTCGCATTAAACCAAGCAGCCTCCTTCATTGCGATCCATGTGGGTTTATATTACAAGTCCAACCTCGTTCTGCCCCCTCGTTATTCATATTACTGGCAATGCGTAATATCGATTATGTATCATTCAACAACCTTAGTATTTGTTCAATCTATTTAGGGTAAATAGGTTGGGTGTCTTGCTCCAGGAGGTTATAACAAGCTACTACAACAAGGACAGTTCTTATGGATCACGCGTTACCCAGTGGGCAGCGTGCCAGACTCGCGGCGCCGCGGACTTCAAACTTCCCACGTTCTCACTTTTACCCCTTTTTGAATTATTTCAAAAACTCCCTTCAAACTCCCTTCAATCAATTAAATTCCCTTCAAACTGCAATGTAATCATTTCGGTTACCTCGCGTAGTAACATCGTACAATTTTTGTCCATATACCTCAAATCTGTTGGAATCTAGATGTAACGTGTGCGTCATTCTAACAATATTAACCATTTAATACTGACGTAAGTAATAACGCAGATTCTCAGATTTTTACCTTGACGCTAATTTTCCAGGACTTATTGTAGCGTTAACTGCATAATCATCAGTTGCAAGAAATCAGAGATCATCACTGTGCAACCTTATTGCGGTGACAGAGGAAAAGGAAATGAGCTGACGTTAGAAGTTCCGGCGACAGTTGCATTTTATAAGAAGAAACAGAATGTATCAATGAGTCTTTCATTAAAAATGTGCCCAAAATAATCAAAATCGTAACCTAAAATTGCAACCAACTTTTCTCGCGTATACGCTAACATTTTTTCTCGTCCGGTGTTTCTCAGCAAACGCGTATATCTTTTTTGGTATAAGTGTACATATATGTTGATGAGAGTATATATTCTCTGATAGCGCGGCTCCGAGGAGGACCGAGTGGTACCACGGCTCACGACGCCGCGGTGAATCATACCGCGGTTCCGGTCCTACCCACGCGAGAGAGCAGCGAGCATAGAGTCTACTCGCGTTCCCATCTTTCCTGCCTGTAGTATTCGTACACACGCACATATTATACAAATATATATCGTACACGCATATGTAAGCTGAATAACAGTTACAGGAACGTAGGCATCACACACGGACGAAATCTATTATATAGAAAAGGTGGTCCTTAAAATTCGTACCAGCAAATTTCCTCGTAAACGCTTTTAATATCGATTCCAAACATTTAGAAAAAATTCTCTTCAAAGGAATCAGCATTCTAATTCTATCTAAAGGGTGTCTGTAAACGCTGCTTTACACTACTAGATAAATAGGTAAATAATAATTCTAATGTGATAGTCCGAAGCGGGTTGATCGAATGAATAGAAGACTGAGTTGAAGTTAATCGTTGGTTTGTTAAAGTGACTTTGGTACTAATTTGGGAGTGTGCATGTCTTAGCGGTTCGGATAGTGGAGATGAACTTCTTTATGGTTCGACAGATGGTGGTGAACTAATGAGAGCAGTGATGCTCTAAGGGACTGTCGCAAGTAGGACTCATTGTCCTGACGCCAAAGGTGTTACTCCGCGGAGTGATAGTGGAGCGGAGAGCACGCGTAAGGCGTGTTGTGTTTGTGATTACCGAGAAAGATGATTAGGATGGTGAGTGTGGAGTTTGGCATGGGAAAAAGTTGATATACAGATTGAGAGGATGTGGGATTTGAGGTGTGAGCGTGTGAAAGGGTATTTAGATGGGTATGAGGAATACAGAGCCGTTACACTAATAATAAGAATAAGTATTTTTATCCAACAGTGTTAGGGATTATTTAAAGTTTCAGCATAACAATAAAAAAAGGCTGAAAGGCAAGTTTCTGTGGTTAAAATTGTATCACAACAAAAGGAATCGAAGAAGAAGTCAAGAACGAAGAAAAAATCGAATTGGAGAATAAAGAGTATTGAATCTCGTATACGATTTGTAATGACAGTTATTATGCGGATTCGTGAATCAAGAGGATCAGGAAAGTAAGGAAGTAGCGGGGCGTAGCAGAGAGCCGTAGAGAAAAAATTATGATTCGTGTAACGCGCTTGCCGGATTTCCGGCGTCGAAGCGCCTCCGCACGTGAATTCCGACAAATATCCGGTCTATCTCTTTCTTCTCTCAACCGAATATAAATACAGATATAATACAATGTACCAAACAAACCGCGTTGTACATGCGTAAACTTTTACGTTCATTCAATTCCTATCACAATAATAATAAAAAAAAAAAAACATCGAATAATGAAGACCTTTCATTTACGTTTCATTGTCAATGTAACACAAAGTCTGAACAGTAGTATTCTTCATGAAGGATCGACCTAATTTGTATAGTATGCATTTGCATACAAATCTGATTCAATAAAAAAACTGCTTATCCTTCAATAATGAATCAAACGATGACGTTCGTTTGCTTAGGATGCTTTGTACACGAACATTTTTCTCTCTTATTGAAAATATAGCCTATACATAAAAGACATAGAAAATGATGTTAATGTATACTTTTGTCTATTAATGTACCGTCTATTACGAAGTTCGGTGTGTATTTCGTACTCTAAGAAAACAATGTTGTTGACCGAAACAACTTTTGGTTCTTTCAACTAAAATATTTAGTTCGATACGGGCAACAAAACATTTTTGAGATAAGACAAAATAATTTATGAATGCTGAATCAAGTTATTGGCTGCACCAATAAAATTTTGACGCGACCAAACCAGCCAATGTTAATGCAGCAAAATATAATTCAAATAAATTAATTCAATTACTCATCCTAACGATTACCGCTCAATCAATTTGATAATTGAGATTCAAATGAACATTTTATTAAAGTGACTAAAAAGTATGCGTAAGCAAATAAATGATACCAGTTGTTTGAACAAAATCATTTAGCTCCGGGGATTCAGTTGATTTATCTGTAAGAAATGTTGATGATTTAGTTGAATCAACTAATTTAAGAAAAAAAAATATTGGACCCACCATTTTTCATCCAACGAAATTAGAGTTAGTTCAATGAACAAATTTTTGTTCTCGATGTATGTGTTGTTCGAAGAATTGAGCTAAAAAATCAATTATCTGTTATCAACGTATTGTATCCATCCCCTTCTTGCTGTTTATATAGACGGACAATTTTGACGAAATAAGAGGTAAAAAAAAGAAATGACGAGACAGACGGTCGTTTGTGTTGTACAGGCGTATCGGCATCGGGTTGTGTACCACCTGCTGCTGTCTCGAGACGTGTGCGCACAGCACGTGCGCCTCTCGCGCGTCTTTGGATAGTTTGACGCGCGCCCGAGCGCGCACGCCACCTGTGCACACCCGTAGTCTTTCTCGTTCTCAGTCTCTCTCTATAATATAACCGAGAGCCGATACACGAACTCCCCATAAGTCCGTCGACATGTGCGCCAGACTTAAATTATTATATACAAAAGATCATCACGAACACGAGCTCCCTATATCGATTCTCACTCTCTCAATTATGCGTCTCTCCACAGTATAAATTTCATTTTTTTGACTTTTCTACTCAGCACACGCACACCCAAATGGCTTTTAACCACGTGTCAATACAGATGGGTAAATTACCTCTAAATTTTAACATAGTTTTGATGCTCAAGCATTTTTCAAATTTTCCAAAAGTCGCCACGTTATTTCTCATACGTTCATGTAGATTGCAGACTCAGTCAGAAGACCAAATCCAGATATAGCTCAAATTTGAATAATCTAATATAAAAAAAAAAGATAGTCGAAAAAAATTCTCTGTTTCAAGGTTACTTCATCTTATATATAGCAAATCTACAAAATTAGAACCAAATCGATGCAGTAGTTTTTACGTTATAATTCTCGTCGATTTTGAAAAATGTGCTGCAAGTCTGAATCTGCTCTTAATACTTGCTTCGGGCCAACCTACCAACTGTGTATAACTTAATCGATTTTTTCGATGGTTATCAACATTTGCAATGATATTCGACGGATATTATACTTAGAGAAAACGTAAACAGCGAAAAATCGATCTTTTCAACCCATCTGACTAAGCATGACCCCTTAAATCTATCTATCAGCATATACATATCTATCTGTAGGTGTGGGATATCCTAACTCGAGTGTGTTATAAATGACGCTGATTCTCCGTGGGAAGCAACGTGAGATTTGGAGAACGCATCCAAATTCAGTTTATATATCGAAATATATTATGTGTGTATAGACGAATAAAAGAATATGTATGTATAAGAGATAAAAGTGGTGCTCGTCGGTTGATCTGAGGGTGGTCCTGGGCTTTGCTTGCCCGTCGTGACCACACCTAGGCACCGTGGCGAGAAACGAGACTTCTCTCTTCTTCGCCACGGCCGACCACCTACTCGCCCAGCCCGACTGAATAAACCTACGAATAACCGACTCCGCATTATAATCATCGTATTCTCGCGGACGCTCGCGACGGTCAAACGAAAATAATGTATAACCCTCGAAATATACAATGCCCATACCTAGATTTATACTGAGATTCAACATTTCTCGATACAATGGAATTCTTCGTTTGGTTATTTTAAAATTCTGTTCAACTTGATAGAGAATTCCATTAAAATAGTTTAAATCTGTGCCCTCATGCAGCTTCGCAGGAGTTTTGATGCAGAAATGATTCTCGTAGTAACAAAATGAACTGCAATTACAGCTGAAACTTGGCTAGCCTTGATTGAAATTTCGAGATGAAACCAATACCATTCTCGAAGTCCATTAAAATCCTCTTCCAAACCTCAGTATTAACTTGGTATTTTTTATTCGATATGCAGTTATGACTGAATGGGATATTTGAAGATATCCAATAAACGGGATATTTGAAGTACCAAATATCCTGAATATTGAATGTTTGCAAATGTTTCGAAATCCCGTCGGTAGGATTCCGGAGGATGCGATTTTTTTTTCATCTTTCAAACTGCTATTGTTGTGACTCCAAAGTTGAGATATCGGAATAGACAAAAAACAATTTGCTTTGGTTGCCGATTCACTTTTCAGAGAAATTTTAAGAAGAATTAATTCCTCAACCGGTCGTTGGGATTATGTTCAAAAATTACCCAAACGTGTTCCTTTTTTTTGGAGTTTCTCAAATCAACAATTTTCACTATTTTGAGCACTACAAAATGATCACGACATTTTCTCTTATTGGGTCTACATATATATTTTTACAAGTCTGTCAAAAAGCACCGAAAAAAACCCCCATTCAATTCTGACCCTTCAAAATTAAGATATTGAGGGAAAAAAATAATTTTCTTCATATTTTCATGAGTTTTTCAGAGATTTAAAAAAAAATCATATTTCTCAACCGATCATGCCGATAACATAAAAAATCTTTGTTAAAAATGGGTTTTTTGGAGTTTGCTCACGAAAATTTGAGAGTAAAAAGAGAACAATCGGTGTTTTCGATGTTTTCGGGCCGAGATACATCGAAATGAGTTGCTAACAGAAATATCAAAAAAATGTTGATTCTCATAGAGAATTTATCTTTTTTCAACTTTCAAAGTGCCGCTCTATTCTTTTAAAAATTCAACTATCTGGATAAGTCTGCATCCTTCTCTTTGTTTCTCGATGAACTTCTCAAAGAATTCGTTAACAAGTTATCTGTAATCGGAATTCTGACCAAGAGTCCTCAACATCGTAGTTGAGGTTGACGAGGGGTCTACTTGAGTTCGATTTAAATTTAATCTCGAGTGGTCATATTAGTTGAACGAGATTGCCAAGAGACGCGCACGTGTGTTATTGTTGGATGAGGATAGAGAGGGATTGGGTCCGGGAGAGCTGCTGGAGCATTTCGACTCGCACCTGGAGGATGTCCAATCCCGGTGGTAAAGCATATGCCCCCCTTTCACAGTGAGTTTCTTTTTCTTGCAGCAGCCTCCCCCGAGTTCCCTTCAGCCCCACCGAAACGGAAGTGTAAATAAAGCGTGCACGCGCGTGATGCTCTGCGGGGGCGTGTGTTGAATCCTGAAAAAGAAACCCCTCGTGGTAGTGTAGCACAGGGCAAACGATTGCAAGGGCACGCAAAGATGGCACAAAACTCTCTTTCTTTCTCTTCTCCTCTTGGGGGCATATATGTGCATATAATATCGAAGATACGAGGGTTAGCAGTTACGAGAGGGTATAAGAGTAGGAGGGAGAGAGAGAGAAAGAGAGACAGAGAGAAGAAGAAAGCGCCAGTTTCTCTCTCTCGGAGTTTGCCACGCGCCCCCGTCGCCACAAACTCGACACGAGCTCATCAGCTGCTTCCTTCCTCTCCTCTCCTCCTTTCCACCTCTTCCTCCTCCTCATCATCCTCTCAATAACACGCTGCCGCCTCGATCGTCTCTTGCCTCTCGCCTCCCTTTCATACGTGGCTCGTATACTCTTTTTTTTCACATTCTCTCTTTATCTTCACTTACCAACATTCCAAAATTCACGGGTGGACACCGCTTGAAATAAAAGTGATGACTTTTACTCTCTTCAAGATTTATGTACTTGACGAACGTTAACTCTTTGAGATGAAAACTTGTGGAGTAATCAAAGTTCTTATTGATTCTCGTTCCTAAAATAAATAACACTGTGGCTAAATAGAGAAATTAATGTTGCGCTTTTATTCGTGTAATTAATGATCCCCTGGAAACGTTTGAAAGGTACCATTGACCTTTCTTTGTGCCTAAAATGGACATGCCATAAATAATCATTGAAAATAAAGAAGCAAGCCTAAAACTCGTTTACTACGAGTACAGAGGTAGAATCGATAGAGGGCGGGACCACAAGTGCGACTATCGTAAGCGAAATCAGAAACCGGAAACATCTGCGGGGAAACCTATACAGGCAAGGCATATTGTTTATCACGCGTGTTTCGTGTCAAGGGGAAAGGAAAGAGAGATTATATTCATTGGTAGTTATGAGACGTGCAATCTGTTTCCTTGTTCGCAGTGTGATTTCTCCCGATTTGTCAGGACCCTGATTTTTCTACGTAAATATTTTTTTTCGCCCTTAGGATTGAACTTTTTAACATAATTGAAACGAATTTAAGTCAAAACAAATAATTAAAAAATAAATCTAAGTCGAATGTCATTGTGTCGTCCGAAAGGAATTTCTCCAAAATCAACAAAGCCAAGTTAGTTCCAAAATTCAGAGCAATTCAACGACAAATCTCAGAAATCACAAACACTGTTTCTGCATGTTCCCATAACAACCCCTGTAAAATCACAGAATAAAAAAGCACCCTAAACGAACAAAAAAAACTAGAGATCCTTGAAATCTCGAAAATGTCATCGAGAGAGAGTAAAGAGACGATGAAAACGCGTAGATTCTTGATTTACGACGTCATCTATTCATCCCAATACATATGCCCATTTATACAATAATAGGCATTATTAATAGAGACGTATCGTACTAGCAACGAGAAGACTATTTTTACCCTCGATTTTTTGGGGTTTTGTTGCGGCAAGTTTGGAGAACACATAGAGAATGCGAGGTCGAATTCGAGCCTTCGTTCTATGCCTATTATAACATTATAGTTTATATAGAGAAGGAATTCAAGAGTATTGAGATCGTTGAGAGGGAGAAAAAGAGAAAGAGAGCGAGAGAGGAAATTTCGTACCGACCCCCCGACGCGATCATCGACGGAAACCGAATCGAGTCACGCTCGGATACGTTTTGTAATGCACTATATATATATATATATGTATTCGCGAGGTAACGACCAACGGTGGCAGCTGTGTAAGAGCGGGGAGGCAAAAAGGAAGGAAAAAAGGGAAGAAAAAAAGAAGGAAAGAAGAAAGAATCGAAAGACGAGGAGAAACGTGTAGCTCGGTTAGCCGGGTCGTGGCCATGCACAAAGGATATTCGTCGGAGCACCGTAATTTTGGCTGCGGAAAGAGCGGTTCCGACATTTATATATATATGTATGTATATCTCTACATGTATACACACATATCGAGCGAGCGAGAAAGAGAGAAAGAAAGAGTCTGGACGTCCAAGAGTTGTTGCTCTCTGGAGGCACACGAACGAGTTGCTGCGGTTATTTTTCTCGCTAGATGTATACGAGCTCTTTCTCGCTGATGGCTTGCACCAAGAATGCGAAACGAGAGCGAGCCATGCGGCGCATCGGATCTCGTTATACGTACGTATATATATATATATATATATATATATATATGTATATACATTTAATGTACCTACTGTTATACGCAGCACTCTAATATTACAATATACATATGTGTATGTCGATCACGTAGCAGATGTAACGAAAACTCTCTTTCTACCCCAAATTCGTCGTTATATTTTTTTTTTTTTCACTCTTTCGTGCAAATCACGAATTGCGGGAGAAATAGCTATACCGAATGAGCGAGGACAGAGGTGAAATTACAATACCATGATCAAGGAAGGCGGCAACGTTTTTTTATACGTTGAAGGGAAGAGAACAATTGGCTAATTGGATTTTTATCATTGTTTTTTAAACTACCCGTTGTAACGTTCAAAGTTCGTTGACTCTTTTTTATCAAAACTTTCCGATGTATTTTTTTAAATCCTTGCTATTTTAACGTAATTCGTTAAATTTTCAAATTAATTTGATTAATTACTTTTGTTTTGCGGCTAAATTTGGGTTTTGTGGGTTCTTTAATTAAACTTCTGATTTGTCAGCCGAAGAACATTACCAATGAATTTAACGAAATATCTTCCAATCATACCAATTGCTATTGAATCAATTATTTTTTTTTCTCAGTGCAAGCAATATATATATATATTTGTATACAGTGTGAAACGAGGGTTATTTGTACCGGCGCACATTCAGCTCGAAGCTCCGGTAATCCCCAAGTGTGCAAGATCGGCACGCACCCTCTCTCTCTCAGGTTGGGGGTGAGAGGAGGAATGGCATAAGGAAGGGGGATCAGGTGCATTGTGTCCAGAAGGAACTCTGTCTATATCTTGTTGTTTGGCGGAAAGTTTTTGGTCCCGTCGATCGTATACACCGGAGGAGACTTTCGTCTCTCTCAGTAGGTATTAACTGTTATTATTATTATTGTCAGTACGTCTACTACAAGGAAGAACCATTCACCCGCGCGCCGGGCCATTAAAAACACGAATTTACAAACCAGCCCCCGGAAGCAAATACGATTGTCCTTTTATACACCATGGGAATTATGGTCCGAGTTTTTATATATATAACAACACTAAGGGGCTACACAGAACCAGGCATAACGCCCAAAAATTTTCACACAATAGCTAATTCGTGATTTGGAATAAGTTTAACTGATTTGGCCTGTTCGAACTGGTACTTTTACGACCTACTACGTGCTTGTATATAACCACCACCGCGGGCCTGTTCAACGATAATTTAGGATCGAGGAGTCGCTGTTGCCGCCGTTGCTGTGCCTCCTCACTTTACACCAACCAGGGTCAACCTGTCCAAAAATACTACGACACTACGTACTTGACGATTTTTCGACTCTCACGCCTTATACATGGGGCATTTTAGTCAAAATCAATGCCAATTCCAGTTCCCCAACCATTTCCATCGTGATTTTTTTCACGTCTTTTTAGACTTTGAAAGCTTTGAACAGGGCAAAAAGTCTCTGGGTGCCGGTGAAGATCGTCACGATGCCAACAATTAAAAATGGATCGAGACCAATTTTTATATGATCCGGGGATTGCAATTTTGCAATCCTAAGAATAAGTAATCTCAAAATCAAACTCTGAAAACGTTTTTTTTTCTTCAAAAATTTCAATAAAAGTTGCATTAAAAAAGACAATGTCTTTTTCTAACGCATTACGGAACCGTTTTATGATTGATAAATCTGATTTGATTTTATTGAACTTTTCGTCGACGGAAAGTAAACAAAATTACAGTTTTTCTTCTTATGCTCGCCATTTCGATATTTTTCGACATTTGTGAATTCTCCACGTAATGAGATAGCTACTTATATTCTATTTATTTCTGGATTCATTTCGTTTTTTATTTCCGATTATTATCACAAACATATAATACTTTTTAAATTAATTACTTCACAGTTATAGTTTACGCATTACAAAACAGAAAACTAATATCATATTATTGACTTTAAAATAATATCATATTATTGACTTTAAGAAAATTCCCAAAAATATCTATTTCGATCTATTACTCTGTTCAAACCCTTTGAGCCATACATTTTTCCTTACGTGTAATCGACTTGAAATTTGGTAATCAGAGGTTTTTGGGGTCGCTGATTACGAATCTGAACTCGAAATTTGGAAATTCGAAATGGCGAATCCAATATGGCGGACTAAAATGGAAAAAATTATCTGATACCAATGAAATTCGGTATTCGCAGGTTTTTGGGATCGCTCATTACGAATTTGAACTAAAAATTTGGAAATTCAAAATGGTGGATCCAATATGGGGAACCAAAATGCAAAAAATTACTTGATATTAATGAAACTCTGTATTTGTAGGTTTTTGGGGTTGCTGATTACGAATCTGAACTCGACATTTGGAAATTCAAAATGGCGGATCTAATATAGTGGACCAAACTACAAAAAATTACTTGATTTTATTGAAACTCGGTATCCACCGATTTTTGGGGTCGCTGATTACGAATCTGTACTCGAAATTTGAAAATTCAAAATTGCGGATCCAATATGGCGGACCAAAATGCAAATAATTACTTGATATTAATGAAACTCGGTACTTGTACCTTTTTGGGATTGCGTGAACTCGTTATTTGTAGGGTTGGGACAGAAGTGATTTCTTGCATTTTGGCCCGCCATAAAAAATTCAAAAACTCGAAATGGCAGAATAGAATGTAGCAACGGATTGGATTTGGATAGACACCAGTACTCAAAGACATTCTCAGTTACCTGGTTATGAATATTCATTATTTTTATTTTCTTGACATACAGCTGCAACAACCTTCCAGTCCAATAAAAGTTTATGTTGTGAATTTGTTACCGTATTGTTAGTTTCAGTCAATGCTAAAATTGTTGGCGATTCGATAGATATTCAGTCCAGCAGAATAATCGAGTGTAAAGAAATTATTCTTTTGTAAGACCTGAAGGCTGAAAATTCAACAAATTCAATCAAATGTTTGATTTTCTGATATAGTTACTCGTTACGTCCCCATCGTGTTAGCTTTATCCGGAGATAAAGTTAAAAGCGAGAAAACCAATTTAAATACACGTAAAAATTTCATTTTTATATCTATTTGAGTTCGTTTTTGGTCGCGTGATCTTAAATTTTGATAATAAAAAAAACTTTTTTTTTAGATTCGAATGCGAAAAACTCTCAAAACGAAAGTTTTCGATGAATATAATTATTAGTTTGGACATAGTACAGAAATTACTGTATCTTTATTTTTTTAAACAAAAACCACTGTATGAAAAATTTCGAAAAAATTCTGTAATAATCTTTAAAGTGTATCAAGTTCGTGAAAAATTTCCATTCTGATTTGCATGATAGATTAGTAGAAAATGATTTTTTTCATGAAAAAGTACAATATTCGACTATTTATTTATTATATGTGGCATTTGCGCAATTAATAAATTAATTAATGACTGTTCATATTTTTTTTACATTCATGAATGTCCTAAGGACCATGCAAGGACTGGGTCCAAAAGACCCGGTATTAGTTGTTAAAATAGTAGTTTAATCATTAAATAACTGCAAAAAAAAAGGTGGGACAACGTATGTCCCACCATGGCTCAAACGGTTAAATCGAAATTAAAGTAGTTGTCTCGCCAAATCATTTTTTTAGTTTTTTTTTTTTCAATTTCAAGAGAAATTCAGAACTCTACTATGTGTTTCCTTGCCAATTTTTAAAAGGACTTACTGTTCTGGTTTCGAGATATTTACCACCAAAGATTTTGCAGTTTAACATGGGAGCAAATAAAAATTTCACATTTTTCGCGATAACTGAAACTTTTCTACAGAAATTTTTTCTTTTAATTATAGAGGAACATATGACGAAGTTTGTAAAAAAAAAAAAAAAACTACAATTTTGACTGATTAGGCTTAGAGTTACAGGAACAGAGAGTAAAAGTGAATATTATATGTGAGGATGTTTCCGAAATTCTAATTTCATATTAAGCATTTTTTTAATATTATATAAGTTTTTTCGATCCTGTAAAATAACATAACAACGGTTGTTAGAATGAAAGTTAATTTTTCAACATAACGTAGCAAGACAACGACATTGGTAATATTCTGGAATTTTTCAGCTGATGAACATGAACTGCAAACTTAAATTTGTATTCATTGAATTCGTTAGTGTCGTTGTTCTATCAGGACTGAAATATGTTAAACGATGAAATAGTTGTACCACCCCCAAGCTGACAAATAAAGAGAGCCATCTGTGAGCTGGGCTGAAAAAAGTGTCTGAATTTAGGGAGGAAGGTAGAGGTCGTAGAAAAGAAAATAATTTATAAGTATTTTTCCGTACGGTTTATATTGAAAATGGGTGGAACTTGGTGACTCTTTGGAACGAGAAGGATTCCTTGAATGCTGAACAATTGGAACAAACAAGCGAAACGTACATTGTGTACATATGTATCATAGTACACAAACTGAGGAGAGGCGGTCACGGCTTGTCCGAAGATTTCGGACGCACAAAAACCTCTCCGAGAATCCGACTGAAAGAGGAGGAGGAAGGTAGAGAGAGAGAGAGAGGGAGGGGTAAAAAAATAACGGGTGGTCCAAATAATAGAGTTGGCTTCTGATGCTTCTGCACCTCGAAGAAGAAATAACGCGCGAGCCTTGTGCCGATTTGACCAACGATATTAACGCTTGGCAAAGTGATGAGGGATGGATGGATGAAAAAAGGCAATTCGTTGGCTAAGAGGGGAGGGGAGGAGAGCGAGGCGGCAGGCAAGCTTGAGGAATTCATAATTGGCGAGGTCGAAGATGTTTGTTTTGTCGAGGTGTGTGCGTTCGCCGGTCTGTCAGAAAAAAAGATGAAAGCGACCGATGTCGCACGGTTTGCAGAGCGAACAGATGGCGCACAGGTTGATCTAACCGAACTACACACAATTACGGACATTTGGGTGGGCGCTCTCCTCTACTTTTCGGTTACGTTAATTACCCACCTTTCTATTTCGGTCTCGTCCAATTTGTAACGAGTAACGAGAAGTCGTTTAAATGATTCTCTCTTTCCTTCTTTCCTTCTTCTTTTTATTGTTTTTTTTGCTCTCGTTCTCTCTTTTCTCTCATCATAATTCAGTATACGGCTGTATTAGGAAAATTTCGGGTACCCCATCGCGTTTTGCCTGACGCTCAATCTCCCCAGTTTCTTTTACTTTTGTCAGATATATATAGATACGATTTTACCTGCCCTGCTTATGCCACAGTCCAGAGCGTCGATCTAAAGGTATATATATGTAGAAGGGAGCAAAGAAGAAAAAAAAGACAGTAGAGAAAAAGAGAGATAGAACTCCCTGACCAGGTTAGCCGATTATAACGGAGGCTGTTATTATCCCGGTCCTTTTTTTCGCCTCCTTTGAGAAAAACGGGCCAGAGGGTGGCTCTTCTGCTCGTCCAGAGAGAACAGACCCAATGCCTCTTTTTTTCCTCAGCGGCTCTCACACGCTCTCACCGCGCCTCGGTCCCATCGGGGTGACGTTTGAGTCATCACCGGGGCGAACACCGCACCGTTGATGGGTGGTCGAAAACCTCGAGGGTGGTCGTCGACACCCAAAATACTCGGCGGCCAATCGTATTATAACAAACCAACTAAATTATCCAGATATTTTATATTATATTTATAAATCCTATAAATTTCAAATAAGTCAACTTTCTTTTTTTTTGTAATACTTCAATTATCAAGGTGAAAACTATTTTTTTACAATCGATATCACTATTTCGAAATTTTTTATTAACATTACATGCTATTTTTTCAAACTTATCATCCATTTTGGTGATTCAAGTTCCAAAGAAAATGGTTCTTAAAAAAAATATACTTTTTTTGGTGTACCGAAAAATAACCAAAGATTCTTAACGAAACATCTTCGACTCGTGCTGTTGTCTATCGAGATATATTGGAAAAGTGCATAATGGTCACATCTATGAGAATCTTTAGTATCACCGTAGTAGTTTTTAGAACACGGGGCAAGGGCCACAAAATGTGATAAGATAAAAAAGAGTCACGGTCTTGAGAAAAGAGCGAAAAAAGAAATATTTCGAGACGAGACGTGTTGTTCTGTCTCATCGGATCGACTTTTTGACTCTCTGCGATAAACTTTGTGCGTGTATTCGTGTGTATTTGTGCCTCTGTGTGAACATTATTACTGCGAGCGAGACCGGCGTCGACCTTGTCTCACGCGTACGTGTACGGCTCGTTGACCGTTCTCAGAGGTATGCGAGAAGACGACGACAACTACGACAACGACGAGACTCGGCACGAGATATCGTTTCGAGCGCCTATCGATCCACCTACGAGATAAGAGTCCAGCGCTATTTAAGAAAGCTTTTAACAGGATCTCCAACGACTTCAATCCTTACTCTCGCGTGCGACGCACTAATAGGCAGACCGTGTCATTCGAACGACCACCCCCCAACCCTTATTTGACCTTTTTTCATTTCTTTTATTTTTCCTTTACCATCTTTCGATCTTTCTTTCTCTCTCTCTCTCTCTTTCCTTGTTTCTTCTTCCTTTCCTACCGCAAATTCCTGTCCCTGTCCGCAGAAAATACTATTCGGCTATTTGATTTCTCTTATTGTTCACGTAGTGACTAAGAATCCCTGTATCAGCAAACGAGAGCCCAAACGAACCCTCTAACGATTTCGTACCTTATGACCCACAAAAAAAGAGCTGTAAACTTACGTTTTCTTGGTAATAGCAGAGTAAAAAAATATTAGTTGACAAAAAACGATTGATCCAATGAACTCGGTAATAGCGTTTTTATTTTTTTGTTTTATTCGTTTCATTCGCATCGAGTATAAGGATTCAAAACCAAATACATGTTTTTTGAACTTCGTACTTGACCCTTTGACCGCAAACTCTACCCAGTGATGTCCATTGTCCGTAGGGGTCAATTTGACCCCAAATATTTTTCGAATAACAATATTTCGCAAGAATTACATTTTTTTGAAACTTGGAGGCATTTTCGGCAGTAAATTGATCATTTTTTTCTGTCAAGATTTATTTTATCGATAAAAACAAATATTGGCGCTCAAAAGTTGCATTTAACCCTAAAAATTCTGGCACCGAACTGACCCTGTGAGCAGGCGAAGGATTGATCGACGCGACTGCACATATTTTTAATGAACAAACGTCTAATTGGATCAAAAAACATGTTCAACGTCGGGGAAAACTCGTTTTGGATGGCGAAAAGTGTTTTTCTGTCCTTCATATGGAGTCAAAGAAACGAAGGTAAAGTACGTTGGTGACGGAAATGGAAAACGATTTGGAAGATTGAAAAAGTGGTTCCCATAGTTGAAATTTAAATGCAGAATCGTCGAATCGACGGGTACGGAAGCGTATAAGATTTGTACGAGTCCTTAAACGAATAAGCCACAATGGCCGCGTGTTCAATGGTACATAGAGCGTGTGTTTGGATGTCCTTTGGTAAAAACTCAACAATATTTTCCGCTACTCAACGTCCAACCCGCTTATCGACTTGTACACGCAGGAATTCTTTAACTATATACGTACATTTGGAGTACAAAAACGAGGGTCACGTCTCGAAAGCACACTACTGTCCGTACCTGTTCAAATACTTCGACCCATTCATTCCACCGTATGGTCTTTGGTTTATTATTGTCCCCTCACGATATTTATCTCAAATCTTGTACTTACTCGTTTTTGCTCTCTCTCTCTCTCTCTCTCTCTCTCTCTCTCTCTTGCTCTTCACCCTACCTCCCGCCTTTCCTTTCCCCATTGTAAAATACATTTTTAATCTATTGGAATTCTTCCGATTTCTCGGATTTGTCAGAATACAGATGAGAAAATTTTACTCCAGAAAATATGCACGAGGTAGAACATTTTTTCGATCAATGAATGAGATTTTCTTGCCAGAAAACCCCAAACCAACACTTAAACTTTCTCAATCGGACATGGGAATTGACTAGAAAAAAGCATACGTTTTTTTGCTGATCGTCGGGAGGATTTTAAGTGGAATAAAAAGTGGTCGAGTACTATTAACTATAAGAATTCTTAGCTCTTTAACCCTTTGAGCCATGGTGGCTTACGTTGTCCCACCTTTTTTTGCAGCTTTTTAATTATATTATTTAACAGCATTTGCTGCAACAAATATCGGATTTTTCGTATTTCGATCGTCCGTAGAACATTCATGAATGTACAAAAAATATATACACTCATTATTTGTTAATTGCATAAATACTACGTGTAAACAAAATTGTCAAAATTCGTACTTTTTCATTAAAACATCCATTTTCTAGTAATCTACTATGAAGATCACCTTAGCAATTTTTCCACAGCCTCAATACGCTTCAAATAATTATTCCGAATTTTTTCAAAATTTTCCGGTCTGTAGTTTTTGTTAAAAAAATTAAAGAGGCAATCGTTCCTGCACTAGGTTCAAATTAATAATAGTATTGACTGAAAACTTTCGCTTATTTTCGAATTTTCAGTTCAGATTTAAAATCAGCGACCCCAAAAATCTATGCATACAAACTTTCAAATAAATCGTACGTAAGGAAAAATGTATGCCTCAAAGGGTTTAGTTTCATATCCAGATTGCTATGAACAGAACTTGTGACCTCTTCAAATTTTGTTTGAAAAATTCTTAATTTTCATAATCCGTAGATTTTAAGTTGAAAAAGTCACCGGAATAGAAATTTCCTGGAGCTGCCATTTTTGTTGATGCCCTATCTCGAATATTGTATAAATTGGAATACTAGGATGTCTAGCAACCGCGGACAATCTTCATTTACACGAATCTATCGAGAAGATATTTTCAAAAATTGCCATGTTCTGGTTTTTTTAAAGAATAAATTTAAAGAAATGGATTTCGCAGTAACACGTTCGGCTTTCGGGCTTTTCGTAGAAGATCCGTCGCTATGTTCGATTTTTCGCGGTCGTGAGTGTTACGTGATGAGATTTTTCCATTCCCACAGGTCTATTTACAGTGCATTAGTGGAACTCGCGAAATAAATAACATACATTTTGTTGGTTGACGATATTTGGGAACCGTCTGAAGTAAACATGCCAAATATGGCACGCACGCCAGGCGCTAAAAGGATATTACCTATTCGAAACCCTAAATAAATGCATTACAAAAAGATAAATTACCAATCAAGGGACTCACCACATTGACAAAATCCTGAAAAGTAACTGCTTGCATCCGCGATTCCTTCACCCTAATGAGAAGAATATCCCTCTTGTTGGGCGGAATTTCAGCTTTCCACTCGGCACTTTTAAGGGCTTCTAAAAAATCCTCCAGCGGAATTTCACCGAATCCTTCAGGATCGAACTGTTTACGTCAATTGACGGAAAAATTTCGAATTTACGATATACATCATTTTTTTTACGGCCGAATTATCCTGATATATTTTTTTTTCTTTCGCAGTTATTGCAATTTGAAAAAAAAATAAATAAAAAGAGAAATTACTCGATTTTTATATTTATTTTTTATATTGAAGCATTTATTTTTGTATTTCCCGTATTCGATGTAATTTGATTTAAATTCAACTAAAAATGATGAGTAATTAAAATTTCGACGATAATTTCGATGTTTAAAAATAAATTAAGGAGATTATGAATGGTATGGATTAATGTTGTGATATTATTGTGAATTCATAACTTGGTGATGACTCACCCTATCGAACAGCACTCTCCATCTCTGCAAAAATGAAAACAAAATTGTATGATCGACAGTGAGCCAATTTGTAAACAATTTATTTATTTTTGGTACCATCAGCAATGGGTACGCGGATGGTGTGTGGCTTTAGCGATCTCCCAAATCCAGCAGCTTCGCGAAAAGCCAGTACTTGGATGGGTGACCGCTTGTTAACGATACATCGGCTCGCGTATCGATCGCTGAACGGAAACCAGTTTTTCTGAGTTTTTGATAGTGTTAACAAAGTATAAACTCAGTAAAAATATAACCGATTGTAAAAAATTAAAAACAATAATTTTTGGTGGCACTTTTTTGAAATATTTCTTTAAATCAATTGTATTAAATTGATTTTTCAAAATCGAAATTACATTTTGTACGTTTGAACAAATTGTTGTTGCATTTTTCGTTAAAATTTTTGATGTTTTCACATCTTCGTCGAACACTAATTTTATCTGAAGCCAATTAATTGAATTTTTTATTACTCGATATATACACTGAGAAAAAAATTTTGTTGACCGAAAGAAATTTCGTTTCTCTCAACCAAAATATTTAGTTCGATACGGGCAACAAAATATTTTTGAGATAAGACAAAATAATTTGTGAATACTGAAGCAAGTTATTGGTCGAACCAACAAAACTTTGGTGCAGCCAAATAAATTAATGTTAATGCAACAAAATATTACCCAAATAAACTAATTTATTTATTCGTCTCAAATATTACCGTTTAGTCAATTTGGTTATTGAGATTCGAACAAATATTTTATTAAAGCAACTGAGAAGTATGCGTAAGCAAATAAATGGTACCAGTTGTTCGAACAAAATCATTTGGCTCCGGTGATTTAGTTGATTCATCTACAAGAAATTTTCATGATTTAGTTGAATATATTAAATCATTTGCCATTCAACAAAAAAAATAGTTGGATCCACCAATTTTTTGTCCAACAAAATGGAATTAGTTTGATGAACAAATTTTTATTCTCAGTATACTGAAACTTTATTAATTCTATTTTTAGTAATTAAATGTTTATACGTTGATCCGAACAGTAAAAAAACATGTTATTGATCTCTTTTAATTATTCAAAAGTTTATAATTAACAGTAGATTTACGGGATTTTTTGAAAAGTATTGATTTTCCCGTTGAAGGTAGATCAGTGACGGCTAAATGATTTTGCTGTATTTATTGTAGACCAAAGTTTGCAAAGGCAAAACTGACTTTAAAATTATGATTTTATTATTTTCGAAATATAAACAGCGGGGAATGGATATTTTTATATGATTTTATTATTCAAAAAATGTTTAATAATTGAAATTTGACGAGTGTAGTGGATTGTAAAACGTGTTATGGCCGTTACTGTCGTCTGCCGAAACTGTCAGTTTTGTTTACAACCTATTTAGTATATTTACGCAAAGGAATTACGCAACGGCAAAGATTTTGCCAGTTTACCTATCACCATTAAATTCTATCAATATTTATCAAATACGATAAAAACATTCGAGAACAGGAAAAAAAAACAGTCAAATTAGCAACTGTCTGAAGGCATGTGCTAGCACACGCCGAATACAGAGTTGCTAAAAGCTCTCGCGCTCTTTTCCACGCTATTCCTGTGGAAATCTCAATCATTTTACAACGAATAATTTTTTATTTTTCAGTCGATTTTTAAAGATAACGTCCATAAATCCAAGCACTTTTATATTCAGGAATATTCGGGGAATATAATGATCTATGTTTTATTACGAAATCTTGGAAATACCGAATGTAAAAATTCACTAAGTCTTGACGTGCGTACGATTTTTCGATGCCCGTAGAGATAAGAGAGTGTCTGGAACCAGTCGATGTTTACGAATTAATTACTACCAAACTATATGGTAAATAGCGTTCAAGCTGCAAATATCAATTCATCCCGTATTTATGCGTAACTATAAAAATTGTCAGCCCTTCATCTTAGATGGCTCAAATTCACCGATCTACCTTAAAATCCGTCAAATTGACACGACTCTGTAAATCTACTGTTAACCCCTACAACAGGCTCGAAAACGACGCAAATATTTTTTAGTAAAAACTGCTTTTCTGTATTTTTTTTCAAAATTTTTTTCATTTTATAATGTTTCCATGATTAAATGTTTACCGAAAGCGATTTTATCATACACTATTCTCTTCGTTATCAAAAAACGAAGAGAATAGTATATAATTAAACCTTATTATAGAATACGAGAAACATTTTACGCTAAAGATTGGGATCGTTTTCGAGTCCATCGTAGAGTACGTTCAACAAAATAGATTGTAGGGGTCTGCGATTAATTCCAAAAATGTTTTTTGATTATCTACCCATAATTATTTTGCACCGTTCTGAAATTATACATTAGACAAGATATTATTCATTTTTTCGTACACATCACGACCAATGATCGCTCGGTGATTTTCAAGGTGACCTAGGCAGTGATTAAGACATCAAGCGAACAAAATTGTAATGAAATTTTGACCCAAGTATAACCGCATTCATATCCTACCGAGGTGTGAATACGAAGGATTATAAAAAAAGACTTGCGATGCAAAAAACAGCCGATAATTTTTGTTCCGAAACTTTTCTATTTACATATTTATATTTATTGATAAATATATTTGTACACTTAATAGGGCTGTTACAAATTCGCGCGGATATTTGGACTATTCCGATATATATACATATATATATAAATATTGAAGTATATAAAATATAACTCACGTCGTTGAGAAGTTCGCGCCGATATTCTGACTCGTCGATATCAATTTCCGAGCCAAGATCGGTATGATCGGTAATATAGCCGTCGTAATAATTGAGTTGTTCGCTACTGTTAGCCTCGCTGTTGGCAACACCAGCAGCAGCGTATTCCTCTTCTTCGATCGCGCCAGCGATCGTCGCTATCGATATTCCGCTGGCCAGAAGCATCACGGCCTGTTATACAGGCATTATTGTAGTTCGTCGTTGGTTCGTACGAATCGTTACACACGAATCGTCACCGGACCGCAATTTCGAACGATTTCACCGTTCTCTTCTTTGTTATCCTACAATAAAACCCCGTGTCCATTTCATATCACGGAGTGAGAGGACCTCTGTTGTTTACCGCGAACAATACCCACAAAACTAATACGACAGAGTTTACGGAAGAGACAGAACACAACGAATAACAAACAAACAACAATAAAAGGAATAAAAACAAGCGTCTTTCGTCCTGGCTTGCTGACAGTCTATAGTTTCGTACAATGCACATACAAAACACTATATGGCTGCGGCTCGCTTTGTTACCATGGCAATACCACGAGGGCGAAGCGCACATCAGGAAAGTGGGAGAGAGGAGAAGAAAACGCTTCGCGTGACGAACTCTCAGTGCGAGCGAGGGTGGCTAACGATCATCGTGATACTACACGTACAAACGCATCAATGTTTTATGCTCTACCGGCTATTCCAACAACTATTTTTTTTTTTATTATCGTACACTTCCAGTGGCGGCATATTGAAGTAAACGAAATGGCCGCTTGAAATTGACTTGTGTAATAATTCATACCAAAAATACTCTATGTTTTCCAGCACTAAACTAATTTTTTGAATAAATCGAGTGCTAAATTTATTTATGTAAATATTGCGCGAGTAAACCCGCTTAGTTTTTATTGCTAATTATTATAAACAATTTAATGTAAATATCACTGTTTAATTATCCGTTCAAGTCGTTATGAACTAACGACGCGTTTATTGTGCAATTATATAAAAGTTAATGTTAATAAAAAATCGAATAAATTAACTTTTGAAACGTAAAACCGAAAATGATCATCAGACATTTGTAAATAACAATATTCCAATTATTTACATTTTTCGCATTCTTTGTATACAAACAAATGATAATTTCGAGCGGCCATGACACTCGACGATCGTAGCGCGACAATCAATGCGATATGTTCCGCCAAAAAATGTAAACAAACGAGAAAATGGTTTCAAAGCAATATGCATTGAAATTTCTCAACAGCAATAGGGACAAACCATAATCCTTGTACATTATCGAAAAAACGGATATTGTAATGATGTTATTAAAGTACTTACTGTACATAAATCCAAGTGTTTCGGCGACGAAAGACAAAGGACGGTAGTAAAAAATGTTTCGAATACATATGGAAGCACTCGGTAAATCCCGGCAGCATAATCGCCGTGCACACTATTATCGAAACATTATTAGGCTGGATCGTGAAAAGTCAAAGGCACGGTATGAAAAAATCCCCTCTGAATATTAAAAGGAAACTATTGGACGGCAGAGTTGTGTTGATTTTCATGGTGTTATTTTGATGCATCGAGAGAACGCGTGGACACGCGGATGATCGCGTGACGAATCGCGATACGCGTTTTATTCGATCGTTCGGACGTTTATTTGTTTTCTTGATGATGGAAGGATGAATTTTTCTTTAAAATTTAAAAAATCGTTAAAAAATTGAGCAGTTTTATGGACGATATAAATTCGTGGTTTTTACACAAGCGGGAACGAAGAACGAGTCCGCAATCTCCCCAAAACTCGACTGCCGCAGTATTGCCAATGAAATTCCTCCCCTCTCGAAACGCGTACAACCACCCCCGTCATTGTCTCAATCTTAGTCCTACGCACTTTATATATTGCCCTCAATAAGGTACTCGGAATCTCTCGTAATAAAAAATGTATCGTTTTTATGCACGCGCATATCCGGCTACGCCGCCAATCGAAAACGCTGCTTTTTTTGCTTGTAAAATTCTCGTCCAGTGCGCAGGTTCTATATACATATATTTGTATGTATATAAACAAAGCATTGGCCTACACTATACCACCGACATAATACTTACCCTATACTACCGTATATACATATATATTTTGGTCGGATCAATGAGGGAGAAGCGCGTGCGGCGCGTGGCTCTCCCCACCACAGGACATCTGCTCTCACTGCACCTGTCGTCGCACTCGGTGACTTGAAAACCCTCCATCTCTTTCTCTCTTTCTTTCGCCACAACGAAGAGTTGGAGATAAAGTTCAGGAATTTAGAGACGCTGCTAGCGACATCTCTGCTCAACTGAATTTCCAATGGATCGATATTGTAAAATTCTGTCATAACGGCCACTTGTTAGCGCTACGGTCTACCGACGCGCGAATCACGAACTATTTTTAAGAGGATGGATCAGTCACTTAAGGCTAGGAGTCATACCGACTGAGCCGCCATGAGTGCGAAAGAGATAGCTGTAAATTTCGAAAGTGAAATTCTTTGACACGGTTTGACTGATTACAAAAAGGCCCTGTTAGCCCATTTTTGCCATCGTCCTGTGTGGGCTGACAGAGCGTTTTTGTAATCGGTCAAACCGTATCGAAGAATTTCAATTTCGAAAATTCGAGGTGAGGTTAGGTGACTGATCCATCCCCTTAAGGCTAGGAGTAATACCGACTGAGCCGCCATGAGTGCGAGAGAGATAGCTGCAAATTTCGAAAATGAAATTCTTCGACACGGTTTGACCGATTACAAAAGGCTCTGTCAGCCCATTTTTGCTATCGTCCTGCCTGAGCTGACAGAGCTTTTTTGTAATCAGTCAAACCCTATCGAAGAATTTCAACATCGAAAATTCGAGGTGAGGTTAGGTGATTGACCCATCCCCTTAAGGCAACCCGGTGGTCTAGAATTTTCAAAAAATCGACTTTTTTTTTAAATATATTTCGATAGTATAATTTTTCGAGAATATACTGTGAAATTTTCATAAGGATATTCACAATATTCTTGCTTCTACAGCCGGTTTAGCAGGTAGAGAGCGGTCCGCTCGCTCCGTCAATAGAGGCTCTGGACGATGACGCACAAGAAATATTAAAACCTATTTATAAAGAATTACCAGCAGATAATTTATTGGAAAGGTGTTTGGTAGTAATACGCAGAACAATAATGAAAGTTTCAACTCTTGTGTGTGGCAATTAGCGCCAAAACATCAGTTTGTTGGCAAAAAAATCATTGATATCGCCTCTTATATTGCTGCCTGTACGTTCAATGAAGGATTTGCAGCTTTGTTGAAAATTATGGAAACCATGGGCATCACCATCGGGCCACAAGTAAAGCAACTCGCGCGGGATCGTGACGCGCGGTGAATATATACCGCCAACCGTCGAAGCACAGAAAATTCGAAACAAGCTCAAACAGCTCGAAAAAATCAAAGGAGTGAAATAGCCGGGGAGTACGAGCAAAAGGGATTTTATATGGTGCTGGAATCGCTGATTAACTGTAAATATTTAAAATTTGTTCAATCTTTGAAAATATCTGTACCTAAAACATTAAACTCATTTATCTCAAAACTACTTTTTTTGGCATGATGTTATAGAAAAAAGAAAAACTATTCAACCGAATCACCTGAAATTTGGATATGTTATTCACAACATGAATGACTATCGACGGGACTAGAATCATGTTTTTATTCCAATAATTTCCTATTTTTTTAATTAAATAACTGGTAAAAAAACCCCGATTTTTAGAACTTCACCTTCAAAAGCGCGCCATTTTGTCAATTTTCAATTTTTTTTTTTTTTAGTCCCGTCCATAACTGCACTCATACTGATTGACAATTTTTCTGGTTTTTATTTTTCAGATAAATAATAGATCCAAAATGACTAACATCGTCCAGGTCCAATTTCTCGAGAGGGTCAACTTCAGCGGCATTTCTACTATAATAATTTTTTGTTTTAATTTCAAAATGAATTTTTTTGTATTCACAATTGATGTTATAATAAGCCTGAAAAGTTGAAGTATCGTTTTTCTTTATTTTTATAATAACAAAAAATTCCACGATATACCTACAATTTTCGAGCTCTAGACCATCGGGTTGCCTTAAATTTCAATTAGTAAACATTTTTTGAACAATAAAATCGTATAAAAATATCCATTCTCCGCTGTTTATATTTTGAAAATAATAAAATTATAATTTCAAAGACAATTTTGCATTTGTAAACTTTGGTCTATAATAGGTACTGCAAAGATCACGTAGCCGTCACCGATCTACCTTATAACCTCACCTCGAATTTTCGAAATTTTAATTCTTCGACACGGTTTGACCGAACACAAAAAAGGTCGGTCAGAGGACGCGGGACGATGGCAAAAATCCGCTGACAGGGTCTTTTTGTAATCAGTCAAATCGTGTCGAAAAATTTCACTTTCGAAATTTGCAGTTATCTCTCTCGCACTCACGGTGGCGAGATACCGACTGACTCATAAGGCTAGGAGTCATACCGACTGAGCCGCCATGAGTGCGAGAGAGATGGCTGCAAATTTCGAAAGTGAAATTCTTCGACACGGTTTGACCGATTAAAAAAAGGCCCTGTCAGCCCATTTTTGCCATCGTCCTGCGTAGGCTGACAGAGCTTTTTTGTAATCGGTCAAACCGTATCGAAAAATTTCAACTTCGAAAATTCGAGGTGAGGTTATGTGACTGACCCATCCCCTTAAGTCCGATTCTCAAATTCATAACCGCGCGACCTAAAACTTGCTATATTTTTTAAGAAGTTAACATTTTTAAAAACGATTAAAAGCACTTTCGTTAATTTGGGTTCAATTCCGTTACATTTTTCGATATATTTGAAAAATATTTTATATGACTACATTTCTAAACTATTTTTTAACACTCGAACGTTTTTGTCCGACACATTTTTCATTCAATTAACATTTTGGGAAAAATTTCAAAAAATTCACGTAGTTTGATCCACATAATAAAACGGCCACGTTTTACGAAAGTCAAAATCAAATGGGCCTGAACACGAATTATTTATGTCGATCGAGAAGGTTGAAAATGTTATTGTAAAAATCATAACAATTGTTAAATAAATACTCTTACATTTTTTTAAATCGTTATGTAGAATTTTATTTTCATTACAAAACGATTGTGATTTCATATCGACGTTTAAAACTCACTACGGTAAAACAGGAAACTGTAGTTAAAAAAATGTTCAAAAATATAGTCGAATCTTTTCTTAAAGATTAAAGTATAAAATTAATTAAAAAATGTATCAAAAAACTCGAATTGAACGCAAAAATGAAAAAAATTTTTATCGTTTTTCTTCGAAAAAAGTTAACAATTTGAAGTGAAACTTCTTTAGCACCGTTGTGATTTGAAACTCGATGAAACGAAAAAGCGACATTAAAAAGAGACAAACATATTCGTCCATAATATTTATCATGCGGGAGAATGAGATAGAATATAGAAATACAGTGTTTCCTATTGTCTTTATCTCCTCTTTGTGTGGTGCTTCGTAGCCTCCCCACTCTTCTCTGCCAAGCGTTGTTATATGTGTACTTGTGTGCGCCTGCGTATTGCCGAGCCGAGCCGAGAGAAAAGGCATACGTACGTCGTATAGTGAGTATAGTATCTATATCTATATTCCACTGTCTAAGTCTCCCTGGCCTAATCTTGCTCCGGTCCAAGCGTTCTACGTGTGTGTATGTTTGTACGTGCGGTAGTACGTATGTGTGCGCCTGCGTGTTACGAAGCCTTGGGAAAAGGCGTCATAGCCAGCGTGGTGTGTTGTTTTTGTGAACGTTTGTGTATATTCTTATCATTCTTTCATTTTAATGACAAAGTTTTCAAATATGCCGAAAAATAATGCCGAAAAGTGTCGCGAGTATCGGCAGAAAAAAAATAAAAATAAGATAAAAAAGGTCGCATGACCACATATAAGGGCAGGCGGCGTTGCAATCTACCATAATTTAAATGACGGAGCCCGTGTTGTCACCCCACAAATTGATATCAATGCACAACAACTAGAATCATTGTCGGTTTAGGTTTCTAAAGTGGGAGAAATATGTGCTTGTGAAAGCAGATTAGACCATGGTACATCAGTAATTATTGTGGCGATTTACATTTCTTCCAACCAATCGATAAAGACTATTATTGAATTGATCCACGAGAATTTAATAAAGTACACGCCAAAAATATCGCGAATTCTCAAAAAAGATTATAATAAAATTCCCATGATTTTGAGTGGGGATTTTAATGTGAATTTTGCATCGGATACGGCGCTCCCTTTGATTGAGTTCCTCGACACAAAGTTAAATTTAAAAATGTGCAACAGTCGTACTGAATCAACGTGATCGAAAACTGTAATTGACGCTGTCTTTCAACGATATATTGATCGAATGAAAATTGAAGCATTTATTTTTTATTTTACGAGGGGACATCGCGGGAGGTGCATCGAGTTACGGGCTCCCACTTCGCGTGCTTATAGTGTGGGTGGGTACCAACCAAACCCCAAAATTGTAGGTGTCAACTCGACTTCGTTTTCGAGAAATCGCCGGTCAAAGTTGGGAGCCCTCTTACGTACCATAAAGTTTATACCCTATCACAATCAGGTGAGTAGCCCAGTGGCAAGCGAGCTAGACTCCCGCCCCGACGGCTCCGGATTCAAATCCCGTCCAAAATACTTTTTTTTATTTATTTTTTTTTCAAATTATTATTGAAATTTATAATTCATGAATAAAAAATTACAAAAAAAATGAAAAAATAATTTACGTGCTTTTATTGATCAAAACTCACAAATTCAATGTCAAATTTTTTTCTTTCTATTCTCTTGCAATTTTTTAAAATAAATTAGCCGTAATTTAAACATTGGCATACAATAATCCGCCTACTCACCTGGAAATTAAAAATCTGATGAAATATTTTCGTGGAAATAGTCAGAAACACTTCAAGAAAATTTTTGACCGGGTCATAAGAATTTTATACCTGTCGGACCGTTGGGGTGTTGACGCGTCAAAACCAGTAGACGGCCTGCAAACATTGGCGTTTTTCTATTCATTCTAGTCCATCTGCCGTTCGAGGAATACAGTGAAGCGAGTTTGAACGTGAGTTTCGACGGTTATAACTCCTGAATAAACGTTTCTAATTAGTTGAGCGTGATCTTTCGAAGTGTGCAGACGTTTTAAAATGGAGCAAAGTGCAAGTAGTTCGCAAGTTGCCAGTAAATGCAACTATGACGATATTGAAGATTTGGTGGAAGACGAAGGAAGCTCTCTTTTGTGGCCTCCACCTCACGTTGAAGAACGACAAGAGTTAACTGACGCAATATATTATCTGTGGCAGTTATTGATAAAACACAATTTCATAGTCGAATCGGAGAGCTCCGAAATCAGTGAACGATCTGCATTAATCGGCAGAGAAATGTTTAAACGTTTTTTGGACATGTACGGGAATATGACGTTTACGGAGCAAGAGGTATTATTTTCCAACACGGGAAAAGAAGAAAGTACTCCTGGAACAAGCAACGAAGAATCTAGAGCATCAAAAAAAATAAAAATAGAAGAAGACATCATTTATTCGGGTTCGGATGGAGAAGATGACGCAGACCAGCGGAACAGAATTCCATACGATGTAAAAATCAAGGCCGTGGAGTTAGCAGATCAACATCCAAAGTGGTCCTTGGCAACTTTGCAAAAACGATCAACAAGATTGTTAAAAAGCAAAACGCAGTTGTCAAAGTGGAGAGCCCAAATCGAACAAGGGGGGACGCGAAATGATAAACTAGAAGTGATTGATTCATACGTTTATGACCGGTTTACCGAGGCGAGAGACCAAAGAGCAAGTCTCGTAACAACTCGGATGCTCCAACAGTGGGCAATGGCTGCTGCCTTCCAATTTTTGGATGGAACCTTCGAATTTAAAGCGTCAAATACTTGGGTTACTCAATTTAAATTGAAGCATCGCATATCCCAACGACACGTCACAAAATACGTCAGCGAAAAGGATAAAAAAACGTTACAGGAATTGATGGAAACCGCTACAAAATATCAGAAACAAACACGTCAAATAATCCAGAGATTCGACCCTGATTATGTTATCAATACGGATCAAACGGGATGCGAGTATAAAATAAGCAGCAAGCGCACTTTGTCGCATAAAGGTGAAAAAGTGACCGAAATTGCTGTGGGACAAGTTAATAAATTGACGCACTCTTATACCGCTCAATACGCTCTCACGTTGTCTGGCAAATTGCTGCCTAAAGTATTCGTTTGCCTGCAAGAAGTCACTGGTAAATTCGGCCCCCGAGTTCAAAAAGAAGTCGACGAATATATGTTGAAATATTCAAATGTTCATATCACGTCGACAAAATCAGGAAAACTACAGAAAAACACGTACGAAGAGTTTTTGGACCAAATAATACAGCCGTACGTGGAAAAAAAGCCATTCCTATACATCGTTGACTCGTGGGATGGTCAAACCTCCCCAGACTTATACCAAATGAAATTCAACGATGAAGACGGCCTTCCAACTTGCACTTTGTCAGTTATACCACCGCGATGCACACCATTTTGTCATCCATGCGATGTATACTTTTACCGTCAAGTAAAAAATTACATTCGCCATTTCCAAATTGCTCCATACCTACTACAACGTAATGAAAAAATCACATCGAGAGAGGATATGATCAAAATTCATTCGCTAATACATGACCAACTGCAGGCTCCAATATATGAAAACATGATAAGGTACGTGAATAACGCATTATTTCCATTACAAATTCTCCGATAGCTTGCATCGGAAGATGCGACAGCGACTCGTATCAAGTATTAAATGCAATATACCACCAGTTTATCGTTAATTTTGTTACAGATATGCCTGGCGTGCTGCGAATCTGGACCCATCAGATAAAGAATTTTTCAACAATGTCAACGCAGTGGCTTTTCCGGCGGAATTGAGGAAACACAACTGCGATTGCGACGAAAACGAGGTGGCGTTTATACAATGTTCGTGGTGTCGACAATATAAATGTTTTGGTTGTTTTTATTATGATTATCACCCATCAGAGTGTACTCGAGAATATTCAAAAGACATTTATTGAAGAAATTTTTAATTAATAAAACAGATTTTTAATTCCTATATTCCTTGGTAATTTTTTAAGGGAGCTTTCCAGTGTGAAATTTTCAAAAAATCGATTTTTTTTTTGCTTTATCGAATAGTATACACTCTTCCGAATATTCCCTGAAATTTTCATGCCGAAATTCAGATTATTTCGGTTACTGTACAGCATTTCTTGGATGAAGGCAACGGAGCGCTACAGCTGCCGCGTCGGCCGTCTGCCCGTGCGACCGTTATTTCTATTGTCTCGTTCCTACCTGCTCGTGTACCTTCCTACGTGAGTCCGGTTCGTCTTTCAGTTCGGTTTCGACATTCAAAATGGATAGATCTACGAAAGAGAAATGTGCGTGGCAGGATAGAAAAGGCTCGAGAAGCGGACATCCGCGAAATGAACGAAAAAGATCCGCGGGTTTCAAGGGAACAAATCGACACGATATCGAAACGGATCTAACGTTTGCGAGCACTTCGGCAGCAAAAATCTTGAAAAAGAGTCCAGAGTTTGAAGTCCGAATCGATCAAACGTTTAGCTATGTGATTTTGGAGTTCTTTTTGGTTTTCGCCGCTCTTCAGGAACTGTTGAAGTGCAAAAAGTGTAATAGCGACGTGAAGTTTTTTAAAAAATCGATTCGCGGATTGGGCTTTAAAATTTGTGTTCAGTGTTCGTGTCCAGATCCGGCCGAGATAGATTCTTGTCCTTTGATAAAAAATGCTTATGAAATCAATCGTCGCCCCAAAGCACGTATTCTGCGGCAAGCAGATAGTAGAAATCGCTACGCAGTGTGCTGTGTGCACCTTCAATGAAGGTTACGACCCAATTTTAAAAATTTTGGAGACGATGGGATGCACGATAGGGCCGAGCGCCGCAGATTTCGCCGCTAAGTACAAGAATGCGCGCATCACCCAAGCAAACCGCCGGGCGTCCCTGGATAGCAAAGAGGCGAGGACAGCTCGTCGGACTGAACAATCCATTGAGCACGATCTTTTCGAAGAAGCAGAAGGGATATTGTATGGACCTGGCATCGCTGATTGACCGTAAGTAAACGATTTACCTAAAATTTCCTCACTTGAAACTTTGAACGCGTTTTTCTCGAAACAGCATTTTTCAAAACGGTGTCCAACTTGGAGGGCAGAGTTTTAAAGCTATCGAGTTGAATTTTTTACACAATATTCTTAACGTCATTGTTTATCGTGCTATGGAAGCTTTTTTTTTTTTTTGACATCTTCCTATTTTTTTGTAAAAAAAACTGCCAAAAAAAAATGCTAAAATCGATACTTTTTGTTCAAACCGGCGCCATTTTTGCAAAAAAAAAAAAAAAGCCTCCATAGCACGAAAGCCAATTATATACCGATCAATAATCTTTTTGTGTTTTTTGTTTCAGATCAAAATTGTGACCCCCAACGTGGACACCACATCCAAGTGCATTTTCTGCAACAATTGTTTCATCATTTTTATAGATATTAATTAATAAATAAATCGATCTTTAAAAAATTGTTTTGTATTCTTCAATACCCAATTAATATACAAAAAAAAAACCAGACCGATTAGATTATTTTTTCTTTAAAAAAAAAAATCGCGAAAAACAGCGATTTTTCGGGCTGTCACACTGGAAAGCTCCCTTAAAATATTCTCTGCCTCATCGAGAGATATTGAAAAATAAAAAAAAAATATCAAATGATGAAAAAAAAAATTTTAATTCCATTATGGCTAATTTATTTTAAAAAATTAAAAAAATTGCAAGAGATTAGAAAGAAAAAATTGACATTGAATTTGTGAGTTTTGAACAATAAAAGCACGTATATTATTTTTTCAAATTTTTTGTAATTTTTTATTCATGAATTATAAATTTCAATAATAATTTGAAAAAAAAAGAAAAAAAAAAATAAATAAAAAAAAGTACATTGGACGGGATTTGAACCCGAAGCCGTCGGGGCGGGAGTCTACCTCGCTCGCCATTGGGCTACTCGCCTGGTTGTGATAGGACGTAAACTTTATGGTACGTAAGGGGGTTCCCAACTTTGACCGGCGATTTCTCGAAAACGAAGCAGAGTTGGCACCTACAATTTTGGGGTTTGGTTGGTACCCACCCACACTATAAGCACGCGAAGTGGGAGCCCGTAACTCGATGCACCTCCCGCGACGTCCCCTCGTTAGTTACCATAAGCCACTCGTGTCATTTATTGAAATAGAAAACATGGAGTTGGAATAATAAAATGTAAAATAACTTCGAAACTTGGTACCAGTATTATAATGAATAAACCCTGTAATTATCCCACTCCTCATACTGCATTTGTCGCATTCTATCGGTGTTTAGATTTCGGAAAGCTTCACATCTACTGCGTGTGAACTGCACACGTCACCTTTTTTCTTTTTTCATTCCAAAATTTTGAAATAGACAAAAAACTAAAAAAAATATTGAAAAAGCGTACATATGGGAAATTATAATGTGAAAATTGCAATTCTTTTTTTTGTTAATATGTTTTTAATACTTTTTTCAAAAACATTTACACAAGTATAAATTTATCATTATTAAATCATCATCGAAATGAACTTAGCAAATAAATCAGTGACACGTCTTAGCAAAGATCCGGTCGCATACTGAATCGAGAAGTTAATAAACTTACAGGATACGATAATAAAAAAAAGAACAAGAATTAAGCAGGCTACAGCAGTACCGTTATAATCATAAGTGGCGAAGACACAGGGTATTTTTTCCATTGTTCGTTTGTTTTTTTATGTGCACGTTTCTGCAACGAATCGAATAAAGAAGAAAAGGAATCAACTATACATAGCCCACTTGATATGATCCCAAATCGTTTAAAAAAATAATTATCGATTACCTAACAATTATTCATTATCAATTAGCGTATATCTGAAATATTCTTATTAAAACTAGTATCACAATGTCTTGATGACAAATTCAAGACTTCGAATAGTCGTGGACATACCAATTGTTGCACAAACAAACGAAGAGAAAGAAAGAAAGAAAAAATAAAGAAGAAAACACTGTGGTATTTGAAATCACATGCTTGCTCGCAAACGACATTAACATTTAGAAATATTACAAGACTTTATTCAAAATGGATTTTTCTCGTTGTATCTTTCGTTCGAATAAACGATAAAACGAAAAAAAGAATAAGAATAAAAACAAAATGTTTCTTCGGTGCAATATTCAAACACTTTTAAATGAATGAACGAAATGAAAATATTTCAAGAGACGTTAAACTTAAGGTATTTTACACATTGCCTTTTTTAAGATACGTCAGCAATGAGCCAACAAATAAATCATTAACACTGTGGGCTTTCGAAGGCACTGCCTTATTATTTTGTATTATTTTTTCACTCACGATAAGGTGATCTATCAGTTGCATGAGTGGGGGGTCGATAACTGAAAAGTAGATACACGTTTTTATCGGACACGCTTGATATTTCGAGAAAACAGAGAGTTATACGTTATTTTCTTCTTATTAAAGAACAATGTGTAACTCTTCGTTTTCTCGAAATATCAAGCGTGCCCGAGAAAAACGTGTATCTACTTTGCAGTTATCGACCCCCCACTCATGCAACTGATAGATCACCTTAATAGTCCATTTTCCCACTAGGACATCGCGAACGAATGAAGAAAAGAAAACAGAAAAAAATACATAATGACTTTGTGGGAATAAAGACGAACGATCAAACGAAAGAGAATTAGTAATGAGGTATTTATACGTACGAAATTATAATTAATTGTACTAAAAATCGTACTGGTGAATTATGATCAATCAATCGATTAATTAATCGATTGTGATGTTCTCTTCGATATTATTTAGATTTTTAAAGAGAATATAAACCTGAGACGAGAATCGACCGTCTTGACAATTTCTTTAGCATAAATGGTGGAGCTACGCCGTTAGATAAGTTGAAAAAAAAGTTTTTTTCAATAGTAAGAGGTTTCAAGCTTGTAATGTCTTCTCAATAATTCATAGTGCCACAAGAAAATGAAATCAAAGCAAAAAATTTCGTCATACAAGTTATTTTTCGTTGCAACCTCATAATTTTTAACGAAAACGTAATTAACGACAAATCCAGGTATTTCTAACATCTAATTTCAATACAATCAATACTTTTTTTTCAAGTGCCACCAATTAAACGTTCTCCCACAAGCAAAACCTTTTTTTCGTCATTTTTTTTACAACCTTGCTCCGATATTGGCAGTGGGTTTTTGCTCGTGGCTATCTGTTTTTTCAATTATTCGTTTTTTTTCCTACAAAAACAACGGTGGAGAGAAAAAATAAAGTTGAACATTTTACGTATTCATAATTCTACGATCGCGTCCAAACGTGTCTTCTTAAAATAACTCTCGTTCTTTGTGTCCTCGGAGGAAAAGGACGAAAATTCATCGGAGGATTATCGGTTTGAAAAACATTATTGGAAAATCATAAAATTCTTCACTGCACGTTTTACCGAACAATAATTTGCCTTAATTTCATTAATGAGCTTTTTCCAATTTTCTCGAGGTATTAAAAGAGTTTGTTTGTAATTACAAGTATTTTCCTTCCAACACTTTCTTTTTACTAGTAATGAAAAAAAAAAATTCTGTCCACATGCCGCAAGATTGAGCGAAATGTTCGAGGGGTCAAGACAATTTTGTGTGTCCGAAACGAAGTCGAGTTTCGTACGGTTTTCGTAGTATTTAGATATTAAAATAAAACGAAAAAAAAAAAAAAGATTATTGAATGAAAGTGTGCAGCCACTTGGATCGAAAGATCCAAATTGCGTCGGTGGCGCAATTTTCGAAATAGTATATGTACACATTTATTTTCTAATAGCATGGGAAAGGGCGTTAGGGCGCTTCGCGTAGATAAGCGCGAGCCCGGGCAGTCATTTTTCTGACGCGTCCTCGGCTGCTTATGCTAATGCCTGGTTCGGGTACGCTCTCATCGTCGCTTTCCTCCGCATAATATCGTCTTTTAATGCTGCGACGATTTCTGACGGGTGCGTTGCCACTACTGTCGTCGTCATCGCTGTCGACGTTGTAACGGGGTCTTTTGCCGATTCTTCGTGAAGTTTCGCACTCTTCATCGTCGTTTTCGGAAGTTCTCGTTGAACGAACGGTTCTTTGTGATCTAGTTGTTTCGACGTTTACCTCGGAATCATCGTCGTTGCTGTCCGAGTTGTCCGCGATTGCGTTTTGTCCATTTTCACTACGTTGCTCTCCTCCCTCCTTTTCGTCTTCGTTCTCGTCGCTGTCCTCGCTGTCGGAATCTTCGCTCTCCTCACCATCCTCGCTCGCATTGTTCGTTTGTGGTACGCGTTGCTGTATTTGTTTCACGACTATTGTTCGTGATCGCGTTGTATTGCGTGTCACAATTTCATTTTCTTCTTCCTCCTCTTCCTCACTCTCTTCTTCCGAACTTTTGCCGTCGTTATCCTGTTCCTCTTCCTCATTTTCCTCTTGCTCCTCTTCATCTTCCTCATCCTCACGTACTACCAATCGCCTCGGCTGCACCTTTTGACGCGGTTTCTTACTGTTTTTTGCGCGATTCTTACGAGTTTGCTTGCCACGGCCGCTCGGCTTGTAACTATCACCTGAATCACTGTCCCCGACACTACTAACCGGCTTTCGCGTTCGAGTACGACGTCTCGTATCCTCAAAACTACTGTCACTCTCCATCGACATCTCACTTTCGCTCGCCTCGCTGTCACTGTTTTTCGCTTTTTTCGGTGTCGTCACACGTGAATTTCTCAACTGACGGGACGAATTGCCCGCTGACTTGCTGTGACCGTTTGTCATTCGTGATGTCGAAGGTCCTGTTAGTTTGAAGTTTGAAGTTTGAATGATAACAAAAAATTAAAAATAAATTAATTCATCTTCTTTTTCCAATTTTTATTTACTGTTTTTTGAAGTTATTATTTCGAAGAATTTAAAAAAATAACGAATTTGACTGTTCTAGGAACTTCGCATTCTCATTACTCTTTAATGAATTAAAATTTTTCGTCAATTATTTTTTTTTTCAACGATAATTCTTGACTAAGCGAATTTTACAAAGCTCTATGTTGGAAAACAATTTTTTTCACTGCAGTCGAAGTTTATGATAAAAAGAGGATCTCACTTTAGAGCATCTCAATTTAGTCGAAAATGACGGTTTTGACGTGGGTCAATACGACCCGATGGTAATAACCTAAAGCTGAGTATTAAAGAATTTTCCGAATCTCAAAATCGCTACTCACCCGGTGTATCAGGATTTTGTGGCTTTCTTCTTTGCCTCGTTGGTTCGATTTCGTCCTTTTCCGGTTCTTCAGGCTCTTCGTCGTCGTTCTCTCCATTAATGTTGTCGTCGTCTTCATCAGAAGAGTCTTCACTCTTAGCTCTCGATGGTCCTGAATCATCGACACAAATTTTATTTTAAAAATACGGAAAAACAAAAAGTTATTTTTTCTACAATAAAATTCATTTGATTTCGCGAAGTAGCTAATAAATAACAAAAATGAGAAAACTTACCAGCTCCATTCGTTAGTCGTGTTTTAACTTTTTTTCTTTGATTGGCTTTAGCCTTTGCCTTGGCATTTTCAGTTCGTCGTCTCGCTGTTTTCCAAGTCGATATTATTCTTCGCATATGTTCCTCGAACATCGCTGATAGTCTTATCGTCATCAAGTAAATCTGTTTAACAAAAAAATAACAATAAATACATGAAAATTTAATTATTTTTCACCACACCTCCACGGAAAATTCGATTTTCCGCCGTGCGTAAGTCAAATTTTCCGCGGAGATGTGGTGAAAAATAGTATGCACACACACGGGAAGGAAAGAGGCTATCCTAAACCGCGTGCTTGCCGCCCTCGCTTTCGGCTCGGGTGACTTCACATGCGGTTTGACATAGCCTACTTTCCCTCCCAAGTGGCGTAATATACTATTAAATGTGATATTCAAATTTTGTTCACGAACCTGTGATCTTTTGTTTGTATTGTAATTTCTGCTATTTGTAAAAATCAGTTTCATGTCTTTGGCAAATTCGACAGGGCTTTCGTAATTTCCGCCTATCAAGTCTTCCTTAACGGTTCGTAGATCCATCGGCGTATCGACTATGTGATGATAATCCGGATTTTCTAATCGATCAACAGGTTCCCTGTAAAGAAAAACAAATGAATAGATCAATTTCGTTAAGTTATAAAAATTAAAGCTCATTCTCTAAATTGGACGAAACCTTTTTAATGGACGTTGAAATAATTTCATTACATACCTAAAAGGTATAGAATCCTCGCATTGCCACAGAGTTTCTAATAATTGCCGACACGCTATTCTCCAATCTTTGGAAACTTCCTGAGATCGTAGATTTCGCGAGGTTGTTGGTCTTTGACGGCTCGTTGAGGGTCTTTCTCGCGTTACCTCGACTTCTGTTTCGGAGTCCGATGAGTGGTAAGTGTCAACCAGCTGGTGATAAACTGCTGGAATGTCTAACTCGACATTTTCTCTGTCAAGTAAAAAAATAAATTTAAAAAATGAATAAAAAATATATTACATCCAGTTTATATTTATATGATATCTTACAGTTGATAAAATTTGCAAAAGTTATAAAGGACACGCAATAGAGCATCGAAGTGTCTAGTCATTAAGCTAAATTTTCGTAATAGTTTCACGCAAAAAAAAAACACTAATTAAACGTAGAGATAGTTCATTTGAATTACAGGATGTCTTGGAAATCTAAAAAAATATTAATAGCGATGGATTTGTTAAGGCATCGTCCGGTAAATGGAAGTGCCAATGTGTGGAGAATTGATTAAAAATTAAAATTATAAAAACGATATGTACGACAATCTTACTTGATAATTTTCAGGCACAAGTCGGTGATGATTCTAGCACGTTTAACTATTTGGCTGTGTGGCTCGTTGAATTGTTCGGCATTAGTGGCTAGATATCTAACGTCAAACTGTGCTGACGTAATGCGCCGGTAAAAGTGATTTTCCAGTCTCGCTTTAATAGTTGAAAGATCCATAGGATATTCGACTATGTAAGAATAAATAGGATAGAGATTGAGATCAACCGGTGCTGTGAAAGGCTCGGCAATTGCCAAACCCATTACTTGGTCCAAACCACGTGATATTCTACGACACGCTGCCTCGCGATCGCCCATCGGCCATTCTTCTGGTTGTGGTTGGTACAATATCGTTTGCAATTCCTCTGGTAAAACGGGAACGGCGCCACCGACCACGGAAGGAAGCCCTGTAAACAAATTTCATTTACATTCGTCAATTGTTGTTATTATTTTTATTCAATTGCAAGAGTTCATAATATTTTACGAGATTATCTTATATTTCAAACTTTAAGAACAAATTACACATTTTTTCATGTAAATAATTTTATTTCATAAAAATTTCAGTATTTAGCGGTTCGATAAAAAACTTATGAAATCCAACCATCTTTAGAACGTAATGAACGTTGATATGCTACAACAAATTTATCAAAAAATTGCTAAAAGGAATAATTCAACAAATAAACAGATGTTTTTTCTTCGTTGTGGTAAATGAATTTTTTCATTTTTCTAGAATACTTTTGGCTTTTTTTTTTACATTTCTTTGTTCGATTCGTACCGCAGTCGGTATTTGAGAAACTGTTCGTTCAATGCCTTTGTACATAGGATGTTGAATCTTTTTGAAAAACATGCCAAATTGCCGATTTCTTATTGATTTTTAAAGTCTTTAGAACAATGTAACAAAATAGAAAAATTCTAAAAAAAATTAGATGCATTTAGAAAAATCAGCAAATTCATTTCAGGCGGCGCAACAAAAATTTTCTGATTATCTATCGAAGAATATTTTGCATAAACGATGTTATAACTTATCAGAATTATTATTATAGAGAAACAATGTTTAAAAAGCTTAAAAAATGGCTGAATTTTTTCAGATATTTATACGATTGTGACGTTTTGAAATTCTGAGCCGACCAAAATCTGATATCCTTAATGTTTTATTCATTTGGAAAATTGAAGATAAGAAATTAGAAAAAAGGTTGAGCTTATTTTCACTGTGGGATAATTTTTATAAAAAAAAAAAAATTACGTACTGTCATAATCAACTGCTTCGAGATCCCACGCACTGACTTTTTCATCCTCGCCATTATCCCATCGGACTCCAAAACACAAGAAATAAGATTCGGGAAAGGCTTCGTCGTAAGGTCCGATAGTTTCGATCGTTCCCATCCACCAGCTGTCGTCGATGATGCACCGAAAACGATCACCCTCCGACCAATTACGACCGAGCGCGGTATCGAATGTTTGCCGTAATACCAAAAAATCTACGACGTCTTGCATATCGTGATACTTGATCGTAAAATTTTCACCCGTCAAATGACCATCCTCGTCCATAAGTGCTAATTTTAGGCAGCATAAGCGTGGCGGACGAATTTCGTATTTTATTCCTACCACTTTGACGAATTCGTGCGCCTGTTGAAAAAAAAGAGGATTATCAAAAAATAAGATAATAGAAAACTTTTTAAAATCCAGTGTTTTTTGTTCGTTTTTATTTCGAATTTGTAACTTTTGATTATAAAACAGCTGAACGTTAAAATCAAAATGAATTGAGTATTTACCCTCAAATTAATTTTCGCCCACGGTTCGGATCGAGGTCCAAGATCGTAGACTTTTTTCCTCCGAATAGCATCGATATACGCTTGATGGCCTTGACGAAAATAAACAACTTCGTCGCCCATTTGAGGGTAATAAGGCGTTTTGTGTGGTACGGCTTCGGTGAGCCATTCCGATGGACGGAAAATATCCGGAACTTCCGTCACCTCGGCGGGTGCTACTGGTAACTAAAATTAAAAACAAAAATAGTATAAAAAACCATTTTTTTTAATCACGTTTTTTTAATGTTTCCTTCGTAGTTTTCAACGGAATTTATCATTGGCTAATCACGAGCGATATTGCAAACTCACCTTCTTTTTTCGAGGCTCGTTTCTCTTTCGATCTGCATCGCCGGAAGGTGGGGTAGAAACTTTGTTGACACGTTTCCGTTTGCTACGTTTCGGTGGCTCAAGATTGAGACCATGATCGGCGATCCAGTCCGAATATTCGCTACTAGATTCGGAAGTCGTCGTGTCCGAGCTCAATTCTTCGGCGGACGAATCGTTGCTGTTGTTGCTGACTGAACTACCGGATCCGCCTTCATCGATATTCTAAACACCAAAAATAATTCAAAACATTAAAAAAAATAAAAAAAAAAAAAATTTTTTTGCATATAATTTGAAGAAATTTCATTTTTCAATAACTTACATCGATGTCGTCTTCATCCTGCTCTTCTCCCCGCGCAGCTCGGGTTCTATAACCATGTCTTATGCCTCGATTACGTTTCCGACTGGCCGCTCGAGTGCCAATATTTCCTTGAGTCGCGAGCGTCGTCGCCGCTGGCTGAGGTCTGCGCTTCATCTCACGCCGCCAGTTTTCTAGTTCCATTTCTGCCATGGCGTTTCTATAGTCGAGCAAAAATATTGAAACGTTATTGTACTAATTTCAAAATCGACAATTGTTCACGATTTATGGTGATTATCACCAGGAAAATTTGCATTTTTCAAGCTTCATTTGTTCCAGTTAATAATTCATTCGAAGAATAACAATAATTGTTCTTCTTTCGGAAAAAATAAATGAGTAATACTTACAGCAATCTCGACTGAGTTTCGCGTATCGCGGGATGCACGGGCCGAGCAAGAATCGGCTTGTTCCAGGGAGTCGTGTTGTCCCTTTGCCAATTTCCGCTGGTCTGTCGAATTCCCTCGACATCGCCGGCTCGTCGTAAACCAGGTCGATGGCCACGAGGACTAGCAATTTGGCGGACTTGAGGTTCGCCATTTTCGTCGCGTTCATCGATCATTTCTCCATCTTGACCCTGAATATTTTGTCGTTGAGCCAAAGCCTCGATAAGCCTGTCGATATTCGAGCGAGGCTCGTGCATTGGCAGACCTTCGATCACCTCTTGCATTCCTGTTCACAAAGAAATATATTTGTTCCCGTCAGAATACAAAATAGTGAAATTAATAAATGTTTTTTTTTTTGCCATTTTTTCCCCCTACAACTTACCACTCGCACCAACAGCGATATTTGGTACGAGCTGTTCGCCACGACAATTTTCACGGCCAGGTACCAAACGCTGTAACGCAGGAGGATAAGGATTGCCATCGACATCGACGAGAAAGGGTGGTGGCATAAGATGTGGCGCTGTTTGGGTTTGCTCATCCAAAACATAATTATTCGTGTCGCGAATCAACGGTCGATAGTCCGTATGAAAGAACAACTCTTTTGGTACCTGTAAATCGAATGTAAATTAGGATTTTATTGGCTAGAGTAAAAAAATGAATTTGTAATAAGAAAATAACAAAATACAACAAAAGTTTTTACAAAAAAAAATTGTTTTTCGGGCTTTTTCGTGTTCGTATTTTCGAAACTCACAATTTTCAATTTTTCCGGTCCAGAACCAAATCCATACATCAACAAATGACCGTGAGAATCCGTGGCTGCGAGCATAGTTCCATCAGGCGACCATTTAGCATCGAAAACAGCTCCTTTGCCTTGTCCCTCGATGAAATTTTGAAAAGAAACAATTGGCTCGGTATTCAATACATCCCAAATAATTAATTGTCCGTCATGTCCAGCGCTCAATATCACTCGCGGATCGATGGGATGGGATTCGAGAACGAAAACTTCGTCCTTGTGTCCTCTCAAAACTTTAGTCAATTCCCCTGTTCTTGCATTCCAGACTTTTAACGAACTGTCACTCACTGCCGTTATGACCCAGTCGTCGCTAACATCCCAACTAACCATTGTTACTTTGGTCTTTTTGCTTGAATCATCGTCGGGCTCAGGTTCACTGTAAATTCATTTTTAATAATAGAAAAATTCATAATAATTTAAAGAATCAATTGAATTCCACGGTTTTCAGATAGAAAATGATTTTTTTAAGTATTTATTCGTACCCAGGAAGTTTCGTTGTCATTGCGAGTCGCTTATGCACCCATTGCTGTTGCTCAAAGTGCCAAACGTTTGCGGTACCGTCTTTAGAGCCAGAAATAAATTTTAAACCACTGTGCGCCCATTGAATGCTATCGACGGTGTCCGAATGAGCTTCGACTTCGAGAACCCTCCGTGGACCTTCGTCGCCGAGCATCGCATAAACACGAACGTGATGATCGGCTGAACCGGCTGCCATGAATGCACCACCCGGACTGAACGACGCACAAATCATTTGTGCTTGTCCGGGCCGCATTTTTTCGTGATACTGGATTGGTTTTGTCCTGGAGAAAAATGAAAACAAGAATTAATGTATAATTTCAGCAACGAAAAAAGCTAGAAAGTTGTTAAAAGTTAAACTTACTGGAAAACTGCACGTTCATTGTACTTTTTAGTGTGTGACCAAAATGCAACCGATCCATCGGTGCTCGTCGACACCAAATAATTAATTCCGTTGCATAAAATTGGACAAAAATTCACTGACGTTATCATACCAGAGTGCCCGGATAAAACAGCAACCTATGGAGTAAATTAGTTTTTCAAAATCGTAGCCGGAATTTCAAACCATTCAAAATTTAGCATAGTTTTCAATTTTTTCACAAATTTCACAATTTTATCAAATATTAACGGTTTTTCTGAACGATCAATTCAAGCTTTATCCTTTTTTAAAGACATAAAAAAAAACATGATTTTTTGGCAAATTATATTAGGCACTTGCATTTTGAAAAAAAATTGAACTATTGAAGATCAGATTGGAAACCAGCATGTTTACTGAGAGTTGAAAATATTAATTCGAATGTGTTAAGGAGGGACCACGGTGAAATTTTCAAGTCATTGAGGTCTTTTTCGATAATGCTAAAACTTTAGGTGAAATGTTTCTACTGTCTTAAAACTAAAAAATAACTGGAAGAACCGCTCTGCCAAACCGTATATTCGGCCCAGAATGAGAAAACACGAAAAAAATGATTCAACTGCCTAGGTTTTTGTCGTTGACAATCGCAGATTTTGTTCACACATTTCTGTAAGTATTATGAAAAAAATAAATATCCGTTTTATTATGCAACCATTTTACGCAGAATTACAATTTTTTTCGTTCATTTTTCTTATTAATTTTGTTTTAAAATCTAATATAAAAAAAATCATTACCAACTTTCGAAAAATCAATTTCTATATCTGTAAATCGAAAAAATCCAATTGAATGTTAACACTACGGAATTGTCACGTGACGAATAACTTATACGAACGAATTGGCGGTACATAACTATATTAATTAAATATTATTGATTTTAACAACGAGATCTGTAGTCTAAGTATAGTGACAAACGATATTAGTTTTGAAGTGATTCAGATTTGAAAATAAATATTTGAAAACAATGATAAGAATTAATCAAACTCAAAATCATTCAATTGACTATAAAAGTAATTCATGAACTGTAGAATATTAGATTTGAAACAAAAATTTTTTTAAATAAACGATAAAAAATTGTAATTCTGTGAAAAATTATTAGATGATTAAATGGATACTTGTTTTGTTTATAATACTTACCAAAATGTGTTAAAAAATTTGCGATTGTCAACGACAAAAATCTAGGCACTTGAATCATTTTTTCATGTTTTCTCGTTCTGGACCAGAAATATTGTTCGGCGAGACGGTTCTTGCAGTTATTTCTTAGTTTTTTGATAGTAGATACACTCACCCAAAGATTTAGCATAATCGGGAAAGACCTCGACGATTTGAAAATTTCACCGAGGTCCCCTTAATGCTAATGTATTAAAATATTCGTGTTTATTATGTCAGGGTGAATTATACATATATCGATGCCAATAATCTTATTCCATAAAAATTTCAGTACTTAGCAGTTGGCGAAAAATCTGAAAAAATTCAACCATCTTTAAGACGTTACCAAAATTGATATGCATTTATAAAATTATCAAAAAATATCAACAAATTGTTGATAATATTATTGTTCAGACAATGATCAAACGATTTTTTATGTGTATCGTGAAGTAAATTTATGAATTTTCTAGAATTCGTTCAATTTTTTTTCTCTCTTAAAATTCTCTGTTCGATCTTTTCCAGAGAAACTTTTCGTTCGATGCCTCGAAAATTTCGTAAATAACATGTTGATTTTATCCACAAAAACATGTGCGAAATTTCTGTCTTTTCTTACATTTTCAATAAAAACTGTATAAAAAAAAAAGAGGAAACATTTAAAAAAAAATTCAAATGCATTCGGACAAATCGCGAAATTCGATTCACGTAATGAAAAAAGAATTGTCTTATTAATAGATTATTCTTATTTATAGATTATTTTAATAACTTTGTAGAATTATTATTATTAAAAAATCAATGTTTCTAAAGTTTCAAAGATGGCTGATTTTTTTTCAGGTTTTTGATCCAACTGTCGAGTTTTGAAATTCGAATCGCTTCAAATTTTTGGCTAAGAAACATGTATGATTCGTCTTCAAAGTTAATGTTAATGTCAGTGTGTGTCATAAAAATCAAATTCACCGGTGACATAGTTTGAAAACACCAAACTCTAAGTATACGATCCAAGCTTCCGGCTGCCAATAAAGTATTGTCGAAATTCACAGTAATGTCCATTATTTCAGCGGATGCACCGCGAAAAGTGGCCAACAAACGGCCATCTAGTACGCTCCATACTTTGACGAGTAAATCATCAGCTCCCGTTATAACGTATCTGCCTGTACGATCGTACAGGACGCAATAAACAGCCGACAAATGTCCGAGAGTGTGACGATACATTTGTAGTTTCGAATAAAATTTCGTCGGTACGACTTGACGGCGACAAAGCGGTCCAGAATTTTCTCGGCCTTGGATCGCACGAACTGTGGTTAAATGATTTATTCAATTAAATCAAACATTTATTTAATGAATCTGATAATTTATTTAATAAATTAATCAATAATATGGAACTCACCAACATTGTGAGTCGTTAAACTCAAATGTTGCTCCAGGAATGGCTTGCCTCCGAGTCTTCCTGAATAAGCAACAATCCCTCGAATTTGTTGCAGAACATCTAAAATTATAAATTCAGTAAAGTTCCAATAATAGACATTTTCTTGAAATCCTTTTCGTTTAAAGGTCCAAAATTTAACCTTCTTTTGTGCGGAGCATGGATTGTTTGCCAGCTCCGAGAAGAGAGACTGCCCCAGGTACGCATGGTGGCACTTCTTTCTCCAGTACAGGACCGATTCTTGCACATATTTGTAATAAATGATTCGGACCAATGTGACGATACTTTTTTTCCTATTAAAAATAGAAACAGTTTCTATTTAAACAATCAATTCTTTATTATTTTATAATTCAATCTAAATAATCTAGAATTTATATAAAATTAAACACTGCAGATTCTTTTGTTGACTGGAGTTTCTTTTTTTCAATGCAAAGTCACAGGAAGGACCTCATGTGGCATTAATGTATTGAACACACAATAACTAAAGAATACAATTAAAAAGAGTAATTACAGGTTTTTTTTTGGTAAAAACATGAAAAAATTCCCAAACAAAATTATATTTTATAAAGTTTTCATAAAAATTGCGTACATAAATGATAATTAATGTTTCTTTTTGTCAAATTTACGTGCAAACAGTTTCATACAAACTTGCTACATGATTAAATAGGACTCAGAGTGAAAAGGAAGCTTTCCCGCGACAATTCAAACGATCGTGAAAGTAGTCCCTGTCAAAGGACCAATAGGGAGGATCGGAGAAAAATTTGGACGAATGAGAGACCAACACTCGTCGCGCAGTATGCGCGATTCTATAAATAAGCCATGAGTATATATGTTCATTGATCAGCTCGTGGAAAATGGCCGGGAATGGGCGCTTATTGGTTAAAAGAGGAACATAAGTGCGAGTGGCGGGGGGTTTCTGAGAGAAAGAGAGAAGGAAGCTTGGGCCATGAGTATTCTCTTGTGCAATACAAGCCGTTGAATAGATATATATACGAGAGAAACGGTTATACGAGAAGAGGGGAGAGTGGAATAGAGAACGACGTTAAGGGGGGGGGGGGGGGGCGAAGATGGTCGTATAGATTTCGATATCTCGTGTAACAATTTCGCTATGCAACAACACGAATTTCTCTAAAATGAAAACCAAAAAAAAGAAACAAAACCGATTCGCCACGAAAAGTTTGCGCCTTGTGGCATTCTTCCACAAACCGGAAGTGATCGGCCATTGTCCCAAACAGAAAAGAAGAAAAAAGAAATTTATGAACATTTTTTTACTCACCAATTCTTCAAAAGTCTGATTGTGCGAATTTCCCTCCCAATCGACTCTCTGTGGTAAAATCTGCGGAAAAATATGATCGAAATTGTAAAAAAAAAAAAAAATGGCGAATTTTTTTTTTTGACACTTCCTGAAAAATTGCTTCAAGTTCGACGACCTTTGCAAATCTAAAATGTTTTGACAAGCAGAAACCACGTGTAAGCCATGTGGAGCCACCAGTTATGTAGTAGTATGGAGTTCGAGCTCGGCAAAACGTCAAGTAACTCATGTTATATACCTATGTATACACATAGAATATATACATATATATATCGCTCTTACCTTAGCTCGTTCCAATTCCCGCTTCAGCGCCTGAAAACACAAGCGTACTGTTGTGTTTCTCGTTTCGACGATAATAACATTAAAATATATATCGAATAGATGAATAATGTAATTGACAAAAGCAACTCACATTAGAGACTTCGCGACACGGACCAGCCTCGAGAAATTTCGCTATGAGAAAGTACAGCTCTGTCGAGAGAGAAAAAAACAGAAGTCTTTATAACGAACGGTTTGATGGGATTTTTGTCAGACGCTCGCGGATTGCCCGAGCGCAAAGGTCCGTTGATTTTGTAAATACATGTATGTATGCATGTGTACAAGGACTTCGAATTTAAGGAAATAGAAAAAACCCCCTCGCATGGCAACTTTACTCACAAATTCTCGTAACTCACCTGGCTCTATGGCGTTCTCGATCCTCGACGTGCCGGCCTCCATTATTTTTATTTCGTAATCCGTGAGCAATTTTTTTTTTTTTATCACTTTACTCACGTGTTAACGACGGTGTGTGTATGTATATATATATATATATATTTCTTTTTTTCTACTTTCTTCGGATCCATAGCGCGCGGGGCATTAACATTTCACGGGGGATTTTGCAGTTTTCTCACGGGGAGGGCAGTCTCGAGCCGTGTTAGGCACACGCATGCTCGACTACGCGATCAAAAGTAGTTCTTTCTTCTCTTTCCCCCCACTCTCCTCACAAAATCGCTTTATTTTCTCCGCTCTCGCCCCTCTTCCTTCCACCAATACACACACAACATCCTTGCACTCTACCACGCGCGACGCGACGCTAACGCCACGGTTCCCGACCATTCAACGCGTTACGGCCTTTTTCTCTTTTTCTGAATCCCAGATCCGTAGTATTCAATTCTGTCGCCCCGGTCTTTAAACTTTTTTATTTCTTTCACCGTTGACCCTTTTTTCGTTAATTTTAAAATTCGCGCTTTGACGTATTTACTTTTGAATTAAAAATTGTTTAAACGGATGCTTTTCAGTTTTACTCAAGCATCATTTTACGCACTTGGTGTTTTTTTTTCAAGTTTCCTCTCGTATTTCCCCGTTACGAACGCTGATTCCTCGTAATGTAATTTTGACGTTTACCCATATATATGTATATGCTCGCAATATTGATAAGCCTACCGCCGGGCACTCACAATAATATGTTGTTTTACTGTCGAACTATCGACAATCGACGATTGTAACGTAACGTTTTAACCCGCGTCTTTCTCTCTTGCGCTTCGAACCGTCTCCGTTTCCCGTAAGACACAGAAGGAACTATTTGCCAGTCCCTTCCGCTTTCGAAGATTCGTTTTCTACCGTATGTATATCATTAGATCTCTCTGTTCCACACGGTTCGAAGCAAAAAAGTTTTACGTTTCATTCACTCGCATACTTTTTCTTCTTCTCGTAAACAATACACCAGCGGCAAAAATTGGTAGCGCGTCGATCTATCGTCACGTGTACGAACCACGAACAACATACGCTTTTTCTATCCCTCTTTCTTTCTCTCTCACTTTCTTTCTCCCTCTCCCACGACAACACCCAATAAAACGTGCAACACCGTGAATTTTATTATTTTGTAAATGCACTTTAATTTTCAATATGGCCGGATTTGGACAAATATTACATCAGAATCTTCGACGAAATTTTAATTATTGTCTTTAAATATTTTTTTATCTCGGATTCATTTATACTTTTGTGGACTGTGATTAATTTTTATTTATATTTTTGAAACCGATTGTGAATATCATTGTGTTCTTTTGTCAGTAACGGCTTATATCAACACTTTTAAGTATACTGAATAAATACTTCTCAATAAAAATAATTTATGATTTTCGATTTTTCTCGATGGTAAAATTGTCCAGTATTAAAACAGTGGAAATATTTGAATGAATAATAAGATCGTAGTTTCACCAAATTACCCTCATATTTATTTCACGTCATTCGAATTTTTGATGATTCCATACAAACATTGCATCATTCTTTATTACAAACATATAATTGAAAGTTTTCGCGAAGATAATGATTGACACAGGTTCAAATGTGACTTAACATGTAATCGAAAAATCGAAAATATTCATAAATATCTCTTTTAAAGGCGTTGACAAAAAGAATTCGAAATAATGAGTGGCTTTCTGTAAAATTTACGATTGGAGGTTATGTCATTCGAATATCAATATTTGAAAACATGAAATAAAAAATGCAAATACAACCGATAAATGAATAACAAAAATTTGTTTGAATTTTAATAAATGGAAAATTCACACTTTCAGTAAAATATTTGACAATTTGCGAACATTTATTCTCAAAATATTAAATTTTTCAATTTTTCAATTTTGGTCCCCTGAGTTCTTGAACACAAGAAGAATTTTTTTTGTTTATTTCAACAGGAATAAAAATGTCTTGGATACGAGAAAATACGTTGAGTATTTTGCAGCAATTGGCTGTAAAAATAGTAAGAAGCGGCAGAGTTCCAAAACACGTAGCATTTATTATGGATGGAAATAGGCGTTATGCTAACAAGTTGCAAGTTCAAGGCCTCGAAGGTCACAACAAAGGGTAAAGATGTCAAAAAAAAATACAAAACATTTAAAAATATCAAGATTTTTATTGTTATTTTGTATCTTCAGATTCGACAAACTTGCCGAAACCCTCCAATGGTGTTTAGATCTTGGTATAAGAGAAGTGACTGTGTATGCATTTAGCATAGAAAATTTCAAACGCAGTAAAGAAGAAGTAGATGGCCTCATGGATCTTGCCAAAGAAAAATTCCAGAGGCTCCTCGAGGAAAGGTGAATTTCCCCAAAAATTTATTTTGCTATTATTCATATTTATATCGTAATATTAAAAATTTCTGAGTTTTCAGAGACAAGCTCATGGAGCGAGGAGTTCGTATACGTATCATAGGAAATATATCACTGATTCCGGAAGATGTTAGAAAAGTGATGGCTGAAGCTATGCTTATAACGAAGGATAACGACAAAGCATTGCTCAACATAGCTTTTGCGTACACTTGTGAGCAACGATTCCTCCCTCGAATAATTATTGAAGTACTTAATGATTTTGAAACTTAATTTTCTTTTTTTTGTTTTCACCAGCCAGTGACGAAGTCACCGAAGCAATAAAAGCAGTAGTGAATGGCGTTAGAAACAACGAAATCACAGCAGAGGATATTACCGAAGATCTTATTTCCAAAAGTCTCTATACTTATGACTCACCGGAGCCTGATCTTTTGATTCGTAGCTCGGGAGAAGTCAGATTTAGCGATTTTCTACTTTGGCAAGTGAGTGCGTGGCTGCAATAATTTTTATTAACTTTTTCTTAGCGTCAAACTGAGACATTTATTGAATGACCAAGAATATTGGAACTGTCGTTATTTGTCGTGATTTTACTTATTGAATTTCAAACATAATCACTTAATTTTTTGAGAAAAACCAATTTTCTAGTTTTATCTTTTACTTTTCCAGTTTATTGATGTATGAAATTCCAACGATGATGATTTTCAGATAAGCTACTCTTGTGTATACTTCGCAGAAGCTTTATGGCCGGAATTCAGTATATGGGATTTACTAGGAGCGATATTTTACTACCAAAGGAAATATTCGAGTTTGCAAACGACGGCTAAAAAGGTGAAAAGTTCGAAACCGGTGTTGTACGATAATCGAGTAGCTTCTTACGTTAACAGATTGCAAAGGGAGAGACATGAATTGTTGGGTAGTATATGTTCTCCTCGGGTGCAATCGTAATGAACTTTACATGTAAAATAATAAATAGAAAAAAAGCCAAAAAGGGAAAAAACACTGAAAATTGATAAAAAAAGAAAATAAGAAAAATATATTTTTTTTGATAAAGCCGCTCGTTTCTTATCAGTCACAAGGTGTGTACTTTGTATATTATTCTGTTATTATCTTCCGACTGATTTGAACGAGGGCAGCTGATAACAATTAAAAAGCACTAAAAACGATTGTGTTAAAAAAGTCAATCGAGCCAACTCGATTAAAGTTTCTTTTTTCTCCGTCTTTTGTGCATGTACAAATATTATCTCCGAAATACGCTTCTAGACAATTTATTTATTGTTTCGGAACAATATATGTATTTACAACTTTTTAAATCTTTAATAAACAATCACCAAAACCGTAGGATTTACATTTTTATATATTATAATGTCGCTTAATTTTATAGTTAATTGCTTTTTTTTTATAAATCAATTATTTTATTACCACAAAAGTGACTAAATTATTAATTTTTTGTATACAAAATGATAACGACAATTTGGGTATCAAAAAAAAAATCACGTCATGCTGAATCTCAATATTTTCAGAAAAATCATTATTCGGAAGATTATTCTTCACTCATTCTAATTAATATTGCTATTTTACATACTCTACATTTTTTTTTGTTGAAACGTCAATATTATTCATTTTATTGCGAGGTATGTTTCTTTATACCGGGCACATGATTTTTTTTTTGAGGAACTTGCCTTCAGTCCAGGCACGTTCGTGTGTATATTAAAATTATGTAATATATAGGTCATTCCACATCAATTCGACCACTTTTGAACCCGACCCTCTTCGATTTGGCTGAAACTTCGCAATTTTCTTTTACGCCACTAAATAAATTTTTGTGAATTTTTTCAAATTTTTTTACCGAAGGCAAAAAAAGTTATGAATGTTAAAAAAAAATGGCTTTTTCTTTTTCAAATTGCTATAACTTTTTCAAAAATTGACCTATCGGGACGTTTTTTTCTTTAAGAAGTTTTGTTTTCGGATGTACTTTTCTGAAAAAAATACAAAAATAATTTTGGAAATCAAGTTCTATGGAAAATTTCAGTTTTTTTGGAAAAAACCATGAATTTTTCAAATTCCGACACTTTTAGTTTTTTTTTTATTTTCCCAAAAAAATCTTTGATTTATTCCGGAGTTAACCCCGCTAGTTACTTAGTGGGCCGAATTTTTTTTCTATTTTTTTTCGATTCAAAAAAAAAAAATTATTCCTTGTCAATTTTCAACTCCTCTGCATTCAAAAATTTTATTTCATATCGAAATCAATCTTAGTAAATAATTTTGAGATATTCTATACCTTACGCATAATCTAATTCAATGATATATGATAAGCATTTCACAGGTAAAGCGATTATCAATTATTTTTCTTGTAATACGATTATAATAAGGCTGTAATTGGCCTAAAGGACCGATTTACCAAAACAAAATCAATCGCTGGAACTCATTAATTACATTGTATCATTCCAGACAAAGAAGGTTGCCTTTGTGTCCGAAATTTTTCGAATTCAAAGGAATACAGAGTATGTAAAATATTTAAGCGCCAAAGAGAGGTAAAATAAATTGATTTGTAAAATTGGTATTACAATAAAAATAGTTATATTACTCATGAAATGCTCACCATAAATTATAGAATTATATCATGTGTAAGGTATAAAATATCTTAAAATTATTTACTATGATTGATCTTGACATAAAATAAAATTTTTGAACGCAGAGGAGTTGAAAATTGGCAACGAATAAATTTTTTTTTTTAATAAAAAAAAATACAAAAAAAATTCGGCCCACTAAGCAACTAGCGAGGTTAACACTCCGGAATAAATCAAAGATTATTTTGGGAAAATAAAAAAAAAAATTAAATGTCGGAATTTGAAAAATTCATGGTTTTTTCCAAAAAACTGAAATTTTCCATAGAACTTGATTTCCAAAATTATTTTTGTATTTTTTTCAGAAAAGTACATTCGAAAACAAAACTTAAAAAAAAACGTCCCGATAGGTCAATTTTTGAAAAAGTTATAGCTATTTGAAAAAGAAAAAGCCATTTTTTTTAAACATTCATAACTTTTTTTGCCTTCGGTAAAAAAATTTGAAAAAAATCACAAAAATTTCTTTAGTGGCGTAAAAGAAAATTGCGAAGTTTCAGCCAAATCGAAGGGGGTCGGGTTCAAAAGTGGTCGAATTGATGTGTTGACCCATATATTCTTTCATAGCCAAAATTATGCAATTCGAATAAATCAAAATATTTACGATTCTACCCATTTTTTTTAAATATAAAAAGTCGATAGTCAATATATTAAAATTCGGATTTTTTGTTTTTCTATGTTATCTTGAGATTTAAAAAAACTCATCAAATTAATTAAAAAAAAAAACGAAAACAAAAAAAACAATTCTCTACGGTAAATTCTACTGATGCACAGTGCTCGATTCATAATCTGGTGATATAAAATAGTCAACGTGAAAATATGCTTCAAATATAAAAAAATAAAATAAAATTGTTACTTTGAAAAAAACAGCCCTTAATTATTTAAATATGTTAATTGTCAGTTTATAAAAGTGACTTGCAGTAATCGTAACTGCATGTTAACTTTATGTTCAGGTGGAACATTTCTACAAAAGTCCATTTTTTTTGCATCAATTACGAGAAAAGCTCTTCTACGAAAAAAATGTTTTTTTTTTTTTTTTTTTTTTTTCAAAATATCGAGTCTGTCTCCATCAGGATAAATTGTTTCTCGATCTAACAACGTCATTGGACATATTCGAGATTGTACGATTGATTAATCGTTCTTCTGGCTGCAGGTTGTCGTTGTCTAGCTAAAAATGAATGTCCCTGACTGGAGCTCAAAGCGGAAAGATGTTGATCGACGGCTTCGCGATGGCAAGTGAATCCAAAGTTGTAAAAAGCGGAAGTCATCATTTTTTCCTCCATCTCGCGCAACAATTTGGCTTCTTTTATGGATCGTTCCATTTCCTCGATGATTTTACGTTTTTCCATCAGTTGATTGCGCAGTTGGGCGATTTCGGATGGTGAAGAGTTGCTCTGTTTAGGATCCAAACTTCTGATGACGCTTTTCGCTTTGTCGATGTATTTTCTGTAGCGTTCGTCGAGCGCGTTACACTCGAGTTCTTTGCGACTTAAATTCTCCTGCAGACCGAATACCTTTTGTTTTTGTGTCTGTAGAGAATTTTCGCGTTCTTCAATTTGCGCTATTAATTGTTCTCGTTCGACGTTCGATTTCTTCAACTCCTCTTGAAGATTGTCGATTTTTTGTTGCAAGGAAATCGTACTATCGGTTTTAGTCTCGTTCCTCGTGGTGCTTTGAGCGACTTCTTCCAATTTGTTCTCAAGCTCGATAATCCGTTGATTAGCATTACGATTTTGTTCTCTTAAGGCGTTCAAACGTTCTTCTGAATCTTCAAGAAGCGCTTGCACAGTGGGCAATTTATCATCGCTTCCACTTTGATTGAGCTTCAACATTTTGATCTCATGTTGGAGCAATAACATTTTTTCCTTCAATTGATGTGGTATGAAATCAACCGCGCTGGGATCGTCAGAACTGCCTGGGATTGCCAGGGTTTCAATATCTCGAGCTTGCGTACATCTCAATTCCTCATTAGTCTCACGCAGAGCGTCTCTCTCCATAACTAGTCTGTCTCTTTCACGCTGCAGCGAACTCAGTTTAGCTTCCATTTTCTTAGCTTCAAACTCTAGTTTGTCGCACTTGTTATTCGATTCGTCGATCCTGCGATGGCACTCTGCCAATTGTTGCTTGCACAGTTCCAAATGATTTCTCACGAGAGCTGCTCTCTTAGACTCCTCTTCTGAAGTGATACGCGATTCCATATACTCCATATTTTTCTCCTCCAGAATTTTGACTTGCCTCCGAAGGTCGCTCAAATCCTCCATCTTCTTTTTATAGGATTCTATCGTAGCTTCATATTTAATGGCTCGATCGGCAGTCTCCCTCAAAGCGTCTATTTCGTCCTTGAGATTATTAGCTTCGTCAGCATTTTTCTGCAATTCCTCGTGTTTAGAGCGCAGTTCTAGGATTTCTTTCTCCATCAGTTCGACCTTGAGTCTGTAATCGTCGCGCGAAGTTTCAATCTTGAAAATCTCGTCCTTGAGATCCTCCACTTGTTTTCTCAGCGCTGAATAAACAACGCTTGAGCCACTTTCGTCGTTACAGTCTAGTTCGTCGAGACGCTGTTGCAGTTTTTTGTTCTCTGCCATTAACACCGCTTTTTCCTCTTGCAAAAGGGACAATTGTTGATCCAACTCGTGGCAACGTTGACCCAATTGATCTTTCAAGTCGACTACGCTCTGCAACTCTGCCAATAATCTCTGCTGCGCTCCATCAGTTCCATCTGTTCCATCCAGATTTAAACTTCCGCCAAGGCTCAATTTCGGCCCATGCATGCTGTCCTCTAATTCTTGTATGCTTTGCATTATAGCGCGTTGAACAGATTCTTCCATGCTCATTATTAACGTTATGTAGTGTTGTTTTCTGTCGCAATTGATGGCGCATCCCAAAACAAGCTGCAACAAACGACGCAGCTCGTCGCTGTCGCAGTTTTCTCCAATTTTCGCAGCATCCGGTTTGGCATAACCGGACAAAGGCTGATTCAAACATTCCACGTAATATTCCATAACAGCCTCGATGATTTTCTTCAAATTACTCATCTTCAAACGCCAATTAGTACCAACGTCAATTTTAATCTTTGAACGCCAAGCTGCAGTGAACCATTCTGGAGCAATTTGGGCCAAAGCTTCTGCGATCGCTGCACCATCGCTTATATCCTCGATCGTTGTGTGTCGCGCTTCCAACTCGAACGTGTCCAACCACTTTATCAAACTATTCACTCGTTGGTCACTCATTTTTTTTTTCAACTATTTTGTAGGTTATACACGACGCGGAGACTTGTCATAAACTGGAGTATGCTCGGGCGCAGTCAACACGAGTCACCTAACTATTTTTTTTTACATTCGCCTCGTTTTTGATGAAAATAAAGGGAGTTATATGTTTGTTCTCCGCGAAAATGCTTCGAACCACGATATTCGGAACACAATATTATTATTTTCGAGTAATTAGAGCGCTACGAATGCTAATTAGTGGAATTGTTTCTTTTTTTACACTGCTCCGTATCAGCAGACAAGAAAGCTCGTAGTTGGTTGTGAAATTTACCTCTATTTACGTGGCGTTCACGTAGTTCTCTTTCATGAATATTGACCAATCAAAACATCGTCGCTAGACTTCTAGTGAAATAACTATGAGGAGGGAATTTTTACTTGTTTATTTCCTTCGTTATTATTCAGAATAAAAAAATGCGAAAAAGTGTGAATAAGAAATATTTTCGTCAAGCTTACAAATAATTTAGTTAACGTGGAAAAATCAGATCTGCTAAGTTAATGTAAATAAATAATCTATGTTCAATAATTCCCGCCGCTATTACACAGAGCTACCAATTTTTTAGTGGCAAAATTTTATTATGACACTAGTAACTAATCCTATACAAAGCCTTTTGTATGTGTGTGTGTATGTGTTTTGAGTTTTTCGAGCTTTCGAGAAACGAAGCACAAATGCCATCTGTCTACTTGGGTAGTCGTGAAAATGTCAGTCAATCGATCGTCTACCGGCGAAAAAATTGATTCTGTTGTTGTTTATTGTAAACATGATAGTTTGTCACGTGATTAATATAATTGTACGATTATAAAAACGTGGGATATATTATTCATTATATTTTTTAGCCCGGTGAGTGACGCATTAGAACAACAATCACGATTGTTGAGACGCAATGCGGTTTCGTTCATTTTTTTTTTCTACTTCTTGCTTTCCCATCTGACTTCTGTCAGAAATGAAGCTTTGCGATGACGTTTTCACACGGTACAAAGTTGACAATAATGCGGCTTTTCTCGCCTCGTCGAAATTATACTGTTCCATTAACGGTCTCTATGTTTACATCTATATTTATATACGCCTATAGAAATCGATTCGTTTGTATTTTACATAATATTAACATATTTTCACGACCTTCAATTCTACCGAGTTTTCGAAATATATTTATTGTTTTTCGCATTTGACACAGAAGTTTCTCATTGCCGAACTCAAGGTTGATTAACTTTTCCGTCTCGATGTTATTTTTTTTACACGTATATAAGCATCAATTTTTTTTTTATAACTTCAAGATTTTGTTGTCATTTTGTTTTTGATGCATAAATTATTGATTTGAATTTAATAACTAGAATCAATTATAATTTATGTTGTGAAAATCAAATCATTCGTTTAATTTAACTGATAATTATGTTATTCCAAAAACGATTTTTGTGAAAATCATCGATTATTTCAATATGGGTGAATTATTACAATACAAGAATTTTGATATTAATATTTGTTTTGACAAAACTTGGTCTATATTTCAGATATAAAAAAAAAATGAGCGACGTCAGACTCTTGATACAGGAGGAAGGACGCACCGCTCGCAATTTAGTGGTTTTTAATGTACCAGTCGGTACTAACAATGTGGAGCGAATAACTCGAAAACCACCGAGCATACCTAGAGTAGCAGGAATTGCCTCTATAAAAAGGTCAATGAAAACTTCATCCAGAGTGAGATCAGCTTCTACAGGACGTGACAAAAAATCTGGTACGAGAATTCAAAAATTCATGAAATCTAGTATAATAATGAAAAATCAAACTTGCTATAAAAATGTTTGAGAAAATTCCATCAATGATGTTTTTTTTAAATATCAAATTTAAATCACAAAAGATTTTAGTACATAGTTCAATGTGTCACTCCTCACTTTTTTCTCAGTTGATTTTTGGCTACCATTACCTTTTTTTGCAATAAAAAAAAAAATTGTAATTGTGAATGTTTTTCGAAGTGTGTTTCGAGCCATGGAAATTTTCAATCCATTTACTCCGATAGTTTAAAAAAAAATTCTTTTATTATTTACTCAGATTTAACCCTTGAAGGGCTCCCCTTAATTGATATAATTAATTTAATTTGATCTAATAATGTCCCCTTAATGAATAAAATTGAAAATTGACAGAATTGCAAGCACGTTATTGGGCTTTTTTGTTCGGGAATTTGGAGCGAGCGGTCGACGGCATTTACCAGACTTGCGAGGAGGATGAAAACATATCAGAGTGCAAGGAAGTCATATTGGTGCTGGAGAATTATACGCGTGATTTTCACAACCTGATAGAGTGGTTCAAGGTTAAATGGGCATACGAAAGTTCGCCACCGCCATTGAGACGTACGCCGCTTGCCTGGGAAGTCCGTAAGACTTCGCCCTGCAGAGCTTGGAATTCTTCGGTAATATCGAAATGTACGAGTCCTGGGCAGCGTTCCAGTCCGACGGGTATTTCGGGTTCATGTCCTTTGGAATCGCCGATAATCGAAAATCCACGAGTGAACAACGAGGGAAATGCTGGCGCGTCGCAAGAATCTGATCACGAAAAAACAACGGACAATCGAGGAAACGGCGTGAGAACCAATCGCGAAAATCTCAAGGAGAAACGTGACAATAACACCACCAAGGAAACGGAAGACGATCGTGGAGGCAGGGAAAAAACAGCTGTTCAACAAAAATCTATCGTTAAGCCAATTGCGAAGAATCACATAAGAGAAACGAAGAATTCTTCGACATTCTCAAGGTACAATAAATCCTTAAAAGTTGTTGTTTCATCAGGAACAGCTGTGGAGTCGGTGAACAACGAACGAGAGAACGCGAATTTGAAAAAAGACGATGCAGACACGAAAATAATTGGCAAAACCGCTAGAACCTCGTCGGATTTGGAAACTCTGAAAAACAAAATAAACGACAAGGAATCGAGTCGTAGAGAATCGAACAACCGTGTCTCGAGTGATAAAAAATTGTCCGAGAATGGCACAACAAATTTCGGGATAACGAAAATACCGATGAACAAAATAGTTAATTGTGCGGAAAAGAAAACAAGCGCGAAATCGAGTCGTCCGGCATATTCGACCGTATCCAGAGCTTGTTACTCGACCGGATCGTTAACGCAGGAAACACCAAAAATATTGAGAAGTAAAACTACTCTTGGTCTCCGAGAAACTCATTCAACCGGTAAACCTACGCGTTCGGGTACTTTTTCGAGTATAAGACGTCGTTTGGATCCCTTTTCAAGCTTAAATGCAAAAAAAATTAAAAGCACTGAGGAGACAACGAACGGGACAAAAAATAGTACGGAAACGATGGATAAAAAAACACCAAAAATCAGCACTTCCGAGGACGGATGGCAAACCGTTCGCAGTCGTTGGAGACGCGGTAGTACTCACAATTTAAATATGTCAACGCGTTTCAACAAACCGAGCACTGCTACGTCTTTGCCAGCACTTTCGATCGAAAGCCCTTGCGAAAAAATAAAAAATACAACGTCTTTTACGCCGGAACTTTGTGATCGTACGATCGAACAATGCACTACTCAAAAAGCTGGCAAAAATCGTAACAACGAAGTTGAAAAAGTACAGGGCGAGAGAGAATTGAGAAAATCACCAAAGAACGAGGCTAAAAGAAAATCTCGAAATTCTGTGCCAAATGCCCTTAATGATACCAATTCGACTTCCGTTATTGCCGCTGTTTTTAAAAACGAGGCTGAATTGCTGGAAAAAAGGATACAGCAATTTATGGCCGCGCAAGCGGAAAGAGAACGAATTATTTTGGAAGAAGAGAGAAAAACTGAAGAAGCCGATTCACAGAGATCACAACAATTGTCCGACGAGGAAGCTTTCTTGCAGAGACAAATATTAGAATTGGAATCTACGGAAATTGATATTGATACTGAAACCGATGAAACTGATGGTGAAACCGTTATTGAGATCGATGATTCCGAATCTGTTCAACAACTTACTGACAACGATGATATCAGTCTCGAAGATCGGTAAGAAAATATCGATTTTTTTCTCATATTAAAGATATTTCTCATATACAAAATCCAAAAACAACTCGTTTTATACAATTTTTATTAAGGGGACATACTACTTTTTCGGAGAATGTTTTTTTTTTCCCGCTATTCGAAAATTATTTCGCATGGAAAAATAACAAAGCAGTAATTTGAAACTTTTGCATAAAAAACACCATTTTTATAGCTTAGAAACATTTTTTTTTGTGGGGTATTTGCAATTTATTCCTTAGACTTTTCCTCGATGTTGAAGCGTCTCCAAAAAATCAATGTTCGCTGGGAATGATTCCGATCGTTAGAATTCTACTTAAAAAAAAAAATCCAGAAAGAATCTTAATTTATATGTATACCGCTATCTCGTAAACTATGGAGAAAGAGTTTGTATGCAGAATTTCAAATTGGCGGATTTTTAAAAGGTTTTATTTGAAAAAAATACATTGTTGGCGTATTTTTATGGTGAAAAAAATAGGAAAATATTGATTAATTGTTATATGTAAAATGACATGTTAAAATTTCAGACCGATTGGTCGAATAGTTTTTTTGTAATCGTGCACACTAAGTAAAAAAATGTTTTTTTAGAAAAACGCGTTTAAAGTCGGGAGCAGTCGAACGGGATATTTCTACTTTCGTTGGCTGTCAGGTCTATAATTTTGGAAATTTCTCGTTTAAAATTTTAGGACATATTCCCAAAAGTGTGTACTTTCAAATGGGAAGATTAAAAATATCGATTTTTTTCAATTCGGGAAAGTAGAATGTCCCCTTAATTAGACCACCAATTTTATTTTATAAAAAATCTTAATTAACAGATACGAGAATATGCTGGAAGGGATGTCCTCGTCCGAAAGGATGGATACACTCGCTCAGCTTCAAGCTCTTGTGGCTCGCCATCCGGGTCGTGCACTGGAGCTTCATCAAAAGTTATCGTCACCTTCGCGGAAGCGATCACTCGCTGAAACTCTGCGTCGTTATCAAGCCAAACAGGCTTGTGCCCAGCACAAGCGTCAAACTTTATTATCCAAAAAATCGCAACGGCTTCGAGAATTGCTGAACAAAGTCGAAGACGTAAAAAGCGCGAAAAATCAATTGATCGAAGACAAGCGCGTACGGATGGAGTTGAAGCTGAAGAGAGCCGAGGAAAATCGTACTCAACATTTGTTGGAAATTGTTAGAAAAGCTCATGACGAGGATTCGAAATTGAAGGAAATCGCTTTTATAAATGAACTCGAAGCGCAAAACAAGAGGCACGATTTTATGGCGCTTTGCCAAGAACAAGAAGAACGTCTTCAGGTATTTTATTTTTGCTCTTAAATAATAACATTTTTTTTTTCATCATATTAAAATTTGCATAGTTCGGCTTCAACGAAGTTTTCTTTGCATTGCCAACATTTTTCTCTCCTTATTAAGGATGAATGACATATATTGATGTCAGTAATTTTATTTCATAAAATTTTTAGTACTCAGCATTTCGCAAGCAATCTAATAAATTTCCGCCATCTTCAGAAGGCTATGAATATTTATATACAATAATAAGATTATTGATTTATGAAATATTCATACATTACAGCTATTTTTTATTTTTTACTTTTTTAAAATATTTTTTATTGTTTCTGCGCAAACCTTTACGAGCTCTTACCATAACTTTAACCTCATTTTTTCCCCCACTTCACCGATCCTGTTTCTGTTCCTGCGAAACCCCCAGAGTGTTGACCACAGCCACTCTTTCTTAATGCTGTAAATCTGTTACATCCCAAAAAAATGGATAACTTTCGTATATAATAAAATCAGTTCAATAACCAGTCCCATTGCTGCGAGGTCCAGTCCCAGTCAGGTTGATCCTGGTCAGTTGGAGCCTGGTTAGCTAAATCCTGATCTTCTATAAATGAATGGATTCGATAGATTATTTCATTCTGTTGACTGTGAAATGGATCATCTTTGGTGTAATGAGGATTCTGTGCTTCACCAAAACCTGCAATATTTTGTGATGTTGATGCTGCTCCTGCTATTTCTCTCGAATATTCCTCAGATATAGCATTTTCCAAGGGTTGTAGATCAATGTTGGAAATATATTCGTCTGTCATTTCACTTGTAATAGCTTCTTCATACGATATACCGTTCTCAATCAACTCAAATTTTGATATAAACTTGATTACAAACACTTCCAGAATATTCAAATCATCTAACGTTTCGTCAAATGGTTCTGTGGACTCTTTCCCCAGAAAATCTTTTGCTAGACTGCGTAACATGAGATGCTCTATTCTGTTTCGGCTTGGAAACTTTTTTTTACAAATCAGTAAAGTATATGAGAAACCCGCAATAACGCCATAAAACATGTTCGCCATACCAGTTTTTTTGAAGGCTTGAATCAGGAGCGTAGAGTTGAATTTTGTAGAATGAGCAACAAGTAAAACTGGCTTTGGTGATGATTTGAGAAATTCGAGAAACATCATCAAAGCAGTTTTTAGCGATACAGTAGGCAGTTTTTTATTATGCAAAAACAAGTCAGCAAATCGAACTTGTAATCCAATTTGCGGTATCGGCACGGTTCCAATTTCCTCTCCAGGCTTGATCCAAACAACAAATACTTCATCTTCAAGTTTTGCTGCGATTTTTATGATATCCTGTCTCTTGTCGTTACCGATCGACATTGTGGAAAAGTACACTACCTTGCAATTATCAACAGTCAAAGACATCTTGGATATTAACTCCTACAGTGAATGATATATTACAATTAGGACATTTATATAGTTCAGTTATATATTTGTTAATTGATTATTTTTCATTTAATTAAAATGGACAATGCAAATTACCCAGCATAGCCTTTGTATTAGTATTAAAACGATAACGATTTGGACCGATTTTCTTCGTCGGGATGCAGTTTTTCTTTTATTCCATCCTCCCTTTATTCCGTGATTTCTTGAACAGAATTTCTTCAAAGTTAACGGGATTCAACTTTCTTAAATTTGTGTCACTGATATCTGGAATATGATCTGGATGTCAATGGAAATGTGATATTCCTTTTGAAGATAATTCGATCCGTTCGGTCCGTATGGGGTGGAAAGAGTGTTGATACTTGCGGTCCGTCCGTTAGATGAGTGGTCCTCTTGGTATCTTACATCTGCTTAACAATTAAAACGTGAACACCTCAGATTACGAACTCATTTTCGAACAGTATTTCGAAGAATCCGAGTCCTTTTCCATGACTAATTTCTTCCAGTGAAAAAATTAAGTTCTTTGCATTTGAAAACAGTTGTAACCAACAATACAGCCTTAAATGGTATTCTGTTTGATATCTTCTAATAATTAATTCAATAACACGTGCGACATATTTTTTTATCACAGTTACCATTCTTCCCTATATGTACAGTTGAGTCACTGGCTATGTTTAAACCGATTTCAAAGTCACTGAAGGAATAATCAATTTTTCGGTCTTTTGTTATTTTGCTTGATACGTGAATATAATAAAATAATCAAGTTTTCTTTGGCTATTGTAGTCAACATGGAGTCGCTAAAAATAGCAGCATACACAATTAAGACATAACAATTTATGTAAAATACCATTTTTATGTTTTAAAAGTCGGGTTAGAACACGGTTGTTACTGTATAGAGATTCGCGGCAGCTGTTATGTCTTTGTTCATTTTTTCATTCGAAAATGTACATGTCTCAATTCGCTACCGCGAATCTTAATGATGAAATAATTATTTAAAATATAAAAATTTGAAATATTTTGGAACCTATTGACATAAAGATGATTAAAAGAACTGATCAGGGTTCGAAGAACAAATTTATCATCTCGATAATATCTGGAAATAATGATTCCAATTGTAAGTGTAGTTATGCATTTTATTCCCTGCATAATTACACTTAAAATTCCATAGTTTCACCACACCTAAATAGTAGTAAATTTCTGTAAATATTCATAATTAATTGTAGTATTTTACTGCAAATTTCTTAGTATTAGTTTCTGAAGATTTTGCCGTGACTCGAATTGTTTAAAATTTGTAAATTATTGATACATTTTTTAAGAAAATTATAGATTTTTATAAAATTTTACTGCGAGCTGATTTTTGATCTTGGAATTTTGTAAATAGTTGTACGTCTTCGTAGATATTTCTACAAAACAATGAACAGTACTACGAATAAATAAAAGTTTCTACAAAATATGATAAAATACTACAAATCTGTATTTTCATAGAAATCAATTTTCTAGAATACTTCTTAAATTTTTCTATTTTTCGAAATGTCTCTTTTCCACTTTTTCTGAGGGTGTTGTTTGAGGAACCGTTTGTTCAATATCTCTGAAATTTCATAAATACGATTTTGAATATTTTACCAAAACATTCCCAAAATTCGTGATTTTTTCATGAATTTTTCAAAAGTTAACCCGTAGTAACCACACTTCTATCGAGGATACATACCAACCACACTAGTCATCGTCAATTCGTCAAATCGTCAAATTCTTGCATAAATAATCGCAAATCATTTAATAACTCGAGTTTCTTGGAATAAAAACCCCCAGGAATTGAATGATAATAGTCTTGAATGTGAAAAATAATATTCATTTAGTGTATATACGTCACAATCAAAACAAAAATTTTCAAAAAATACGATTTCGGTGGTGCAAATTCGCACTAGTGTGGTTACTACGGGTTAAAAATAAAATGTTAAAGAAGAGAAATCATTCTAAAACAATTTTCATGCATATTGAAGGTTCACCAAACTCATTTCACGTGATGAAAAAAAATGTATCTAATTTCCGTTCGAGCAATATTTTGTTTAAACAATACGTTAATAACTTTTAAGAATTATCATGATTTCCAATCATTGTAAAGATTGAAAGATGGTTGAATTTTTGCAGATTTTTGTCCCATTGTGAAGTTCCAAAATTCTAATCTAATAAAATTTTTGGCTGACAAACATTTGCAATTCTTCCTCAAACTACACAAATTGATTGTTCTTTATTGCTTTTCAAAATACTTCGTTATTTCTTTGCAGGGAATTCAAGAAGAACGTCAGCGGCGACAGGAGGAAAAAGCTGCAAAAGAAGCAGCTGCTGAGGAACGTCGTCGGGCTATTGAAGCTGATAGACAATTGAGAATTCAAAAAATGCGACAAGCGAGACGAGAACGCGAGGAAAGGGTCGGCAAGATGCAATTGGAAAGAGAAAAAGAACGTCAGGTACGAGATTCTTGAACCATTTCTTTAATTTATTAAAGCGACTTTACTTAACGAACGAAAAACTGTCTCGTAGGAATTGGCTCGAGAAAAAGCTCGCGATCGAGAAGAACGATTGTCCGCTCTACACGCAGCACAGCTCGCAAATCAGGAAGAATTGCAAAAGAAAATAGCCCAGAAACAGCAAGAATCTGCTCGACGTCACGGCGAAAATATTGAGCATATACGTCAACGGGCTGTTGAATCTTCCATCTTGCGATCCGAGGAAGTTCCACCAACTCTCAAATCGTACCCTGCACAAAAACAATGCACGCTTTGTGGCACTCAGGTAACAAAATATGGAAATAAAAAAAAAAACCTTCCAATAACAAATACCAAGTGTAGAAAAAATTCAGAGATATTTTTGAAAAGTAATTACGAAAAATCGAATTCCTTATATTTGTTGAATTTTTGCAGTTTTGGGTGAAAAATCTCTTAGTTATTGCAGCGATTAATTAATTATTGGTTAATTATTAATATATACGACGAAATAATTTATAAGTTTCAAGAAAAAATTGCATGATTTCCAAACTTTTGACCGACAATGTGCATTCGAATCCATAGCAATAATTTTTTTTACTCGACGTCTTGGCCTTAATAAAAAAATAAATTATTCACAGATCCCGAACGAAGTTTGTTTGCTGAGTCATCTGAAGCGAAAAACTCATCTTGAGGCGGTGAAAAAGATGCATGACGGTCGTGAGCCGTCGCGCGACGAGCTCCAGCGTTTCAACATAGCTCAAATAAGAGACGTTGCGTCACCGCAAAATTTGAACGTAAATGGCGTTTCAACGAACGACGAAATGAAAGCGGCGCGGGAGAAACAAAAGGCGCTGAAAAGACGAAGCAGAAAATTGAAACAACGAATGTCGGCCAGGGGACAAGAATGGGAAACACAAAATTTTACAGCTAATCAAGTTTCCATCGAATCACCCAACAAAGCCAAATTTCGACAGTATTTAAAAGAACTCGAAAGATTAATATCGAATCACGCTAAAACGGTTTGGCCGAGCGTCGCTGTTGCGAGGCTCGATCGTTGCTTGGGCGAATTATCGAGAACTTTTCTTAAGGCGGTAGGTTTGTTGATGTCTTGCAATTAAAAAAAAGAAATAATAAAGTTAAAAAATAAAATAATAATGACTAATCGCAGCTTCCAGAAAGCTTGATCGATTTTTCAATTCAAATTTCAGGTTCCATTGGATCAGGAAGCTTTCAAAACATTGAACGGAATCGACACGCTGTTCAGTCTGATAAACTTGGGTCTCAACGTGCAAAATACTTCTCAAAACTTACCAAATAAGTATGTAAACAAACATTTTCATTCGAATGTTACGACAGATGCCATCAAGGCGAAAACAGACATCTTCCCTTCTAGAAAGAGATATTTTTGTTTTGGTCTAGCCTTCATTTCGTTAACAGAATCGAGTAATATTTTTGCTCAACTTTACTAAGTTAAAAACAGTCAGCAACCCTGAAAAACTATTGCTAATAAAAGAAATGATTAAAATAGTTATGAATAAAAAAAATCTCAATTATTTTTGCTTAATTACCACAAGAGATCGTTGAAAATTCAAAAATGTATTAATTTCATAATCGAAAACGATGAGTGCACGGTCGGGTTGTGGCTTTGACGATCTTCCATGTTAATATGCTTCCCGAAAAAAAGGACTCAGGAACATTTAACACAAAAAAAAATAGAATTTCCTAAAACCGAGAAAAAAAACTCGGTCGGTAGTATCGACTTTGAATAATTTTATGTATTTTACTATCTGAAGTTTTCTCTTCCATGTTTAGGAGCCTCGTTTCAGTCTGTCGAGTGTACAAGGCCGCGATAAACGTTCACAACAACAATATCGAGAATACTTTGTTGAGTAACAAAATCATCGGTATTCTGGATCTTCTTCTCCAGCGTTTCGAAGTGAGTTTTTATTTATTTGTGCGTTTACATTGATTGTGAGCCGATACTGGGGATTTGGTAGTACGGTTAGCTGCCGTTTGATGGCGAAACCGGTGTTTTAAAGTGGGTAGGAAAATCCACCGCTAAGAAAATCTGTCACACCGACTGAGTATCCATTTTTGTCATTTTTTTTTGAATAAGCTTTTTATTTTCGTTCTGGATTGGATGTGTCGTTTCGGAGAAATTAAATTTCGCAAATTTAAAAAAATCGACGAGTCGAGAAAAAATCTCGTAGGATTGAGCGATTTTTCTTTCGAGCTATTTAATTTGGTAGAACATAAATTCTATACATTTAAATACATGGAGAAAATTTTCTATTCGTGTTTACTAAAAATATCTCTGAAAATGAATGTGCTAAATATTTTCGCGGGCCTATGGCAGGCGTTCCATTTCAGTTTACAGAGTAACACAGTACAAATTTGAAACTGCAACAATTAAGGTAGTAGTCTGGCCACAGTTAAGTTCAAAAGTTAACTCTCCGGTCAATGTTCGAAAACTCGGATATAACTTGCGGAATAATCTAATAATGGTAGTTTTTACATCTTACAACAATCTAAAAACATACACTGAGAAAAAAAATTTGTTCGTCGAACTAATTCCATTTTGTTGGACGAAAATTTGGTGGACCCAACAATTTTTTTTGTTGAATGGCAAATTATTTAGTTTGGTCACCTAAATCATTAAAATTTCTTGTAGATGAATCAACTAAATCACCGGGGTCAAATGATTTTGTTTGAACAACTGGTACCATTTATTTGCTTACGCATACTTTTTAGTTGCTTTAATGAAATATTTGTTTGAATCTCAATTATCAAATTGACTGATAACAATCAGATTATTTTCAATTAATATTTGTATGCAGTTCAGACGGTACATTCCGTAAATTTCCTTAGAAAAATTCGTGTTAATAGTATTTTGACCGAGTGTAAATAGTACTTTCCAAGTATTTAAGGAGGTTCTATCGTTTCTCATGTAAAAATTATTTTCCAACTTTACACAATAAAATTTTGTAAACAGAAAGCTTAAGACAGTATTAAAATTCTGGCGGAATATGCCAATGATTCACCGTCTCAAAATTGAGATATTTATTGTTGAAGTTCGCAATTTTTTGAAAGCTTCCATAAGAGCCCATGTTAAACTTGTCATTTTCAACAATGAATATCTCGATTACCAGGCGGCGAAACCTCTCCAAATTTTTCACACATAATTAAATGCTGTTCAAGAAGATTCACGCCAAATTTCAATACATTAACTTGGAATAATCAAATATAATGTATTTTTCGTATCATGTCATATAAATATCGATACAACCTCCTTAAGGTCTAACCACCCTAAGTTTCAATTATATATGATTCAAATTTTAAACCATATATAATTGAAATCTAGCCGTCGTGTACTTATACACGACGGCTATATTGAGACGTCTATTTTATATTATATTCCTCGTCTATATTATAGACGAGGAAAGCCACGTCTTAACGTGGCTTTCCTTTCTGAAATTTTAGAAATTTGAGTGGCATAACGTTGTACACAATACAGAATTGATACCAACCCTCGGTTACATGCGCTATATGAGTGAAACGCCGCTTTTTTTTTCTTTTTTTTTTATTAATAACCAACAAATGGTAAATGATATATTTGTGGAATATTCATGGACAATTCTATGGTGGTTCGCAAAACGTATTCGCTTGCAATGATTTAGCTTACGGTGTGATAAGAGCTCCTAAAGTTGATTATAAAATTTACAGTTTTTTGGCGCTTGTGACGGATGGCTAAATTCTCGTTACGATTATTTACGTACGATAAACCCGGTAAATCAGAAATCATCCCCACTCTTCCGTAACTGCTGAATCGTTATCCATTCTCTCATACAGAACACTCACAACATACGTACAACATTGAACATCAATAAATTGGAATAATTTGAAAAATTCATGCCTGGCTATGATATATTGTCGTCCTGATATTTTTGTGTGTGTGTGATATTTTGTTGCCGTGATTTTTTTCTCGTGTGGTATTTTGTCCGTGATATTTTGACTGTGATATTATGGCGTGTCACCATAAGAACACATGTGAAATCGTGCAATCTTTGATTGCCAATATCTCGAATATGGAACGGTGAATCCTTTCGAAATTTTGCACGTAATTACATAATAGTGTCCTGAATAAGGCGTCAAAATTTAAAAAAATTCTATAAAAAAACGCTTTGATGAGACTACTCCCTTAGTAAAATTTAAATGATTTATTGCTGTGCTCCTATAGGGAAATTTAAAAATGGCATTTGTACTCATATCATGAATTGTATTCTACGTACATGCTGACGAAAAATTACTGTGTTTTCCTGTAAATTTTCATAAATACATGGAGAGAAATGTTTTAGAATATTTGTAAGAAATTCCGGCAAAAATTGCCATGTTTTCGAATGATGTGTGTGCTATTGTCAGGCACAATAAAACGTGTGAACGGTGCGTATAAATGTCACCAAAAAGCAAAATTAAAATCAATGGTGTCAGTACAATAAAAAGTAGTGTCCTGGCACTGTAAAATTTCATGTGATGATTGTCAATTTTTGCTTGCCTGAACATGAATTTCAATAGTACTCATTTTTTAGTTTCATTTCTCATAATAATAATAAAAATAGTAATTATTATTATTATAATTATAATACTAATAAGCTAATGAATTAAAGATTATTCCTCAATTGATAATCCATTCATCAAACAAATGATTTATTTATTGAATAAAGGAATTATCAATAAGATCAAACGTTTTGAATTTTCTTTAGTTCGTCTTCAAATCAGGAATACAAATTGAATATATGTATGTGTCATGACACGGCTGCGATAGGAAGAATTATGTTGGATTGACAATTTGAAGTTGAAGGAAAACACCACTAAATTTGCTGCTTCTTTTCATCCCAAGAATTGTTTTTTTCTTTTTTAGTATAAAAAAAATTGTCAAAGGTTAAAGACCGTGTCATGTCACATGACACATCGGAATACAAATAGGCTGTGTCTAGCCGTCCGGATACCGGACGAATACAAGACTGGTATTCGTCCAGATATTTGTCGAGAATGCGATTATAATTGTTTTATTTAACTTTTCTAATGAACTTTTCTACAGTATAATGGTATATTGAAACTCCCTCGTACGTAATTTGTACGTAATCCATTCGGATATACAATTTATGATAGTTTTCATTTATATCTGGACGAATAATCGCATATAATTCGTCCGGGAAAACGATTCTCAATGGATTTTGATGGATGAAAAATGAATGAAAATTTATAACTACAGCGGGGAATACTTAGTTTCCTTCAACTATAGTGGGGAATATTCAAAGTTTTTTCAAATGTAACGGAAAATTTTTTCGGTATCCGGACGACTAGACACTGCGATAAAAATAATAAGAGTAGACGACAGGCTCTAGCTTGGTCTCGTCTTGTGCAATAACAAAAGACGAGGTTTGAACCAAAAATACCAAACAGCACGATATAAATTGCCTTGCACTGTATTCAAATTTCTAACCCATCTGAGATTTAGTTGCGGTGCAGCCATTAATTTTTCTTTTATGGTGAGTTAAAAAGCAGCAATTTTGTTTGTAATGGGACTTTTTACAGTGCTTTTTCCGAAATTCGACTGGGTCGTATTACAAAAATTCATAGGCTTATGTTAAATACTGCAATACTCATTGGAATTTTTAATCTTTTTTTTTTTTTTTTTCGATAAATCGTTCCAAAAAAGTCTTTCACGCCCAACTTGTAGTGCAGAGCACGGTTATTTTTGTGATATTTTTCTCTCCGTGTATGTAACCGAGTAATAAACTTGGAACAAAGTTTTCAAATGTTTCATCATGCTGTTCAGTAAAAATTTAAGGATAATGTATTAAGGGTATGACTGTATTGTATGTTTTACTGATATATTTGTAATGTATCAATAAAAATTTAGGGTATGTATTTAAGGGTACGACTGTAACTTTTTTATTCCGATCGGAGGAATGGTGTGGAAAAATATTCGCTTCGAAATTTGTAGCTATCAATCAATGTATCAAGATCAAATAACCTTGGTATGATTTTAACCTTTGAACTCATAGGCGGGGCCGATTTCGACCCCGGATGAATGTCGAAAAATGAGGTTTTTGACGATTTTATGAATTCCTCAATTTTTACGTATAAACTATCTCACAAAGTTCTAGGTTTGATATATTCATCATTTTGTTTGTACACCATCGATGCGATTCATCGACCCTTCATAATCGATTCGATTACGTTCGAATAATTCAAATTCTAAGTAATCAAATTGCGACTAAGAGGAGATGAAAAACGTTTTTAACAACCATCAAAAACTTCTCTCTAAAGCGAAAAAGAAAAAATAGTTGAAGCAATTTATGGCTGATTCGATTGATATTAATTAACATTGGCGAAATATTCGGTAAGAGGATCGCGACGAGAGCAACCCGTTCCTTTTTTTCTTTTCTCTCCTTTGCATATTTTCGGGGTTTTGGGCTCGTTTGCACGATCTCATATGCGTGACGAAACATATAACGAAGGATTATAAGAGCGAGCAACACGCGAGATTTTCGTTCCCGTCTCGTTCGTTAATTCTCGACGATAAGCAGAACGAGAGGATTATTATTTTTTTTCTTTATTTTTTCTTCTTTCTGACTTCACTTTTTCGACCAGGAAAGTTCGGCTTCGAAAACGACATTTTCTCCAAGATAAACAAACAATATTTGCTCAAAATTCTCCAGAAATTATTTCACATCAATTATACTAGTTTACAAAGTTTTGTGTTAAAGAATCTAAACACGTTTTTATGTCATTTTTAACGCTGAAAACGAATCTGTAATAAAAAAAAACTATCAGAAGCTTTTATTTACATATGGGATAAGTTTTAACTATTGGGCATCGAAATTCTATTTTTTTATACGATTTCGAATTGGTTTTACGTATTAAAATTCAGCAGTATTCTCCTATTATGTTTTTATCCCAATAATGTTGATAAAATTTCTTGATTTTGCTTGAATCTTGTTAAAAATGCTCTTCTTACTCATTGCTCGTCGCACCTAAATTATCTGGTAATAAATCGAGACGGGAGTACAAAAATGAATTTTTAATGACCAACGTGCTTTCGTTATATTTTTTCAGAAGTTCTTCAATCATTCGTTCGCACTTAGCACGTTTTTTGTTTTTCAAAAATCCTTGAACATATTTTTTAAACGAAGACAGAGCCGCAGCTTTTTTGTCGATAAACAATCCCTAAATTTATTGTCATTAACTTTCTAATTTGGAGACCCACAAAATTTAGCCGAAACAGGAATGCAGAGAATTAACTGTATTGAAAGAACTTGCTCCGATAGAATTTTCTTGCCAGTGAATTAAAATTCCCCGGTTTAAAATACGTCGAAAAATTCACATAAATAATGATAAGATTTTTTTTCCATACAATACCAACTGTTATAACTCGCAGAAAAAATAAAAAAGGTAAAATCCATCGTGTATTTATCGACGCGTCATATATTTTAAATTCTCCATCACTTTCTCCGCGGTCTCGTAATTTTCTGGAGGGCCATTGTTTCCATTGAGCGATTCACAAATCAGTCGGTCCCGTAGTTGTTTGAGGGTAGAGGAGGCGACAATTATTCACGCTCTCATAGATACTGTAACTGTTTTTCATTCGCATTGACACGCGCGCCATCTCGGGTACTCCCCCGCGCGCGGGCGCGCGTGCGTTCGCTTCGTAACTGCGGTATTTTATTTTCATTCTTTTTCCTTTTTGTCTTTTTCTCTTTTTTTCCGCTTGCCCTCCTTGTCCCGTTCCGCAAATGCATTAGCGACCGAGAGAGAGCTTTTAGTGACGTCAGCGGACACGCACACTGCTGAAACTCGCGGAAAAGTGTGTTGTGAATGTGTGTACAATGGAGAAACGAAAAAATAAAAAATAAAAGAAGAAATTTCGAGACTTGCTCGAGTCTAGCACTTTTTCACTCGATATAGGTGGTAGAAACTACCGCTACGTGTATCGGTACTAAACTACGAAGATAAAGCAAAACTATCGTTGTTAGTCCTCGTCCCTCCCAGCCCGATCCTTTTTCTCCTTTTCTCTTTTTCTCTTCTCTCTTTCTCTCTCCAAGTTTCGAGTCCCGAGATGGAATCGACCTAATCTTTTGTCACGTACCCTTCGAGTACCGCATCGCCATTTCGACAGAGAGCTCACCCACTCTAACCCTCTGTTTCAACGACCTCCTCGCTCTTTGCTTTATATTTCTGTTTTAGAGTCTCTCTTTCTGTCTCTCCTTCTCTTCGCTCCTCTTTCTCTCTCGATTTCATTTTTTCAAAGGCACTACTCTCCAAAGCTCAAAGTTACTTTTTATTACATCGGATCTTTTGTCTTCAGCTGCGTTTACCCGAACGTATTCACGACAGTATTCTTTTGTGACGTTGCCATGCAAAAACGGGGAACAACTTTTGAGCGGCGCGATGAAAAATGTGCATTATCGTTGAGTATTTTTTTTTAAATGCAAGCGAATACCGTATGAGTACATTAGACGCAAATGTGTAACGTATGCGTTACAAAGGAACGCGACCGCCCTCTTTCGGAAGCGTCGGTGTATTGCTGCATCCTTTGAACGTATTTTCAACCGTCCTACTTTCACTTCCAAGAGAAAATAGTTTCTTTGATCCACAAATTCAAAATTTTGTATTTTTCTCTTAAAATATTATTCATTCCAAATTTACAACTCGATTAACTTACTGCACGAAGAGAATTAGGATTGAAAAATTATCGTGCGGTAACAGAAACGGGGGACGACCTTTAATTTTTGTGTTTATTACAAAGCAGAATGCAAATTTTCATGAAAATAAAATGAAATTTACTATGCAAGATATTTTATTGTATTTTTATGAAAATTTGCATTGTGTTTAGTAATAATCACAAAAATTTAAGCTTGGCCCCCTTTCTGTTACTGAACGGTAATTTTTCAATTTTAATTCTCTCCGGGTGTAGCAAAAATTTCCACAATTTTGTACTATCATTAAACTAGTTCGATAAAACGCGTAATGATCTGCGACTTTATTATTGAATGACGCGAGATCGTAGAGTTATTTTCGGCCCATTGAACAAATAGAGTTACTGGAACAGAAACGAGGGCCGAGTTTACTAGAATTTGTGAATTCTTTACTCGTCCGATTGTTTGCTCGAAAACAAAAATTGGGTTCGAGGAAATTTGTACAGAAAAAAAATTGGTTTTCCGGAAGAGCTCTAATCCCTCGAAACACACGCATTACGTCCCCTTTTTTCCGATCAGATGCTCGCCGTCCAAATAAAATTTCATTCGAAATGTGTTTTTGACTCTCTGATGTAATTTATTTTTTTATAGCCACGGTTGCATCCAACGAAAAACATTTTGCCAGTAGCCATCTAGCGGTTTCTCTGCAAAGTACCCAATTGCGGCAGAAAATGAAGCGGTTCATAAAAATTTATGCATCTTTTACGATACACTCATATCGATTTTACAGATTCCAAGGTAATAATAATCGCTTCCGTTTTTTTATTTCTCCAGTCTGTAACCGCATTGGACGACCACTCCCAAGCCATGGAAACGTCTACAAACCTCACCGTTAATTCAGCTGTTACGAGCGCCACGATTCAATTGCTTTGCAGCCTCATACCTGAAGTGCCTTTCGAGAAGCAAGCTCTTCAGTCTCGTCTCCATGATATCGTTGGGTAAGTCATATCAAACTGAGAAAAAAAGAAACATTTAGTTAAATAATTTAATTTGATAACGATAATTTAATTATTACAAATTTTTTCATTATTTATCAGCATTGAACGGAATTTTTGTCTCCAATTTAACATTTGGCATAGAAAAAATCTGTGATAGAATTAAGAAAGGAGAAAAAAACACTTATTTTCGTTAAACGATGAGATTACGGACCACCGTGATAGAATTCGAAAATATACGCTCGGAAAAGGAAAGACCACACCGGAGAACTGTATGAACTCGTACAGTTTCCCTCGGTAACTCAATACTTTGGGTATTCGCTCCGTCGGCGTTGACGAGAAACAGTCTCTGTTTGAACTGTTCGTTGGTACACACACGGACGAGGTCTCATTCGCGAGATCTTGCCCGTCGGATTGACGGTAGCCGCCGATCTCTCTACCGCTAGAGTTTCTAGACGTAACACACCTGGGTCAACTTCCTCCGAGTCGAGGACCTCCCAGAACTCTGCTATTCTTTCTCTTTCTCTCTCTTTCTTTTTCTCACAATAAGTCACTTTCAACCCTTCACTAGAAACAACGTTTTTCACACCGGGGCCAAACTTTGTTTCTTTATATTTTCGTATTTCTCCTATTTTCTTACTTATCCTAGAATACTTTCCGATTTCTTATGTTTTTTGAGTAAATAGCACTGTCGATTAATGCCACCACAAATCGTACGTTAAGCGTCAACTCAAAAAGACGAATTAATTCGAAAAAAAATTGCAATGTTAAAATCTAACCTTCCAAATATTTCGTCGCAAAAAAAAAACATTTTATTGCATAAAAAAATTCAAAGATTCAATGCAAAAGAAGCATGCGTGGAAATCGCTTTTTTGAGCTTTTTTCAGACAGAAAATTTGCCACTATGAAAAATCACCTTCCTCCATCGGTATATGTATATTTATAACGTTTTTTATTCATAAAAAATACTTAAAAAATCTACGGCCATTTTTTGACGGTACAAAAACTACACTTTTTATTTCTCTACTCCAAAATAATTTTTTTTTATCATAAAATCTCTACATGTCACTCTCTACTTCTACGTCATCTCCGATCTCGAATACTACGCGATTTAAGCACGCGCTTTGCGCGCGTTAACTTCTTGCCTAACGTCATTTTTAACAATAAAATAAAAAAGATAAAAAAATAAACCTTAACATTAATGAAACTGTCAGAAATAATTAAAAAATACGATTTATCGATAAAAGATTATTATGTATCAAGAGTCACGGTAAGGGTTCGATGCCAAGTATTAAAAAAAAAGCCAGCGCGAGCTCTGCCGCACATCAATATACTCGAATATGACGGTTTTCGGGCTATTCTTTTTACTTACTTAAATTTTAATAAAATCTACCTTTTTTCAAGATGTATTTAGAATCATTATATTTAAGTTGTTATAGATATTTTAAAGGACCAGCTGTCATTGTGACATTTTAGGGCAGACAGAATAACTTCAGAGTCAAAATTTGATTTGAAATCTAACACAAGACGCGAGCCACGTGCAACGTCATAGCGAACCAATCAGAATAGCGGAAAAGCGGTGACAAAACTGCAATTTCATGCTTTACTCTTGAACTTTATACAAGAAGATATCTGCTCGTATTAAGGTTGTTCCGAAATATGCCTGCTTCAAAATTTTACTACTTTATAAAAGTAATATTACTACAGAAATATTTTGTTCCGAAAAATTACTGCTTCAAAATATGCCTACTCTGAAATAGCATCTTTTTAGCCTTCGTAGGGTCCTTAAAACTACTAACGTTAACGATTTTCCGGTCAAATTTGGCCCCATGCATTGAACGAGCGTTTTCTTAGTTGAAATATTTACAAATGAAACGTAAAGAAATGTGTAGTAATTTTTTCGTGTATATTAAACGCTTATAAATAAAATAAAACTGTACGATTATTTAGTATATTAGTAGCTTTTTCCGGTGGCTTCATTTAGGTGGATTTTGGCATTGCAAACCATTGAAGTGTAACCAATAATTTTCATGTAAGGCGCGCGCTTTGTGAAAAGTCTTTCGAAAAATAATTGCGTCAAAGATAGTTTCCGAAAAATAATTTTTCGAAACTCACGCGCAGGAAATTGGTTTTTTTTATTATGTTGGGTCAAATATGACCCGAAGACCTAAAGAGTAAAAAAAATACGGAAAACATACGAAAAAAGTTTTTACATTAATCTTCAAAATAATCACACGAATACGTATGTACGGACAAATCACGAAAAGTGATAAAGTATGAAAGACGTTATTTACTTATTTTGGAAAATAAATCACTTTTTTTCTTGATAATTGGATCAAAATTGACCCGAAGATTTATATGTTCAAGATTTTTCTACACCATTCTATTATCAGATTTTGTTCACTACGATAGTTGTTCCATGCTTTGAAACGCTCAATGTATAATTCATATTCTTTTGGGACCCAATTTAACAAACAGTGTTAATCATGTGTGACCACGGAGGGTTAAGGTAATATGGCTGTTTCACACTAGTTTAAATGAGTGCTAAATTTTCAAAATACATTTATGCAAAGTTCAATTCACTAATTATATTAATTGAAGGTTGATGTGCATTACAACATGTCTTATTAACCTAAAAAAAAAATTAATAACGATGGATTTGCAAAATAGTCAACTGATAACTGCAAAATTCCATGATGTCATATTTTCATCGAGATTTTTCAAAGAATAATCCGTATTTTTCAACTGATTTTAATTCACCGCATTTTATTTTGTTCCTCAAGAGATCCTCTGCGAATTCACCGCGTAAGTTTTTTTCTAAACTTGTTAATATGAACATTACATCAATTGATTCATGAATATTTTTTTTAGTCAAATAAACAATTGGCTGCAGCAGTAATAAGATAAAACTTAGAAAAAAATCCACACGGTGAATTGATAGAGGATCTCTTGAGGAACAAAATAAAACGTGGTGCATTAAAATCGATTGAAAAATACGGATTATTCTTTGAAAAATCTCGATGAAAATATGACATCGTGGAATTTTGCATTTATCGGTTGAAGGTGTTGCAAATCTATTGTTATTAATATTTTTTTAGGTTAATAAGACATGCTGTAATACAAATCAATCGTCAATTCATTTAATTAGTGCATTAAACTTTGCATAAATGTATTTTGAAAATTTAACACTCAATTGACTAGTCTGCATCAGCTATTTTACCTTAATATACTATTATAGAGTAGTGATATTTGGGAGTGGATACATTTCCGAGTGGTAATGTTTTGGAGCATACTTTACTATGAGTAGATATATTTAATATTAGAGATCGAACAGAAGTGGATTTCTATTTCATATTAGTAATACCAAAGTACTGATAATTTGGAATACAAACATTATTACAAGAAACAAAATATGCTTGCTCCAAAATATCACAGCTCTCATATTAGAGTTAAAGAGTAGTGATATTTTGGAGCAATAATATTTGAAGTTATATAACTGATTTACAAAACAATTAACAGCAAAAATAATTAATGATAATGATAATAATAATTATTATTTATTTTTATTTCCCCCCCCCCCCCTGCCTGGAGGCTTTCGCATATTACAGGGTCGGCCCGGGTCAGTAGCCATTCCCCCTGGCGGTCGGCCCGGGTCAGTAGCCATTCCCCCCTGGCGGTCTGGTCCGGATCAGTAACCAGGCCCCCATGCGGTCGCATTCAACTTTTCCCTCTGTAGCGCATTCGCCATGTCACTCGATTCCATAGGCCCCGGGAAACTGCGGAAAACCTGTGCCACTACAGCCGGTCCTGGTTTCGCCTCACGGTGCCGGAGCTACGTCACGCTTTGTCATAAGAATGTAAACATGAACTACAGCTGTATACATGTGACATACACATTTACAGGTGCTTGTGTATGCCTCGTACATACATCTGGAGTTGGTCACGCTCATATTTAATTTTCGTGAAAAGGCTACGGGATCGGGATTCGAACCGAGGACATCCCGACATTCTGGCTTAGAGGCAAGCACGCTAGCCACTAAACCAGAGCGCCGGTGTAGTTATTAATTAATTTATTAATTTATTAATTTATATTTTTATTTATTAATTTATATTTTTATTTATTAATTTATTAATTAATAGTTTTAGTTAATATTAAAGACGTGATATTTTGAAGTAGACACGTTTCGAAGTATTGATGTTTTATCGAATACCTTATTGTGAGTCGAGATATTTAAGGTTGAAAATGGCACAGAAGGAGACATGTTTAAGGGAATAAATGTTATGATTTAAAAAAAAGATTTTAGGCGGGAAATATTTGACGGTGGTTTTTTTCTTTGGAGCAGAAACATAGAAAGTATAGTCGTACTTATTATCCTGTATATTTATTAAAAATTCTTTGGAAACTGAGTGGAATATTTCTGGATTTTTTTTATGCTTCCATTTCTTATGAATTGAGTTGAACAAAAATGCTCTCTTTGGATGTGCATGGAAAAATAATAAGATAAAAATAAAAATTTACATAGCTTGAGGAGTAAAATCGACAGATCGCAATTTGAAGAATAATCGAAGGGGTGTCCGAGGGTGATTTTGAATCTACCTCGAATTAGTCTTAGCCATTTCGAGGATCTGAGGCTAGATCGACGCTACAATATTTCATTCATATTCTTCTATACGCTCGAAAGACATGGCATTTATATCGAGTCCATCATTAGACGTGAAACGGAAGGGGCGCGTGAAACTCCGGTTACGCTATATCGAACTATTGGACTGGAGGTTCGTGTGTGCCCACTGCGAGGAGAAAAACGAGGTTACTCGCGATATTATGATTAATTTCCTGCCGATGTAAAGTAACCAGTCATCGCTTTTACTTAGCGCGATTACACCGGTTCTTTATGCTTGTACGATATATATATATATATTTATACATATTGAACAATGCATAGGAAAACGTTGAAAATATATAAAAGGTGAGAGATGTATTAAAAAAAAAAAAAAAAATCCAAAAGAACTCTCCATACGCCTCCATTCTATCGATCATTTCACCCTGTACCGTGCGTCTGGATTTCCAAATCCTCCACGCTCCTCACTCTCTTCTACCCATTCTATTTTATTTATTTTTTTTTTTTTCGTTTTTTTTCCAACCTCGTTTAGTCCGTGAGTAGAAAAAAGCTTCCTCCTCTTTATTTCCGCTTTCGTGACGATCGAGTTATTTTCAAATAGAATATTCGTTTTTTCTTCTCGAAAATATTGCGTACCATTGGGTCTGTTCCTCTTTTGTTTTAAATTCGGATGCGATATTTTAATGCTAATTATATTGTGTATGTAAATTTAAGGGCTTTTTAATATTTGTTAAATTTGTTTTTTTTTTACCATTGCCCAAAACGTATTCAAATTCACTGAAGCTTCGAGGTAAATTGTGAGTTTCGAAAACTTAAACGCTCCATTAAACTCTATGGCTTACTCGATTGAACATTTTGCCAGACTTGCAAACAAGCCAGATGGACTTTTTGTCAATTGAGATAACGAACGATAACAAAGCTTTTTGTTTGACGTCCCATCGAGAACCATTAATCCTTATCATGACCCATTCATCGTTCGTGATTTTGAGAAGCACTTTCCAACTTGTTTGGATTACTTGTTTGTACGTTACTCAACGATACATGACTTTCGAAAGTGCCAGAAAAAAAAAAGTTTTTTCCCTCTCGAATTCCTTTTTCGCAGTGCCTCCAGCATCCCTAAAAATCGACAAAAAAAATCAACTCTAGTAGAGCTGCAAAAATTTCAAAAATAGTTCCTGATGAAAAAAATCGATTTTCCAAAATCAACGACTCAATTTTTTTCTAAATTCAATAGTGTCTTCTCAAAAATTGTTGGCATCCATTGATTGAAAAGTTCTTAACTTTGATGAGGGTCCACTTTTAAGCGCTTCAAGCACGTTTTCTTCGATGACGAAATGAAGGGTCCGAAAATTAGTTCGTAGTCGCGATAATCGGAGGGCTCAAAGAAGAATCACTGTAAATAATTGTTGCAGCGTTTGTTAACGAAAAAGCCATTGTCAAACAATCTTAATCTTTGCTTGTTCTATGTACTTTAATATCGAGGCTCGAGCGTAACGAATGAACGGACGAAAACCTTGACAAAACTGTTTTTAATCTCTGCTTCATTCTATCTTTGTTTTAAACGTTTTATAAATTATGTATAATCACATATTTCGAATACAAAAAATGGATTTCATTAAAAATTCACTTTTCGTACTTTTTCTAATAAAATAATTATCATTCAAATCCTCTAAAAATTCGAATAAGAATTTTCAAACATATTTTCTTGACGGGATACCAATTTTTATCGAAGCGATTTTTCAACGGGACCTCCGAACAGATTTACATTCGTTATAAACCTAATGTGGTGCATTTATGTATAGCCCATGATACAAATACATCTATATACAAAAAGTATTAACGTTCTTAAGGTCCACTTATTCCACGTCACGGACAACGTGGCATGGAATAAATGAATAGGACTCAGCGAATTGCAAATGAAACTTTTGTTACATTGACAGATTTGAAGCAATCCGAAAGATTTGTTTTAGCAACGAGTGTATTAGATTTTAGTATTGAAATTAAGGAGAAAAAGTCCGATAGAGAATAATTTAAAAGAGCATTTTAGATGATTAATTATTTTTTTTTGTTTTTTGTTTTTTTTTTTAATAAAAATACTTGAATTGATCGAATTTTTTGAATTAATCGTTTCTATCGATTATTATGAATTAACTAGGCAATAATAATCGACAAACACCAAAAAAATTTCGCCCCTTTTCCACTGTATTATTTTACGATGCTCACGGTTATAATTCATTCGAGAAATCCTTAAAGTCCTCTTGGAGCGATCTCGATTAATATCGGATCAAGTGAGCTTTAGGCGTAAGGAACCGACGACAGGATTCGTAGACTCTGACAGACTTGAAACAGCGACCCCTCTCCTCTCTCTTGACGAAGAAACCCTCGCTCTGGTTTTCCTTTCTTCGCTCCAATCGAAATTATAATCTCGCCCCCTTTTTTATCTTTTCTCAATTTCTCTCAATTATATATTTTAAATATTGTACGTTTATCATGGAAAACTGAAATGGTACGTAGAAAAATTGTGAATCCCAATTACATTTATCAATTTCTTTTGTCCAATTTTATCCAAATCATTTTTTTTGTTAACTTTTGACGTGCGGCTAGTTCTTCTTCTTTTTGCCATCAGCTTTTTAGAGATTTTGCAAAGAATTTGTTTTCCCAACCGATCGTTACGATAATATCGAAATAGTGCTAAAAAATAATATTTGTCGCCAAATTTCGAGTTGATAAAAATAGTCGGTGCTTTTGGTCGTTTTGTTAAAAAAAATGTTTCAATTTAGCGTATTAAAAACAAAAAAAAATTGACATTTTGTCCACTTTACAAAAATAGCTGCAATTTTTTTCAAAATTGAGTTATTTAGGTAGATAAAAAAAAACAATTTTCTTCACTTTCCCATCAACTTTTTAAAGAATTTTGCAAAAAATTGAATTTCTTCGTGGACCGTTGAGTAACGGTTGAAAAACTACTTGAAAAATTTGTTTTTAAATATTTCGAAAGCAAAATTCGAGTTAAAGAAAACCTGGACGGTGGTTTTGAACGAAAATCCTGGAAATCGAATTGTTTTATCAGAAAATGAGTTTTATCTCTTCGATTCATATTTGTTGTTTTATTTAATTAATCATTGTTTCTTTAATTGTGCAATTTTCATTATACACGTTTATCATACACTGAGAAAAGAAATTTGTTGAATCAACAAATCCTGCGGTCACGGGGGGGGGGAGGTGGGGGGCGGGGGGAGGGCGAACAAAACATTCAGTTCATGATACAAAATAATCCAGTTATTTCAAATTATAAAAAAGAGTGAATCGAACTGAACATTTTGTTTCCCTGACTGAAACTGACATTGTTTCTGACTGAATATTTAATTACATTAAATAATTATTTAATTAAGTCAAATAATTCTTTATTTAAATCAAATAAACAACGAATATTTATTTTAAACAAATTTATATTAAAGGTTTTTATTTGATGTCCAAATATGTATAATTGAACCTGTTACAATCGGAAAATGTGTATTTTACTAATTTATCATCAATCATCATGAGAAATATGTTTACCATGGAAGTTATTAGACTCCGATGGGTTTCTCACGGGAATGTAACCCTTGGCAGTTATAAACGTTCGCTACCTAATTCTGAATCAGAATCGGTTGAAACGTCTCATCTTACTCGACTTCCACAATTTATGTCCGTCCAGAGGCCGCTGTGTATGTGAGAAGAGTCTCGGCCCTCTGCACCACACGGTGGCCGAACCGAGAAGCTACTCGAACGTTCGTTAATTCTTTCGACAAACCATTTAGTTACGATAATGTCAAAACGTGTTCACACAACAAAACCTTGTTTGTTGAAATAGTTTGGTACCTTCAACCAAATATCCTGCACATGAGACCATATGATTCAATTCACACAACTAAAAATTTTGTTGAACGGGACAGATTTTTTTTTTAAGGGGAGCAACCACTTTAGGAGACCGAAAGTTAGATGATTTTTTGGATTTTTTTTTATTGTGAAAAAAAAACGGAAATTTCCGCAACTCTGACAATAATTTATTCATATTTTGATACATCTCTGGTAATTTTTTCAAGTTATTTTATGCATTAATTAAGGTGTTATCCGCTGTGTCCCTTGGCGTGTCCTCATCGTCGTTGTCGATTTGCGGGAATTGTGCAGCTCGCAATTCGCATCTGAAATAGTCCGACAAATTTTTATACATTCTTGAGATGTTTTTTAAGAACATGAACCTAAATTTTGAAAAAAAATCGAGAATTGAATGTTGGAACGTATTTGAAAAAAAATGATCGATTTTTAGCATTTTTTTCCGGCATTTTGCAATAATAAATATGTTTTAAACAATCTAATCTTTCCAACTTTAGGTTCATTTTTTAATAAATTATATTGTGTAAACGTGTTCCAAATTTGAAGATGATGCATCAATTAGTTTTTGAGTTATGATTCCCGCAAATTGAAAAAATGTCGTTTCAAGAAAAACACGTTTAAAGTTTAAAGTTTAAAGTTTAAAGAGCGCGCTTGGGAGTTGAGCGGAGAGTCTTTATCATTTATATGCATACCGTTAGAAGGAATCCGAATATCGTTTTGAAATTTTCAGGATGTATTCTTAAGATACTTTGTTAACAATTTATGAAATAAAAAAAAATTGATTTTTTGAAGCATCTAAAGTAGTTGCTCCCCTTAAGTCTGCTTACTCAATCATATATTTAGTCGACCAAATCCAGATTTAGTTGTTTCGATAGCTTTATTTAGTTAAGAAAATGTCGTAGCGTGTTGATGCAACTAAACGGATGCATCAAAACAATTTGTTTGTTTTAACCACTTAATTTGTAGATTGAACTACATATGCGATTACCATGACATTATTATTGTTGAATCAACAAAATTGTAGCAAACAGAATGAAGTTTGTTGATTCAACAAATTTCTTTTCTCAGTGTAAACTTAATTTTTATCATACACGATTTTTTGTTCGTAAAATGCATTGTTACGTGTTGTTCCGACTCTTGCCGGACATAAACCGAATAGGAACTGGTCTGCTTACGCGTAGCTTATTACGAAAATGAAAGGGCTCCGCGTCAGTAACGTAGTACGTGATTAAATCAGAATCGAGGGCGAAACGAGGTTACCAGGATCGAATCGGTTTCCTTTATATCTATACATGTACAAAAATGAAATTCCCTCTTGTATTTTTTTCCATCCACCCCTCTTTGCATCCTCTTGCTCGCTTTTAAGGAACACGAAATATATTTTATTAATATTGACGCCATACTGTTTGATCCGGTAATACAATTTCGTCTTGACGTGAAAGCTCCTCTTTTCACGTTGAGTCCAGTCTGCATGAGAAAGAAGCATATAATAGTAAAAGTATTTCGTATGCTCTACGAAAGGATCTTGGCTCTGATTGATCTTTTTATATGTTCCAAAATATTTTAGTACTCAATTTTTCATTGCGATTCTTTATTTTTTGTGCTAGTTTTGAACGTTCAAGTCGATTGGAGATAAAATCGTTTTTTTATTCAATATTTTTTCATCAATTTCACGTTTTTAATAAACTCGTTCTTATGTGATAACGAAAAATAAAACGAAACGTCACAAATTGTAAAAACATGCAAAAGGGAGAGAGAAACGTGTTGAGATTTTTTCGTTTTTGAAAAAAGAAGAAAAAAAAACGAATGAATAATGGAAGTTGTTCGGAAATCGTTTCTTTTCTTACCACCCATAGCCACACGCAGGATTTCTCGTGTAGGTTTGCGGTACGCGTACACGTATCGTATATACGTTGAAGAATAAAACTGGGTGAGGGTGGAAGAGGGTGAAAAAGAAAGGAAGAAAAGAAACGAGTGTGGGAGTAAACGAAAAAGATGGTGTTGCGTCGAACGAGTGAGATCGAGAGTGCGTGCGATGTATGAAAGAAAAAGGAGGGAAAAAAAAGAGTATGGAGGGTGGCCCACGTCGCGGGTTCGCTCGGCGACGAAGGGAGGAAAGTCGAACGCGCGGGTGAGGTACTGTACGTAATCTGCTAATGGACTCTTCTCTCGCTGGCCAAATTCACCCTAAATTCTGAGGTTGTGCGAGAGAGCACCGTGTCCCCTATTTCGAGACCCTCTGTACTCAAGTCATTCGCGCATTTTGGTCCTCTTCCCTTTTTCGACTGTCCCTCACGCTCTTATCCACGATCCCTTTTTGGCTCTTCTGTATCCACCCCAATTTCCGTCTTTCTCTTTGTTACTGTTTCGTTGTTTCTTCACTTTTCATCTGTTTTCGTTTTTTATCCTTCTCTCGTTAACTTTTTTCTCCGATTTTTCTTTTCTCTTTTCGTCTTGATAATTCGATATTTCTTTCGCTGTTACTTCTTCTATTTTTACAGAAAATTTGCAATTTTTTTGTTTTTATTATCTTTGTTGTGATTTCACTGTTATCACTTTGCAACAATTATCACTGTTTACTCAAAAACCTTTCAAAAGCTGTGCTCATTTACAAATTCTTTTTTTTTTCAAACTTCTCATGTCCCAAAAAAATCTTTCCTTTCTTGTCGTCATTAAAAAGTGGCAAAGGAAAAGAGAGTGATACCGAAAAAGGAATAAAGTATGGATGAAACAGTCCGAAAGATGAAAATATAAAATAAAAATGGTCGTGCAATTTTTGCGCTTTGACAAAGCTTTTACACCCTTTTTGGTCAGACGAGTAGACAGTGGTCAGAATCTTTTGTACTTTTGTTGAACGTACTTTTATTGTTTCTCTCTTTGGACTTTACCTTCTCGTTTTGCCTCGCTCCGTTGTATTCTTTTGAGTCAGGCTACTTGAAAATAGATGCACATCGACGTTTCTATAACTATTTATAAATTCCTCCAACACTTTTTTCATATTTTGAACCAATTATTAACGAATATGAATCTAAAATATAAACTTTTGATATTTTTTAATCGAACAATTATTCCGAATCATTTGGCATTAATAAAAAAAAGTGTTTACACGAATATAGACACAATTTTTTAAATAATAGACAACGAAATACAGTATTGACGTGTACGGCTGTTTCGGGATAATCGCGAGAAGGGCAGATGCTTATTTGACGGTCAGCTGTGGTTGCCCGGTGTTTCTCGCCGCAGTGATTCGGTATTTTTAAGTATTACTGTATATCGTCGAGGAACACGAGTCGTCAACTCTTGAAATTGTACGTTGCGTGGGTTAGGCTCATTCATTTTCGGTGTAATAATAACATGACGTTGCTCATTTTGGCAGCAAGTTTCTTTTTTCATGTATTCATTTTTCATTTCTAATATATTTTGTAAGATATATGATGCTTTTTGAGTTGTTTGAAGTGATCAAAAAATGGTGATTCGAGCGATTCATCAAAATCTAAATTAATGTCAATGATAATCTTGCGAATTTCGCTTCGTCTCTTGGCTCGCATTATATTCGCGGTAATTTTTCAAACACCGTTCCTTCACGGCAGCAAATGGATAAACAAATAAATATCCGATCATGTCAAAATAACGAGACGTGGATAATTACCAATGACATTTGCAATCACGCGAATACGACTGACGAAACGAGAGTTGGTAGGCTACATCAATATGGATATAACTGTGGGGAAAATCACGAGAGTCCCCAAGTATTTGATCAGGCGGTACACCAGGGGACGACAATACTATTTTGCACTCGTGCTGTATAATAATAGATTCCGGGTGCTTCTGTTCCCATTGGGTGATGAGAAATGTTTCACTGTGTTTCACTATTCATCGAGAAACTGTCTCTTTCTCTCTCCATTTTACATCTCATCCCGATAACTTAAACTCTTTTACGTCACCGCACGAGAAATCATTTGTAGAATATTTTACAACTTTTTGGTAAACACCCAAAAACTACTAATTTCAGTTATTTATGAGTTGTCTTCGAATGTGGGACAGTGTTATTTTCTGACATTCTTTTTTTTGTATTTGGCATTTTGTTTCATTCTTTTTTATACTCGTAAAACGTTTTATTTTGCCCAAAACTTTCATCTACAAGTTGGCATTGAAACAAAAATTTCTTTTTCGCAGAAATAATTTAGAAAAATAGATATTAAAAAGGAGCAAATAATTTTAGCACCCAAGATTTTTATTCCTGTTTTTTCTTCTTCTTTTCCTATTCTCCCCTCAAGTTTTACGAATCGACATGCATGCTGACGTCCGACCTATCCAATCTCACGCCGAACCGTTCATCCAAAATCGATCGATAATTATATTGACAGTGGCAAAGTGCTAACACAGGTTTGAATTCTATCGTGTCCTATGAGAGACTATTAAACATGGAGATTCTCGTAGACTTGGTAATTCATCGCATCCGCAATATGGCGAATGTGGGTAGAAAAGCTACTGATGATAATTCCAATGCACTATTCGAATTAGATAAAAAAAAAGATTAATTATATTTATTACTAATTGTAATTAGTCTGGAAAAGCCTGTTTAAAATAATTATAGTCGAGTGAAATGCATGACGGTTTCGAGCAGGCTTAATAACATTAATCAATTCACGTATTCGATTGTAATCTCGCTCGAGTAATTATTCCCCTGCAATATTAATTTGCATTGATCTTTGCTGCACGTTGTTCGAAAAGCACATAAAATCGTAATTTTCCGCATGAGAAGATTCGAGTATCTGCACTCTTCATAAAGTTGGCCGTGCGTCGGCGCCGTTTTCGCTTTTCTTCCGTGAGCGTGAAATTAAATCGAATGACAATGAGAAATTCCGGAATTAATAATGTTCGAACAGAAAGAAGGGATTGAATATTTTATTTTAAAATTCACGAAGAATTCGCCATTGACAATTTTAATATAAACAAAATTTGTAATATGATTCATCCAAATGGAAGCTCGAATTCAATGAAAAATCGATAGACATATGCACCGAAGGATTTTTAGTTGATTTTTTTGCCATTATTTGCTTTAGTGTCTAGAGAAATCGCAATTTATCGACAGTTAAAGGCTTTACGAAGCTCTCAGCTATAGTTATAGAACATTCGAAGTTTGGAGAGTCAAGTCCAGAGTTGGCTTGTCCCTATATCCTACGGTGAAACAAGCAAAGCGAAACGCTTCGTCTATCGCTGTTTCTCGCTTCGCGTACCTCACTCAATCGGCCACCAAAAATCCCCTTTCCCTACTCTTCTCTTCCCTTGTCTTCTTTCCCGAGAGCGAGGGGGTTGGAGAACCCCGAAATCCCGGTGCGAATGCATTACGCGTCAACGACTCCGGAGTAGCAATATCCTGAGTTTCTTGATGCTTCGGTGAAGTACTAGATTATAATACATTACCAATTCGACTAAGGCGCCTACATACACACAACCACACACACACGCGTATATTTATACGTATATATCCAGATGTGCATTTCGTGTCTATCGCCAAGCTTCGAAACCATTTGACCTTGTTTCACACGATTCAATCCGTTCGGTTTTAATTACTACGAGATTTGAAGCCAAGTGCACTTAACCTTCGATCAATGATCAAAAGTCAGAATTTGATAAATGCAATTGTTTTTTTTTAATAGTTCATGTTAGGAGAGAAAATAATATCAAAAATGACTATGGTAGTTCCATAATCATTTTTTATTTCAGATTTCATCGAAAATAACGAAAACATGGTAATTTTTGTCTCAATCTCGAATGAAAAATGACTATGTTTTTGCTAAAATCCCTCAAACGAGCGATCTGGTAACAGGGAGTTATGACGACTTAGTATTTTTTTATATTATTTTCTCTCCGTGTGCGCCAATTCCTTTTTTGTTAGAAATTTGTTGAATATTCGATTGCCTGATTCAGAATCAGATTTTTTTCCAAACTTTAAATGCACTACTGATAATAATTGAAGGATTAATTTTTGTACTTCAAATTTTTAAATCATTTTCAGTTGCTCAATTGCTGATAAAATGGAATTACAACATTTTTTAATTAAGCTAGTAATCTCGCCAAAGCGTTTTTTTTCTATAGATTTTCTTTCAAGTTTTGAGGTCACATTCAGGACACTATTATGACGTGCAAAATTTCACAAGGATTTACCATCCCATATCCGAGATCGTGGAAATCAAAGATTGCGCAGTTGCACTTATGTTCTTATGGAGAGCGGTAGAAAATTTCACATTTTACGCAATAACTCCAAAACTTTACTACAGATTTTTTTTTTTTCATTGTCATTTACAGAAGAACATATGACGAAGTTTGTCAAGAAATTACAAGAATTTTGGTCGCTTAGTTTCGGAGATATCGCGATACCAAGTATACACTGAGAAAATAAATTTGTTGATTCAACAAAATTTTTGTTGAATCAACAAATTCTGGCGAACAAAATGAAATTCGTTAACTCAACAAAAATTTGGTTAATTCAACCACTTAATTTGCTGGCTCAAATAAATATTGCTCATTACGACGAAAATATTGTTGAATCAACCAAATTTTCTGTTCAACTAACAAATTTCATTTTGTTCGCTACAATTTGTTGATTCAACAAAAAATTTGTTGAAAAAACAAATTTCTTTTCTCAATGTATGTTACGAGTATTACATAGGGAACCGTGGTTACTTTGGAACCTCTAAACTTCGTACTAAACATTTTTCCTGAAAGTTTATACGTTTTTAGATTCCTGTAAGACGTAATAACTACCATTATTAGATTATTCAGCAAGTTATCTCTAAGTTTTCGAACATCGTTCAAAAGTTAACTTTTTGAACGTGACTGTGGTGAGACTACTGCCTTAATGAAGAATTTTGCGGAATTTGAGGACACTTTTGTTAGTAGAGAGAATTTGTGAAATTCGCACAGTTAGGTTGAGAATGAACGTGTGGTGTGTGAGTAAGAAGAATGACACTTGTCATTCGGCGAGAGGGAAAGGGAATAAAGGGGAAGTTTTTGGTTTCGCGGGAGATGTTCGGATTCTCAATAGGGAGAAGAGGGAACCCCAGTGTTGGATCCGGGGACGATTCTGTAAATATTGTAACAAGTGGGTCGATGCGGCGCTACTTCATAGCAGCTGTGTGGATCAGTATATACAACTTGATATTATCAAAGATGTAGCAACTGTATAAATTGCTACACGTTTATTAACATCTTGGAGGACAAAATAAAAAAGAGTTACGAACAAAAAAATTGGGAATACTCAAACTTTGATGTAAAAATGTTTCTTCAAGACTGTTCTAATTTTTTCCCCTTTTCGCTGTCTTGATAGAGTGCTGAAAATTATTCTACGGTGTGAACAGGTCTGTGGTTCCACTTGAAAAATATTATCTTACATATTTACACTGATCCATTATTTCCATTTTTTCTTTCTTCTCGCGTTCCCCATATTTTACCCTGAGCAATCGATATGCGGACTGGACAGAAACGGAAGACGTTCAAAGTGGCCACTTCTCCTCGCGTTCAAAATCTCTTCTTTTTTTTTCTTCCTCCCTTCGCAATTCCCAGCTTCTTTATTTCCTATTCTAGTGTCGCGCCACTTGCACGCTTCACTGTGAATCTCGCTGTCACTTTCATGCCTCGTAAACAAAAATCTCGAGTATCCTGCGTATTCCCTTTGCCTTGGCTACGTTATGTCCCTATTGTTGTGACGAGAAACGTAGCAGCTTCATAAACAGAGAGTCCAGTTCCATGGGGTTGTCCACACAAGAGATATGCTCGTGTAATTTTCTGTTTGCTCGTCGAATCCTCGTGGTGTCCTCTGTTCATGAGCTTTCTTCACGAGACCAACGTTTCTTCGGTATTGAGAAAATAAACGCACGAGCGAGACTCGAAAACAACATTTGACGTAATTGCACGAAATTAACGATGACTTTTCGGTGAGTACGTCCCGCCATGACCAATGTATGCAGCAAAAGAGTCGTATTAATACAGAGGGGTGCATCATCCTGCCTGAGATTGCGATCTATCATTGAATGTTTGCGGGGGTTTGGGCAAATACATTGAATATATTTATTATTCCCGACGGTGGCAGTCTCGTATCTCACCCCTGCGTACACATATATCCATCGACATTCATCCATGATATGAGGCATTTCATTCCAACTGGACCAATGTTCGACCCCCTAAAATTTAATCCCAGGTTTACTTGTATTATTGTTACGTCTAATTCGGATCTCGGTCTAGCGATGTATTCGTGGCTTTAATATTTCGCCCTTTTATGGAAACATTCATTTTCGTACATCCTCATTTTTAGCAATTTTTTTCCAGCTCAGAGGTTTCATTGCTAAATAAATTACTGTGCAAATTTTGACGTAGAAGATTGACGAACTTTTGACCCAATTGGATCCTGATGTGATTTAATCCTCAATAACGACCAATTGAAATGTCAAATTTTTATACCCCTTATGGCATTTTTTAATTCTGGCGTTCCATTCCGCCTAGGCTGCGCCTGTGTCTCTTTATATATGAATGTTTATATCCGCATGGCGTGTGCGCAAGAAGAGGGCGATTGGCACGCCCGGTCTGGCAATCACAACCCCCGTTCTGCCATTAGCTAACCATATGATTATTTCATGGCAGCCCCTGCGGAGATCTCGCGGCAGGGGTGCATATCTTTACCTCGACCGGGACGTCGGGGGTATTCCTAGCTGGGAATCTCCCGTCTAACCCCTCGCCCGCTACTCTTTTCCCCTCCACTTCTCGAGCCTTATCCTCTTTCTCCCTTCTGTTACTTAACGGATCTTGCGCGCTCATCCCAACTTCTTGGAGAGATGGAGAAACCAAGACAGACGTAGTAAGAACAAAAGTAGGGAGAGAATATTTCAGCAGCTTAAAGGGATACAGAGAAAAGTAAGAGAAGAGAAAATGTTGAAGGAAAGTATTGCGCGACTATGCGTGTGGAAATTCATGAAAGCTTCGGTGATTCCACCGAATTTTGCTGATTCACTCGAAAATTACACAATTATACTTACGCTGCACTTTAAGAGACGAATTTTAGTGAAAACATACGTTAAACGTTATTGGACTTCTATTTTAGAGCCTTTTATCAATAGAACGAAATTATTCAATTTTTCAATGAGCACAAGTTTTGAACGATTGTTTGAAAATCATTTGGACGTACCGAGGATTAAAAACTTCTATCGCCCATTGATGGCTATCATTGAATTATTATTCAGCTCTCTCAACTTATCATACTCAAACTATTTATCAGATTCTAATCCTTATTTATCGGCTCTGGGATTTCTTACATTTATGATCGGGCAGGGAGAATATATGGGCAATGATTTCTCGAAATCTGGTGAATTCGTTGATACAGCAGTGGCAGCTAGTAGACGGAACGAATCGGACATTGGGGAACGCGAGGGCCGGGGGGTGGTTCATTCGTCTGGAATATTACGACGAGTACGACACGTTCTTCCCTCGGCAAGTTCTCACCCAGTTATTATTCCAAGTTATATCTGTACGATGATATTGCCTCGTACTGGGGGAGTACGTGGTTTAATCATGTAGCCTTGCGCTTGCACACAGACAGGGGCAACCGGAGGCCAACCAAGATCGTTGGGTGATGTACGAAAATCGAGTGGCGTTAATCCAAGTGCCTGACGCTCGCGCAACTCGGTGCATTTTATTAGAGAATTTGTATGATCCATCGTTGTGTTCCATTACCCAGGGAGCAACTAAGAGAAGAAGTGGTGTACGGAGTAAATTCATGTTGACGAGCTTGCGTAAACTCTCAGATGCATTGTAGGATTTACCAGATTACAGTAATAGCTAAAATGAGTTCCCCCAAACATACTATTTTCACATCATGTTTATGCCACTGTTATTATTCATATTTTCGAATTGCGAACTCTACTAGCCAACGTAGCTAAAAGCTGGCCGGTAATTAAAACTTTTTAGTATTAAAGCTTAATTTATGCATGTAATCTTCAACGTTTATCACTTTTTATTAATTTTTTTCATCACTAGTACTTAACTAAATCCTTTCACTTGATTTCCTTCACGAACACAACACTTGTCTTCGTGCTACTTTCAATACCATCTAATTTACAATATTCTCCATATACGCCCTTCGATTGTGAGCCAGACGATATCTCATTTCAATTACAACCGCGTCAAATCGACTGTGTCCCTGTTGAGAATATATTTTTCAATCTACATACAGTCCACATGCAATGAATATATATACACACAGAAATAAAAGTGGATACAAAAAGTCTAGGCGATGGGAATGATGGTGGGTGGAGTGTCGTGGGATTAGCTGTGTTCGGGCTACAGCGAGTTATGATTAGATGGGACAGTTGGCCACGTCGTTGCACTTGTATCCCGGGTGGCGTGCGCTCGTTTCGTATATACAATGTATACGTAGGAAATGGCACATAGTATACATATTACCGAATGGTAGTATGTACGTTTTATTCATCTATGTATCTGTTTGTTCACATATACATTATTATATATGAAAGAACAAGTGTGAGTGTCGTTCCGGACGAGTGTGTATTACCTCGTGTACTCGGCTCGTGGAACCGTCTGATAGGACATACGCGTGGTGAGGGGTTGGCGATAATACGCACTGACAGCACGCTCAACCCTCCCCGGGTCACCCCGTGTTATGGGGTCTCGTGGCCCTGGAGTAGAATGCCTGCTGCCTTCGGGTACTAACGCTCGAGGTAGCCAAAGAGAGCGAAGGGGACCACGAGACTGACAGAGAGAAAGAAAGAGAGAGGAAAAGAGGAGAGCGAAAGGGAGAAGTTTCGAAAAAGAAAACATATACAACAACCCAATAGAATGAGCATCGCACTGGACCGAGGGTCGTCAAGAGAGTGAGCGAGAACGACAGTATTATGCCCCCCCGTACTCTATTCAGGGGTCGGAAACTCTCTACACAGAATTACCCACTGATGTTATAATCCTCTCGTGTTACACCGTCACACATGCTCTCCTATAAGCAATACATTTTTTTGTTTCTTATATCGTACCCTCAACGACTCCCCTCCCCATACAACTTGCCGTGTCTCCTCGATCATCAGACTCCCATATGCACTTTTGCCAGCCGACCGAGGTAAACTTTGTTACAATAGCATGTACCAGGTATCGTAAGGATATTATTTTTTTTTTCAGAACCGAGTAACGGGTTGATAATTGATCGATGTTCGGTTATATTTCGAAGAAGAACGTAGAATTAATTAACACAGGCCTAAATTTAATCTCAGTTGCGAACGTTCTACTATTTTGGATACATATTGATGTCATCCAATTTTTTTTACTACCTACATGCTTTTGGAATTCTTGCAAATAAATTTGAATAAAGTTTGAAGCAGATCTGGAGGCCTGAACCCACTCATAAGAAGCTATAAAATGTTTTGTAGTATTTTTTTACATGTTGCAACTCAATTGTAACTTGATTCTGTTGCATGATTACAGATATCTCGTCACCAGTGGCCTGGTCGATAGAATTTCTCGTCACAGTCGCGCCCTCATAGAAACCGATTTTTTCCTCGATCAAGATCGCGAATCTCCAGTCTTATTGGCCTCATACGATCTTTTGGGTCGCATAGTTTCCCATCTGAAACGTCATGTCAACGAAAACGGATCAAGTTCCGTTTGTAACGGGGAAACTACTTCCATCATCAGCGAACAAACTACCACGGCAGAATCTCATCTCCTTCACAGCCTCGAAACGACCGAAGCAGCCGGCGCAGTTGGTGCACTTTACGCCACTTTTGCGCTCACATCGCACAACCAAAAATGCACATCGCCCACACCCAATCAATCTGCTTCTTCGTCCTTCGCGAAGAATCTCGCGCTGACTATCCTCAAGTTACTACGGACGATCGGCGAACTTGATCTTCGAACGTTACAGGTAAAATTCCAGTTATGTCATTTTATGCCTGTGACCAATAATTGCTATGATACTCTTTGATTTCTTTCTTTTATTCCTCGCTGATCGCTAAACATTTCAAAAAATTCATCTTTAAATTTCTACATAAAACTTCTACTAAATTCCTACATTAAACATCGCTGTGCAAATAACAGCAACGAGGCAAAACACGAAATTCTAAAGTTTATGATTGAAAGGAAATCAAATTGTAAGGAAAGTGAAATGAAATTTTTCGTTTGTGGTTTTCCTGGTGTGATTAATAAATTTTAATGGCCAGAAAAACGTTCTAAATATTAATTTTAAAACTGCGTGTAACAAGGGAATTTTAAGCGTTTTTCGCCTCTGTAAAAAATCTTAAAAAAGAATGTTGTAGTTCAAATAAAAGTTTCAATATCTGTTTGAAAATTTCGACCGAACGTCACATAAATATTGCCATACAGAACGGTTCAAATTTTCTGGCGTTTGTTTCACGCACGGCTTTCATAGCGGTAGATGTACCGTGGGCTTCGTAAATTTTACAACGCACATAGGAAAATGTACAATCATGCTCAGTAATAAATACGATTTGCCAACTTGATCCGACGCTTCGATGAATCACGGTAATTTTAATCATAAAATTCAGGCTAAAATTTACGTAAAAATACTTTCCGTGTGCTTGAATGAAATATTAACAAGGTTTCTCGAACATTCGATTTTTTAGGGTAATTATATATTTCACCTGTTTCAATACTTAAACTTTACGGTCGTTTTGGATAAACAGCGAACACTGATGGATACGAGGAAAAGGGTATACCAACGAAAATGGTCATTGAGTGCAGAAATAATGTGATTAAATATTTACGAAAAGGACGATCGATGGTTTTGATTTGTGCAGGGGATAAAAACCCTTTTGACCCGGGACGGACAACCTCTGTCGATATTTTAGTCAACTCTTATTACACTCGAGCTCCTTCTATTCCATGATCTTTCACAGTGACGACGGTGATTCAATCACTGCTATTGAATCTCGTCAACTCAACATGAATTTTAACATCCTTTACTAAATGTAAATTGTTAATAAATCAGTAAATTAAAAAAAAATCAATTCTTCACTGATTCATCAAACTCTATTTTCACATTTCCGATAAATTGATTCGGGGAACATTAGTAATTACGGTTTTCAATATACCGTCGCATTGGCTGTCAAACATTGGGTCAAACCAATCGTAAATCAGTTGCGGTACTCCTGAACGTATATTTTCGTTCTTTTTTTTTCAACATTAGCCACAAGGGTGGCTCGAATTTATGATGGAGATATCACGCAGTGGGTGGCAACGAGAGACAGAGTGGAAGAGTGAGAGATAAAAATATGAAGAGAATATTAGCGATAGGAAGAAAAATAAACGCGTGTACTCTTGATGGCAGAGGAGGGGGGAGGAAGGCTAGCAATGCAGAGTGGTGCGGCGATCAAACCACGAATTGAATCGAAACGGCAGCTCGCGCCCACCATAAGGCTGCGTTAGTCCTCGTCAGGGATGGAAAGACCAGCGGGGGTTACCCCGCTATTATCCCGTGGGATGCTCGGGAATCCCGCGGGAGATCACTCGATTATCCCTCGTTGGTCTGCACTGAAAACCCACAGACGTATCACAATTTCTTCTCTCTCTTTCTCTCTCTCCCATTCCCATTTCGTTCTCTTACTTTTATTTTTCTCTCTCGCCGACTCACTCGTTAGCTCGTAAGAACAGAGACAAAAAGCTCAGAGTATCAAACGCACAAGTGTGCAGGTTTATTAACTATTCTCTTTGCGATGTGACGCAAGACGAATCTCCTCTTGTCGACTTTGTCTCATCCTTCTCCTTTTTTTCTTGCTCGACCTACCGCACAGTCTCATTAACAAAGGACCCGTGTTCGTCCACCTAGCAAAATATCTCTGCCAACAAATTTCGCCTTTCTTTCTCGTCACTTTATTGTTCCGGGTTAGCAGATTCCTTCTGCTTTTGTTGCATTTTAAAAATTTTCATTTTTTTTCTTCATTCTTTTGTTAACGCAGTGTTTAATTTGAAATCCATCTGTCTTCAATCTCATGATTCATTTATCGTTGCAGAATTTACTCGGTTCTGAGGGCACCAGCCTTCAATGGCGACTCATTGCGAGTCACCTCATAACCAGATTCTCCCGGGATCCGCTTGCAGAAAAGGCCGAAATTTCCAACAATCCTGGACAACAGCAAGGCGTCACTTCTACACAAATTCTCGGCGAACTGTTCACCGTACTCGGTTACTTCGCCGCTAATAATCCTGATAATCAGGTAAGTCTATTTCAGCCTATAATCTTTCATCACCTAAAAAATCCCAAAGTCTAACAAAAAAATCACATGGAAAAGCTCAAGGTCTCGTACGAAGATCATAAATCTTGTCCGGGTTACGAACTCGAGTCTCTTGGCTCCAAACCATTCACCAGATGATCATGATTCAGGTGTGATTGAGCATACTTGAAGATACCAGTTCAATATTTTATCAAAATGAGACAGACCACTCCTGGAATATTCAGAAAGGAATTTTCGTACGAAGTGAAAATATCTTGAAGTATTATAGTCTCTGGTCAATATACGAAACCTGAATAAGTTCGAAATGATTGGAGTTTCTTCAAACAGTTGGTTATAGCAACGAAATTCCATGTACCTTTTGAAAAAAGATAATAAGACGTTTGAGGAGTTTTTGTCTTCGGTCTGTTAATAATGAAGCTCGTGTTTATACGAGAACATCAGAAATCCACTTTCCATTTAAGAATCGTTATACATAGCCACGGTCGAAAACTCCGTTTTTTTAACCCTCGTCGAATATTTGATCAGCAGTTGTTAATGTACAAGAGAAAAAGTGAGAGCGCGGAGAGTGACGGGGAGGAAGGCGTTCTTCAAAAGCGATAACACGACATAACTCGAATATCCTATTCGATCTTACTGCGATTTCTTCGCTTATGGCTCTCCAATTTCTACTAGAGGATGTTTTACGGTGGCGAGATATCTCGAAAAGACAGAGAAAAAGAGAGAGAGAGAGGGAACGGTTACGGTATGGACCGACGATGGAATGGCCACCACTCACGTTGTAAGTCTGTCTCTCCATTTAGTCTTTCCTCTATTGGCGCCACCGGCTCATTTTGGGTCTTTTTTCATTCACTCTCCCCGCGTTCCCGCTCTTGCTCTTTCGTGACCGCAGCAATGAAGAAAAAACGAGGCGCCAAGGTGTTATCGTCAAAGTAAAAAAGTCGAAAAGTTGAGTCACTCGTGTCGAAAAGAGAAAAAAAATGGGGACGATGAAGAAGAAAAGGAAGCAGGAGAAAACTCAAAGACAATGAAGTTGAAGAAGAATTTAACGTGGGAAATAATAATTTTCGAATTCAGGAGAAACCGATTTGAAGAAGGTTCATGTTTTGAAATAAAAAAAAACCAAGGTTGCTCTAACTCTTGCCATCACCTCCCCTGTTATTCGTACTCGTACCCCTATCCAAGCCATTGTCAAAAGCGTAAATCGCGCCAGAGGCTCCCGTAGGACTTTGGCGAGATTAAACTCGGCGGCGCTAAAAAAAACGAGAGAGAGAGAGAGAGAGAGAGAAAACATTGCTAGCCGAATATCGTTGTTACGCGGAAGAGGGGTTCAACTAAATCGGCCCAGACTCTCTGTTTATCCACGTGAAAAATCTCTTCTGTATGCAGAATGATTCAACTCCCGGGTTAGACACGAGTCAGGCTTTGTCTTCGCGTAATTCATGATTAATAAAAAACAGTTCGTAACACCCCGTTTCGAGAGAGTTGAAAATACGAGAATTTCCAATGTCAAAGGACAACATAAATTCAGGATCTCATAGAACAACACGATTTTTTTTTTTTTCGTTCTATCGTGAAATGAAAAGAAAATATTTATTTTGTATCAGAATTGTTTTCGACTTTGACTCCTAAATTAGACGAGAAATTGAGGAGAAAAAAAATGATTTATCATTTTTTATCCTATTCTGCTGTTTCACCCAACTTTGGTAATTGAAAATTTGAATATTATTCAATAACTTATCTTTTACGTTGGTTTATATACAATAAATACTAAAATGCCTATTTTGACGCTAGAATATACACGATGATATAATTTAGTGAAAAAAAAAAACAACTTCGTATTTTTAAATGGACGTGGTTATTAACTGTGGAGCAGTGTCATTCACTGATGCATTTATCCAGAAGGAGAAGAGCTGCAGTTGCCGATGAAATAACGAAGAAGTTGGGCAAAGCAACTGGTTAGACACAACACACTCAGCATGGACCTCCCATCAATATGCGAGGAGAAAGAGATGGAAAGAAAGAATAAAAGGGAGGGAGAGAGAGAAGAGAGAGAGAGAGAGAGAGAGAGAGAGAGAGAGAGAGAGAGAGACGAAAATGCTGTTAAGATATATTTACTTGGTTCCATTCCATATACGTCGGTGGCGGTCCTGATGTCTGATGCCACGCCACTTACATCGTTTTTCGTCTTTCGTAGTATAAGACTACTACACTCGTAATATATATTCCGTTGACTGCGCTTCACTTGGGTAACACTGTGAGCGGGCACGCGCTCTCCTCCATACGTCCAAATACACGTTGAGTACATCTCCGATGTCTCGGGACATTCATCTCTCGTCGGATTTTAAGACCCTCGTGTGGCTGACTGCCACACGACGAAATCAACGAGGTTTTCACCCTCTTTTACTCCGTTGCCTTGTCCTCTCTCTCTCTCTCTCTCTCTCTCTCTCTCTCTCTCTCTCTCTCTCTCTCTCTCTCTCTCTCTCTCTCTCTCCCTCTCTCTTTCTCTTTCTCAATCTCTCTTTCTCACTCGAACTTCTCTCGAGTCTCCAGTAACGAGGCGACGAGTGTTCCAACCATTCACTCACTATATTTTCATCACTCGTCACCTATAATGGGAGTTTAGAAAGCGCCGGGCAATAAAGTCGTGCCAATCGTGTACCGAACCTTTAGAAGTTGTTCCTACACATCGCTCCCCCCCCCCCCCTCTCACTCTTTCTCTCTCTCTTTATTCTTTTCTTTAAAAGTTGCATCCGATGTATGCCAGTTCGAAGCAAAGTTTTGCCTTGCTACAGAAAATAATGTCCTCTGGTTTGACAGGACTGTTTCCTCGCTTAATGGTCCGTTTTTCGTCGAAAAGTATGCGAACATATTTTTTATCATTTTACCTTCGTCCACGTATTTGTACCACCCAGTTTTTATTATGGTGTTGAAATTTGCATAGTTTAGAGGATAAAATTTTTTTTTCTTTTTAGTATGGTTCAAATATGCTTTGCTTTTTTAATTGATCAAGGCTACAATTTACAAAAAAAAGATATTTGACATTTAGAAAATTGCAAGGATTCGATATCCACGAAATTTTCTTTCTAACCAACCGGAAATATTGAATATTCTTTTCTCGTACGAAACATCGTGCACCGTAACATATACTCATTTAAAATAATACCGGAACCATGCGGGTGACATGACTCTATACCGATTGCCCGTTGAACGCAGGTGCATCTCATTGCTGTATTTCGAGTTAAGGGACACTTGTAGCGTTAACGTTGTTTCGCAGGTGATCCGGAACTTCGGGAGCTCGTTACGCGCAATTTTGTTTCCGCGACACCTGGTCGATCCCTGTCTTGAGAAAAAGAGTTATACACCTCTTGTACCTCGTTTTAGAAATGAATTAATTTTTCCCACAGCTCAGGCTTTCCAGATGTGTCTAGTTAAATTCGAAGCCTTAGATACATTTGAAGGCGTCAAAAATAGGATAATTTTCAATCATTCCTGTTGCATCAAATTTTTTTTACGACTGAAACAATTTTTTGTTCGATTAAAAAAATCTCTTGTTGTATATAAAGTTAGAAAACTTCATTAAAAAAAAAAATACTAAATTAGGCGTGGTTCTCGTTTTTTTTTCAAGTTGACAAAAAAACTAGTCCTTATCACAGCCAATTTGTTTAAACGCAAGTTTCTCGCAAAATGACAGAGAAAATCGAAAAGTTGGAATTTTCCTAGAAAGTTGTTTTTTTTATTTATTAAAAAAATTGTGATGTTTGATGAAAAAATCTAATGACAACGACTAGATAATTGTGTAAAAATTCTCTGTACTCATTTTCATCCAAATTGGTCGCTAAGTTTTCGAAATACGATGGTTATCGTTTTCAAAAACACTATTTTGAGAAAAACGCATTTGAAGATTTGAGCACCTTTCAAATTGAGGTAATACTTTTTTCTTACACTTGCAAAATGTCATCTATTCCTGGAGAATTTTTTATGGATTATGGATAAAGAGCGATAATATCGGATAAAAATATTTTTGGAAAACCGTTTTTTCCATTATTTTTGGGGCCGATTTGAAATTCCAAACTTTAAATGCTCCGACGGTTTAAAATTCCTAATTTTAGTGTTCCGAAATTGAAAGCTTCGTAAGGATCATGCCAACGAAAGTCTACACAGTTGACTGTAAATGATGTAGAACGGTACGAGTAGCGATAGGAAAAGGATACAAATGTGATTTCTTACACGAGATAATTTTCAGAAATCGTATGATTGAGATCAACGATTTACTTGAATGACCAGTAATTCGACTCACAAAACTTCGAATATGTAATATTAAACATGCTACAAATTACCGAAATTTTTATTCTAGAAAACGAACTATATCAGAAAGTTTAAATATAATAAAAGCTAATAAGAGATTCGTTAGGTTCCCGAAAGTTTTAGAATCCAAAAATCATATTTTCGATCATCCAGTTTGCGAAAACTCAAGTTTAGATAGTGTAAAATTCCAATATAGAACGTTCAGAACGATCAAAATTCCGAAAACTCACACATAAAGCAGATAGCATATAAGCCTGACGCGTTTAGATGGCAGCACCACTGCTCTATCGCATGGATTTTCGGAGTTTCGGTCTTCGGGGAAAATTTTTTCAGAGTTTTGATCCTTCAGAGTACTATTCTTTCGGAATTTTGATCTTTCTCGGTAGAATTTTTTCTGAGTATTGATCATCTTTCAAGTTCTATTGTAAACATATAATATGAGGATGTTTACACCTGTCGGATATTCCTATTTTCGGAACTTTTCTCTGTAGAAACTTTCGCCATTCAGGATTTTGAATATATAACTCTACATTTTTTCGGAACTATGGACTCTCTGATTATGAGAAGTTGATACATGTTTTACGTGCTATGTTTTCATGTTGACGCTTTATCGGTCGGATCCATGATTATTCTCATTTAATTTCCTAGTGGACTTTTATTTTTGGTTATAAAATAATTCTGTTTACAAAATTTTGGAATTGTAAATTTCCAGGAGCATTGTGTTCTAGATAAATAAATTCGGAATTTTGAGCGTTCTAATTTTTAAAGTTCGGAATATCAACCCGCCCCCTATTTTTTTTTCCATAAAAGTAAGAACATACGAGACAGTTTCATTAAAAAACAAACATTTTTTTTTAATATGTTAAAATGAGAAACAATTAAGAAAAAGTCGTGAATTTTACCAATTCTCGAACTTCATACGTAGAATTTCTTGTTATTCTAATATCCAAACATGACAGTACATAAACTGACATTAATTTTTAGAACAACGGTCCTCTTGTCTGTAGTAGAAAACTTTCAGCAGGACTTGTCCTACAAATCTTACTTTTTAACGTTATTATTAAACATTATTAAACGCATCGGAGCGATCACGTTTATCATGCATTTCGTACTTTGAATACCGATAACTCGAAAAGTTAATGGTAGCGATCCATGGTTTATAAAAGTGATAGTTTTTTGCACACCAATCGCGCAATGCCCATATGACATTCGACAGTTTTTTGTTGGTCTTTTTCTCCTCCATTTTTCCAATATTAACACAAATATGATATACTACAATATTTGCATTATGCAAAGCGTGTTAGAAATGCTAATTTCAAGAGCAAATATCTCGATAATTTGATAGTCAATATATATTTGAAATTTTGAGAATCCGTGAAGAATATCCTAGACAATATTAGTTCAAAATATCAGAACTTTCTGTCTTAGACCATTTTTTAAATATTCCACCTTAAACCCAAACCCAAAATTACCCCAAACTGTGTGAAAGTAAAACAAAAAAAAAAATTGAGCCATCGCAGTGAGAGCTTTAAAATGGAAAAGTTATGTTTCCGAGCTGAGATAAATGGAAAACAAGATGAATCAAGTGCAAGCAGCACAATGGTAGAAAAAAAAGATAAATAGAAACAATAAAACAGGGTTTTTACTTTTTTCTTTGCAGTTGGTTCTCCAGTCAGCCGGAGTGGGAGCCAGTGTTCTTCAGCAACTGTGCACTCTACCATTTCCGTTCTACGTCGATCCTCGTTTGTCATCGTTGACTCTACCAACGTTGCTCGCAGCCACGCATCGAAATCCCGAAGCGACGGCGGCACTTTCGTGCGAGTTGTCCTATCAGGCGAGTAAATCATGCTACTTGTGTTACACATCGCGTCACGCGAGCCTTTTTCATTTACCCCATTTTTTTCTTCTCGTGATGAAAAGTACGATGAAAAACAAATAGCGAAACAAAAAAGCGTGGGTGTGTGATACTCTTTCGCTCGGTTGCTTTGAAGTGTTTCACATTTTTCTCTTTTCTTTTTTCTTTTTTATCTTCCACAGCTGCTCGAGGACTATCGGGTCTCGAACGAGGGCAAACAGCACCCCTTGATCCGCTTACTGAAGGATGCACCCAGTTCATGACATCTGGGACACCGTGCAATGGACGAACACGATTAGTTCATTATTTTCATCTCTCTGTGTCTCCATTTTCCCTATCGTACTCTCTCTCCCTCTCTCTCTCTCTCTCTCCCCCCCCCCCCTCTCTCTCCCCCCTTCCACTTTCGTTCCTTCTCTTGTCCTCCTGCTTTTCATACACATATACGTAAACGTACGTGCATCAGCTACACTCCAATCAGATCAAACGCTTTGAGGTACTCAGATTTTTAGATACAGTAATTCAGTTCGATTTAAGAATATTCACAGTGATTTTACAGCTGAAAAGATTTCTAGGAGCTTACGTTTAACTGGACAAGTTTTACAATGACTTATTACCATTTGTTAATCGCTCCTGGCAATGTGCACCGAATTGAAGGCACTCAACGTGACTTACATTGATTTAGGAAAAATTCAAAGACACAGAATTACTTACAACGACTCAAAACCACGTGCAACAACTCACTATGGAAATCGAATCCAAGGAACTTGCACTGAGTCGAAACAAAACTAATTCACTCACAGTAACTCAATCAACACTCACACGTAGCCACAATTTATTTGTACATCCGAGAAAATAGTAATCTTACAATTTCAGAGAAATTCAGTATTTCGACCTATTGAAATTAACAGAATTATTTCAGCGGAAACGAAATGAACGTCGAGGGTCAGGAACCCTTCGATAGTGCGAGGGTAATTATCGAGATTTCATCGATTCACACGCGTATAGACTTAATTTAATTGTGATTTTCGATTGTCGCAGAGCGTTTGGCAACTCGAAAAATCACGTTGGCTCTCAGGTTAATCGATTTTCTAGAATAACTTTAGGATCCGTCGAATCGCCTGTTTCGAAGTAACTTTTTGCAGAAAATTTGACTACAGAATCGTCAACGGGCGATCCACACGGTTTTTTTTTTTCATTTAATAAGCATCATTCTTGATTATTCACTAGATGACAATGTTTCATCTCCGTGTTGTTAACGGGTTTTTAATTTTGTCGTTCATTTCTATTTGTAGCGTGAAATGTTTTTTTTTTTTCCGGAAAGTATATTTTTTGTTGTTTTAGAGACGATTTTATTGGATTTCGAATTTAATAAGCATTTATTTGATATTTATATTTACATAGGTGCATTAAAAAATTGGCTCCGCGGGTACGAAATGATGAAATCGTATGAAAATTTTTCTCAGCAACATCACGAACGTTCTCCAATTTGTTTGTTTCCTTTCATTTTCGTCAATCTTAGTTTTGAAGATTTCGCGGCAACCAAATGCACTTCGTGCAATGTCCTGCCAATGCAATAATGGTAGACAAGTAAACGTAGTCAAAAGTTCATCTTGTTTTGGAAAATCGACCGATGAAAATAACGAATAAATTTATAAAATGAATAAGAAAAAGAAAAAAAAACAAAAAAAATGTAATATCGTATACGAACGGTCGGAAAACAGCTCTTTTTCGTTGACGATGATGGATCGTTTCTGGGCATCGTCGATGATAAGTATTGTTAGAAAGATTAAGCGAGAAAAATAAAAATAAAATTGTATTTTTCTATCGTAGCTCGTAGGCGATCGAGCATAAATTATCGATAAGTCCATTGAACACGTATGCATGTAAGATTTTTAATGTATTCTCCCTCAAAAAGAAAAAGGAAAAAAAAAACAACAATGTACGTCGATCCGTTTAAAACGTTCGCTTTTCTTGTAACATAAGAATTATTTATTTTGTTTCGTTGTTGAGGAATTTAAAAACATTATTATTTATTTGAAATCGAAAAATTATTGTTTCCCATTTTCACCGATCGAGCAATGGATATTTCAACCAAAATTCTCACTCGGCTTATCCCAAAATACTACTTCAGCCTTGTATACACCAATTCAACCAGATTGCGTGCGAGCATCAAAGACTTAAAAGAAATATTATATTTATCCCGTTATCTTATAAACGTCTGGTGAAAAATATTTTTAAGAGAATGCAAGAGAAAGCTAGTCAGGGAAAACAACAACAAATAAATGTGCTTTTCCGCTCTGCGTAAGTGTATTTTTTTTCGTTTTGTACATTTTTTTTCGACAAATGTCTTCCAAAGCTACGTTCAATCCCCGACCAACGAAAAATCCTTTCCACGAATATAATGTCACTTTGTTTGAGAAAGACTCGAGGAATTATTTGTTTTTTCGTCCTTGGTAGTATTACGAACCGAATTTTCCCACCGAAAATTCTTGCCGTTTGAAACGCAAGAGATTCTCTCGTGTCATAAATTATATGTGGGAATTACGTACGAAATTCAAGGGTGGAAATTATGATGGATAGTGTATGTGAAAAATGTGTGACGTCCAGAAAAATCCTTGAGTATTTATTTTCCATGTCTCGAAAAAATAATGAACAAACTTTTTGAAATTGCGTTAAAGGGTCAACAAAAAAAAATTGGATTTTCGAATCGACGTGCTGTTAAAAAAAGCCATTTTTTTATTTTTATTGTTATCGTTTTGTTCGACGGTTCTGCGAGCAGGCACAGCGATCCATTTTCGTATGAGTGTAAAAAATGTTTAAAAACTCCGGGTACTTGAGCTTTACGTGTCGGATGACGTACGAGTACCATCGGGGCCATTTTTCCACTTTCTCTCTCTCTTTTTCTCCTCATTTTCGTTTTTTTCTTTTATTTTTTTTCCGACTCTTTTTTTCTCTCTCAAAAGCGTTTTAGCGGAGCAGGGCTGCGACGGCATATAGCAATCGGGTGTATAAGAGAGTACTTTTATATTTCTCTTTCATACGAGCTCTCGATCCTCACTCTCTTTCATTCTCTCTCTCTCTCTCTCTCTCTCTCGCTCTTTCTCGTTGCCGCGCGCGGGCGCGGGTGTAATCTATGGACGCACTTAATACAGCTGCTCTCTACGAGTCACTCTCCTCGTCGTGCTCGTTTCTCTCGAGGTTGGCGCGCGAGAGACGCGCGGTAGCCTTTTTGGTCCCTTCTTTCTTGAAACGCCACTTAGACCGACTGCATAATATATGTACATCGTACCACAGCAACAGTAAGAACTTAACTATATATATATATATATAAACGTTGAGACAATGATTATATATATATATATATATATATATATATTTACATTTCCATATAGTGTTGAAAAGTGGGAAAGGGCAGCAGATGCACAGTGGTACATCAGTTTGTCAGATGAGAAGCTACGCTTGAATTTCAAGAATGTAAACATCGCAGTCCGGATTTAATACCCGCGTGAATTTCGTCACTCCAAAAAGCGTGAATTGTTCGCGAAACTTTGGCTCAACATAGACGGTATATTTTAATTACGATTGAAATTCTCGTTATAAATAATGAAAAAATCATTAAAATAAATATTGATTATTCAGTCAATATTGTATATCAATATTAACTAAATATTGGAGTCAATATCATTATTTGTTTCATTATTTTTATTGGTTATTCGGTTTTTGTAAATAATATGCTTCGGTAAGTCTTTCGGTAATTAATTAAAATCTGTTTGTTTTTTTTTTTCTTTTTTTTTTTTTGGTAATTAGTACATAATGAGACGCGACTATTTTTAAGCGACATCAAAACGTTTTATTCGAAGAAATACGAAGATAAAAAAAAAGCTTGGAACATGATACGCAAACAAGGAATATGCAATAATGTCTCTCCGTAGGAATAAAAAAATGTTTACACATGACTGCGCGGAATAATGATCGATGAAATAAAACATAGGAAACGTAAACGTCCTCGGAACTCGGACAACCCTTCCCATAGGTTTTTATACACGAGCCTCATAAATACATTCACATGCAAATTTATATAGATTCATACACATATAAATATACACGTGCGCGTATAGTATTGGGTTTTAAACTTAATTCCCGCTGTTTTATATGAGATGGCGTAACTAGTATTATTTTGATAGAAGTAACACTTAAAACTATACCGTGTTGAAGTATTGGACATAACCTGAAATATTCAGTATTCGAGAGTGAATTCACTTGTACACACTACTTTTTTTATAATATCGAAAATGTCAGGTTTTGAACCAACGAAACAGCATATGGGGGAAGCTTTGCTTTTTTGCTTTAATTTAAGATAAAGTGCTGCTGAAAGTCATCGCTTGCTTCAAGAAGCTTATGGTGAACATGCTCTATCTGAGAGAACGTGCAGATATTGGTTTAGAGTATTCAAAAGTGGCGATTTTGAATTTAAAGAGAAAGAACATCCAGGACAGCCGAAATAATTTGAAGATGAAGAATTGGAAGCGTTACTCAATGAAGATCGATCTCAGACCCTTAAAGAATTGTCTGATACATTGAACGTTACTGAAATGGGTGTTAACAAACCTTAACCATAATCTTGGACTGGTTCAAAAAGCGGGAAATTGGTTATCACATCAATTAAACGAGAGGCAACTCGAAAAGTGAAAAACGATTTGTGAATTGCTGTTTGAACGATGCGAAAGGAAGTCATTTTTACTTCGAATCGTGACTAGCGATGAGAAATGGGTTTATTATGAAAATCCCAAACGAAAAAAAGCATGGGTACTGTCTGTTGAACCAGGTCCATCAACGCCAAAACCCAATATTCATGCTCAAAAGGTGATGCTGCGTGTTTGGTGGGATCAAAAAGGTTGCTGAAACCGGGTGAAACGATCACAGCTATTCGCTATAAACAATAATTAATGAAACTAAACCAGGAATTGAGAACAAAGCAGCCTGACGTATCCCAAACGTCATAACAAACTAATTTTGCTCCATGACAATGCTCGGCCACATGTAGCAAAAACCGTAAAAAAGTACATAGAGGACACCAACTGGGAAGTCTTACCTCACCCGTCGTATTCACCGGATATAGCACCGTCTGATTATCATTTGTTTCGAGCGATTCAGAATGATTTATCATCACAGCATTTCAAGTCTTTTGAAGATATCAAAAAACGGATCGCCTCAAAAAGCAACGATTTCTATTGGCGTGGAATCCATTTGTTGCGTGAAAGATGGGAAAAGGTCAAAAAGCAACGATTTCTATTGGCGTGGAATCCATTTGTTGCGTGAAAGATGGGAAAAGGTCGTAGCTTCTGAAGGACAATACTTGGAATAAAATAGAATATACCGTAAACTATAAAGAATTTTTTTTTCCTTTTTTTTTTATTGAAAAACAGCGGGAATTAAGTTTAAAACCCCATAAATATATTATTAACATATACAGATATTGCGATTGGTGTATATTGCGTACAAATGTGGAACGGTAGCCGGTGAACCCGAGGAGGGCCATGCCTTCGGGTGTACGGATATCCATTACGCTTATTACAGAGAGAAACGGCCGCCACCGCGCCCCTTAACCATTCGCGTACCGTAACCACCCACCCTTTTACGGGGATGAGCATCGATCGACACCCCGGACAACCGAGAATACTCTGTCCGGTTGTTCGGTGCCAGTAGACATTTTATATAGACAGTATACGTCAGTGTCAATGCTCTCATTCGTGTTTTTTTTTTTACCCCCTTTCAGAAACAGAATCGTTAATTTACGATTAATATACATCGATATAAATCCACACGAGCATTAAAAATACAAAATATCGAAGAAATTTTGGTATTTTAATGCACTATATTGGATTTTTTAACTCAAAGCTTTTTTATTATAAACAAATATAATAAAAAAATACAAAATATCAAAGTAATTCCGATATTTCAATGCTTCATACTATATTTTTTAACTCAAAGCTTGTTTTTAATGAGCAACAATAAAACAATACAAAATGTCGAAGAAATTGCGATATTTTAATGCACAAAAAACAAAATAGCCAAGAAATTTCGATATTTTAATGCACAGCATTAGATTTTTTAACTCAAATTTAATTTATAATAAAAAAAATATATATAAAAGTACAAAATATCGAAGAAATTTCGATATTTCAATGGCATGACATTAGATTTTTTAACTCAACGTTTGTTTATAATAAACGTATAAATGTTATTTTAATATAGAGACATCTCAAAAGCTCGTCAACTTTCCGAAATGTAATACGCACTCTATCAACATATGTTCTGTATATAGAACAATACTTCTATATATACAAAATCGAAATTGGATCTGTTTTCCCAAGTTAGGACACCCTTTACCTCTCAGAGCCCCTGGAGTTTCCGCGAGCAGAGCACATTATGCTCTACATATATATAGATGAGAAGAACGACAGTCGGATGTGGTGCGCACGGACGCGGCATATATACACATCGGGAAGAAACGAAAAGTGAAGAGAACACGGCGCCCGTACGAAATTCGATCACTGTTTGCAGTTCATCCCCCGCGTAACCGAAGCATCCCCATTCTCAAGCAAACACTCGCTCTCTATCTTTATTTCCTATTTTTTTCTCTCTCTCTCTTCTTTTCTTTCTGTCTCTCTCGCGATGTGCTGGGGTTTGTTCCAGGGGTAGATTTTCTCAAGCCATAATATACATATAAATATATGTGTACAATTTTTGAAGCATGCATCATGAGTTTACGAGAGAAATAATAAGCGCCACATCCACAACAGAGCGTCGTTCCCCAGCGTAAAACTGTTTCGAACGAAACTCGATAATAGGACAAAATTACGGTAATACAATCAACCTCTACGTATCTTCCAAGTTTTTTTTACGCTTTCTTTTACAAAAAAAAAAAAAAAAAAAAAAAATTCGACGTTTGCTATGGGAAAGAAGGATAGTTGACAATTCGCAAAAAGTGACAGGATAACAGGAAAATAAGAAACAACAAGTGGAATTATACAAATTTTTGATAAAAATATGAGAAAAATGGAAGGGGGAGTAATTGAGGAAAAATTGCATGCAAGATGCACAAGAAACACGCAGAAAAATGAATATTCTTGGCGATATATAGTTCGTGTAAATAAAACATCCCCCAATGTATTAACTCCCATGCAACGGTGACTTTAATCTCTCGTTTTTCGCATTGATTCTCGCAAGACACCCTCTCATTATATACCAGGACAAGGAAAGGTTAGTAGAGGGTGTACAAGTTTCGTTCCCGTGGAGACTTTTTTTCTATCCCTCCCTTTTAACTACCGTATATCCGTCTCTGCGTTTCGTTCGTTTTTTTTTTCGATCTTCCTTGCCTCTCTTTCGGTCTCCTGTCTCTATCCCTCCATTGAGCAACGATATATAGCACTAATGTACATTGAGCCAAAGGGAAATACATAAAAACGAGGCAAAAGAATGGAAACGAGCGAAATCCCGCTGACAAGGGCGCGGCTCGTGATTGCTGTCGCATTGTGAAAAGCACCCGAGCGACTCCTATGTTTCTCTCTCTCTCTCTCTCTCTCTCTCTCTCTCTCTCTCTCTCTCTCTCTCTCTTTCTCTGCAGATTCCAGGTTGCGTTATAAACGCAACGCGCGCGTGCATTGTCGTCGAGAAATCCCGTGAATGAAGCGACCCAAGTCGTACGCGTACACGAATGGAACGTGGGAGGATCCGCGAAATCCCCGAACGAGATCTATGGGGGGTTTTCGTATGTGCGGAGAGGAGCAAGGGGCTTCGGGGAGGAGGATAAATCAGCAGGGGACAAAAATTAAACCCAAGAGACAATGGGTCAAGCGTCCATAGAACCTTGTGCATAGGAAACAGCCAACACGCCCCCACCCTTATGTCTCCGTAAAAACTTATTTCTTCTCCCGATCGATATTCATTTGCCAAATTTCACTTGTCTGTGCCGCTTCTCCCTAATATCTTACTGTTGTACTTTTTTTTTTAATGAAAGAAACTTGCACTACAGTTTCTCAATTTATTTTCTTTTTTCAACTTCATTTTTTTCTCGGTGAAAGAGCAAACAAAATAATGTATACGTATTCGAATGTGAGGACGAACAGCGGATCGAGGATGTTCGAAAAAAAAACACGTTCCTTTACAAGACCCTGAGGTGGAAGTAGCTAAATGAGTGACTTTTCCCGTTAGCTAAGAACGAACACGCACAAGATAGCGAAATGTCCGTTGGTTGCGGTAAACGGAAGTGTCACTGCAGAAAAATCGTGTTCAAGGATTTGTGGACTTCCGGTGAAAGGTAGGAGGATCGCATAAATGAGGATGTTTCTTGTTTCGTGTAGAGGCTCGTTGTTCGACGGTTTGAAAAATGACGTTACAACAAGTTGGAAGAATAATTATTGAAAAAATTACGTGCGTAATGTTTTTGGGCGGCAATCACATTTTTTTTTTTTAATCATAACTATGGAAAGAGGATAATTGTAGGATGTCAATGGATAGTAGAATACGAGGATTCAACGGCACCTTAGGAAAGAGAAAGGAGAGAGACAGAGAGAGAAAGAGAAAAAATGTAGTCGAAACGGTCCCTGGCGCCGTGCGGTGCGGAGCCGCAATTGAATCAGACGGTCGTGACCTACGAGGACCGCACGACGACGATGACTGTCGGTCGAAGTGCTCTCCCGTCCAGTAAACTTGTAAAACAATAAAAGCTTCCGGCCCGGTTAGGACCCCGTGTCGTTCATTCATTCGCGACGAGCTGCTAGCCAGTTTCCCTTTTCAACCGGGTATGGTACATCGTTCAAGTTGGCCTCGAACTCTCGTTCCGTCTTCCCCCTCGGCACATCGAACTTCCTACTTTTTTCCTTTCCCGTATTTACCCCAAACAGAGAAGCGAGAAGAAAAAAAAATCGAAGTAAAAAAAAAACTTCGACATGAATGTTAAATAGAGTGAAATTGCTGGTGGTTTAAATATTGATTCGAATTCCGCACGCTCTGAAATTAGCGTTATCATCGGCTCGGGTATAATCGCGACTAAATTATGAGTTCTAGTTTTCTACTCTCACTTTTGACATTTGCATCTGGTTACATGACAATTCGTCCCAGGATAAAATATCCGGGTCAAAATATCCTGAGACACAATATCCCGGAGTCAAAATATCCTCGGGACGAAATATCCTAAGACACAATATCCCGGAGTCAATATATTCTCGGGACAAGATATCCTGATAAGGAATATCCTTAAGACATTATATCATCGAGACGATATTAAAACAGTAATAATAAATTAAATAAAAATAAAAAAATATAAGTTATCAAAATAATAAAAAAATTAAACAAATGTTAAAAACAAACAAACTAACCCAAACCCAAGCAATCAAACGAACCGAAACAAACCCACAGAACTAAATAACCAAACAATCAAACAACCGAACAACCAAATAACCGAAAACCCAAACAACTAAACAACCAAACAACGACAAACCCAAACAACCAAACAACAACATAACAAATAATAAAAAAGTACACATCAGTACCCGTATCCATACAGTACTGGAGACGAAACTCATCACTAACCTCAGGATTATATTCTTTTACATACATATCTTACATACATGAATACATGTTGCCACTTGCTTTCATATACATACACATATGATCATCAATTTCTATATTATATTCATTGAATCCGTTGAATTCAATACTCATCAATATTCATCGACACAAATATCACAGTGATTTATACTACAATTATATTTTGTTCAAGGAGGGGATCAAGATTTAACATATTTTCGTGAACAATCATAATGATATTTTTCTTGATTGATAGAAATAAAAATATCCAATACATTTAGTCTTACAACTGTAGGATATTTTTCAATAAACAATATTATGTTATATTATATTATTGGGATATTTTTAAATTAAGGATATTATATTGTTAGGATATTTTCAAATCGAGGATATTATGTCACTAGAACATTTTGACTCAGATATTTTGTCCCAGGATATTTTATCCCAGGATATTTTGTCCCAAGAATATTTTGTCCGAGGATATTTTTCTTCAGGATATTTTGGCACGGGATATTTTGTCTCAGGATCTTTAGGCCGTACACCTTTGCATCTAGCAATACATTTTTAAACTGTGAAAAAAATATAATAAGATACAAATGGGCTGGAGATATAAAGCAAAATAAAATCCCGTCGATGTCGCGTAATGCAAAATAAAAAAAGGGGTTTTAGATCACGTCACGTTTCTTCAGGGTCGCGTGAAACGAGGCGTGCTGAAAAAAAGAAAAAAAAAAAAAAAGAAACGAAACGTTCGTCGTATTAGACGATAGTGCACAAATCAGGCGCGGTAATGTCGCGAGAGCACATCGCAGCGAGGGTTGCGGGTGGATCGCGATAGGGGATGAATAAAAAAAAGGGGTCGCTGATAGAAAATGCTTACGGAGTAAAATACAGATATAGATGTGTATTAAAGAGTGGATGGAGGCGAGAGGATATGTGAGGAGAGGCTAAACGTCCTGGGAGAAGAGACAGAAGAACGAACCATCCTGTATGCCCCTCCCGGAAGTATTTCTTCCGAGCCGATGGGCATGTTTGCTAGGAGCGAAGGGGGCAAGTAAGCGAAATGAAAATTTCGCATCCAAATTTTTTCTTCTTCTTCATTTCTATGTGTATGTATGTATAAGAAAAGTAATGAATGGATGCGAGGTATAACGACGAAAGAAAGACGCGTTGGAATGAGGAAAACTGGTACGGATGTACGAGACACATTCACGAGCCAACGAGGACAATACTCGAAGCACCCTGTCACTCCGCGTTAATTTGTACCAACTCTGCAATCCCTCTTATCCCTTCTGGACTCTTTATATTCTACATTTTACATAACCGTCACTCCTTACGCCCTTCCTCTCGATACATATACTCGAAAACCGGATAAATACCGGGAGCATTCGATGTTAAATCCAATCTTTTTTTTCTACCATTTCATTCCGGCTTTAATATTTTCTAAAATCTTTAATCTAACAGTAAGTAAAAAAAAATTTTTTGGCGTTGGCGTTTTCTTTCATTAGGAAGGAATATAGAAATAAACTAAATAGAATTTTAGGCGTTAATTACGTCATTTATTACAAGAATTCGAGAAATAGATCGAAGAGATTCATGAACTCGATAAGAATTAAATGCAATCGATATAGTTCATCGTCCCTTAGTTAGAAGCTCTTGGAGCTTCCTCCTCAAGTATTTTGTGTCGAACTCAAAAAGGTTCGTCTCTTTAACCGCATCCCTTGGAGTATCCTAACCACCCTCTCGTCACATCACCATTATCGAGTCCTTCGAATACATATCCGGTGGCCGGAGCTCGCGAGAAGAGGGGATCCTTTAAAATTCGAACAGTGCCGATTTGGCTCGATGTATATACTTCTGGAGAAACGTGCAGGGCAAATCGGAAGTTCCAAAGGGACGGAAATAGCGGCCAGGGGTTAATGTTGGAATTTTCGGATTGGGGATGAACCGGAACGTTGTTAAACACAAAGAGGACTTCAAGCACAAATGCGACGGATGTCAAGCACCCCCTTCGCGTCGATTATTATGAGAAAAATCGAGTTCGCATATTGTTGAAGCTAATCGTTTAGAACAGCCAATCTTTATGTCGTTCATCGTAACATCGTTGAGTAGCCTTTCGAAATTTCGAATCAACGAACACTAAATTTCAGTCATTTTAACATTCTACTCCATGAATCATGAATGGTATTTAAAAAAAAAACTTTTTGAGTAACAAAATTAATAAGAGCGTCTACAAAATCAAATATCTGATAAGACACGTCAAATTCCACATGATTTTAAGCTCTCCCTGACTTTTATTGTATGCATAGTCTCTCTATGTTGAATATAAAGAAGCGCCAGAAAAAAATCGTTACCCTAGACACTTTTTGTTCGGGTATTCATTGACATGAATACGAACCTGACCGGTAAGTAAAAAAGTGTAGCAAAAATCCTCCAGGGAGATAAACAAAGACACACAGGGCGAGTCGATCATCATGATCATCATTGTGTCGGTGACACGACTGGTTTGGGTGCATCCAAAAGAGCTATCAGGAAAATGACAAGGGGCTGCAAGTGTCGCGCATACGAGAAAGACAGAGAGGGCGAGGCAAAAGTCACAGATGCTCGATTTCGTTGATTCGGGGTTAGGTATACGTTATTTTATACGGTCCAGCCTTTGGAGCCCTTATGTCGTAGGCATAAATAGTGGGCGCGTATTATTTTCTTGCTACCGTAACTGTTTTACTGTTGGTGATGCTGTGGTGTGCAACGGAGCGCGTTCAATATACAGCGGATACATTTATACACTCGTATATTTTTCACTTGTGCCTTTTTCGACGATACCATTCAAAATCTTCTCATCTCTCTCTCTCTCTCTTTATTAAATAAGAAAAGTACCAAAAAATACCTAAGGAGAACGTTTTCAAATTTGTAAGTAGATTTATTATTATTCCGTTATTTTTTGCTAAATGAAAGAAAAATGTTCTGTCGATTACAGAAAAACGTTGACTCTTCAACCCTTCACTCTCGTGAGGAAGAAGACGAAAAATGATTGGGATGAAAAAGTTTTTCGTGCACTCTTATTATTACTCTCGTCACAATTCTTTCCCTCGCTGTGGCTTTCTCCCTAACTTCAATAAAGCAACGAATGTTCTTCTTGGTTCCGGTATACTGCGTGAACATTCAGTCAGCCTGTGGCTCCTTGTATTACTTCTAGTTCCTTTTATACATATATATATATATATATATATATATATATATATATATATATATATATATATATACATAGCTGCAATGATAGTTTTCGTTCGCGTGACTCTTCTTTCGCGACGAGATGATACCCCTAAACAGTGACCCCCGTTGAGAGACAATCAATCAGACGGGCATTGGGCCTTGACTGTGTCCACATTGCGCGCCCTTCTTACCCCTCTCTTGAATTCATCTCTGTTGGTATATACACCAATGCGGATTGGCATACTATATCTAAAGGTACCTTTACGCTATCTGGATGTCTGTCTGTCACTTTTTTTCATGACTTTCTATCGATACATAAATGATGTTTCTTTGTTTTTTAAGTAATTTCAAGTTTTTTAAGTAAAAAACGTAATTCAAGGAGAATAAAACGTGCACTGAGAAAAAAAATTTGTTGATAGAAACAAATTTCATTTCTTCGAACCAAAATATTTAGTTCGATAGGGGCAACAAAATATTTTTTAAATAAGACGAAATAATTTGTAAATGCTGAAACAGGTTGTTGGTCGAAGCAACAAAATTTCGCCGCAGTCAAACAAATTAATGCTTAATACAACAAGATATCATCCAAATAAACTAATTCATTTATTCATCCTTACGATTATCGTTTAGTCAATTTGATAATTGAGATTCAAAAAAATATTTTATTAAAGCAACTAAAAAGTAGGCGTCAGCAAATTAATGGTACCAGTTGATCCAACAAAATCATTCGGCTCCGGTGATTTACGTGATTCATCTACAAGAAATTTTCATGATTCAGGTGAATGAATTAAATCATTTGCCATTCAACAAAACAATAATTGTTGGATCCACCATTTTTCGTCCAACAAAATCGGATTTAGGCCGATGAACAAATTTTTGTTCTCAGTGTGACAATTAATATAATTCGAATAACATCGAAGAATCAATCGATGATTGAATAATCAAACACTTTCTGTCCCGAAGGAAATTGTAATTAATACGAATTAGGTGTAAACCGTTTGAATAAAGGATTCGGGACAATAGACGAGTCTTAAATAAACAGTGCCTATAATATTATAGTACCAAAGCATGTGCATTGCTTCTGTATGACTTAACGGGGTTAACCGGTTGGTCTCCCTCGGGAGATCGTTAGATCATTTAACCAACGTATATACATATATATAAACAGCGATATATGCTCTGGATGAATAAATGGGAAAACGGAACGAAGAAGAGCGTCATAATTAACCGCAATCATCGACGACAAACACCAAGCCTGCGGGCACGCGTACAGATACGTACGAACGATCTTCGGACGGACAATCCCGAGGGATGGGATTGTACACGTCGATATACGTGTATACACAGGGTGTTCCATTTTAATCAATATAGAAAATTGCCTGTAAATAATTCGGTCGTACGAGCGAAAGTAATATTCAAAAATTTTGCAAATTCGACACTAAGAAATATTTTTGGCTTAACCGAAAGTCAAACTTCGACATTTTTGGAAGAAAATGAACTTTTTTTTTCATTTATTAAGACCGGTTACACTGTGTTGATACAAATCTAGGAACGACGAAAAATTTGCTATTGCCACGCGACTCGCGGTCGTCCGATTACCCCCTTACAAGGGTGTACGAATATTCGTATTTACGCGCGGATCCCGATCAATATTGATATTCCACTCGTTAGATATTACGACAAGGAATACTACAAATATTCTTCACTTAAAAATCCACATATTTAACTTCGCTATCACTCCTTCTCTCTTTTTCTCCCTTTCTCGTTCCCTTCTTTTGAGTTCTGATCAAATTAATTATACGCGTGAGAGGAGTTATCTAGACGGAGTGAACAAACTAGGAAGGGAGGATAAATAAACGTGAAATTTTTTTTCACATTGCATACAAATTTTGATGGAAAAATCGGAAGGTTTATTCGTTCGTTTTTGTCAGTTTTTTCAATTTTCAAAATTCTCCTCTGCTTTCAAATGTTTGAAGCAGAGCTTTCAAAATTCTCCTTGCTTTCAAAGGTTTGATAATCCACTTTGCATGAAAAAAATAAAGATTTAAAAAATTGTAATTCAAGTAAAGGAAAAACATCGTAAATGAAAAGTTTCACTGTTAATTTTTTATTAAATCTTTATTTTCGAAAAACTTTACTACGTATATTCGGTCGAAGTATTTTGGTCCCACAAATTTTGATGTTCTCCAAAGTTGGATGCTCGTCGTAAAAGCCAAGGCTTCTTGGCGTCGAAGCATAACTCTGTAAGCAAAGTACAACCTCAATGACAATCTCCCTCTCCCCCCCCCCTCTCTCTCTCTCTCTCTCTATATATATATATATGTACGAATGATTCAGGAGGGTGCGGACACTACTCGCGGGTGAAAACGTAACCAAGAAGCAAAAAGAGAGCTCACCCTCTTTTTCCTCATGCAATGATCGTCACGACACAGATATGCTTTTAGCGATCGTGAGAGGGGTTGCTTCTAGGGGCCGACGACGTCTCGGATCATAGATATACATGTATATATACAATGATTGTATGAGTGTGGAAGTACGTACATATTCAAGTATAGTGCAGAGTTATTCTATGTACTGAGCCACACATAAGTTTACATTATGTATTACAACAAAAGTCTCTGTATATAGATGCAAGTATATAAAAGCACCAACACGCGTCTCGCATACTTTTCGAGCGATGATGGAAATATGACAACGGAGAAAACGTAAGAAAAGACTTTGGTCGAAGGACACTCGAGAAAGCTCCAAGGGATGGATATAAAAAGCAGCTTTCCATGATGACCGCAGTTGAAAATTATTTTGCACTGTATAGTACATTCTTTATTTTTATTTATACCAAAGAGTACATATCACGATATTATAAACAAAAATTGTATTTATATATAAATCAATAAATATCAATCGTATTTATCGTCTTATTTAAATCAGAAAGTTTCAATGATTATTATCCCGATTAAACAAATCTGATGAAATTATATTATGCTCTCAAAATCTTGATAAAGAGAGTTTCATTTATATTTATATGTAAATTCACATATGTATATCGAGATCGTACACTCCGAGCTCGATGGGGTTGTACGTGATACTTCTGGCACTTCTAGTTCCATTCTCTCTTCGAAGGGCCCTTTTGACTGATCAATTAAATCAGTACGGTGCACGATTCAACAGTTAATAATAGAAATCGCATCGTCGCGATAATTCGATGACACGTACATGGACGATTGATATATATATATATATTGTGTCATTGAGACAACAATTATATACATATGTGACATTGCCTTTGACAGTAATGAAAAACGCAAAGGGTCAAAATGCCTATGAATCGCTCGAATACAACAAAATACATCGACATATACGTAGAAATAAAAAGCACAAATAGATTCCACAATTTTTTATACGATTTGATATTTATTATTTATATATCTCATTATCAGAATCGTTAGTTTTAATGCTGTTTGTTTGTTTGCTATCGCAAAGCCAATGATACAACACTTGGTACAACCGCACCTGTGTAACCACGAGAATCCCAACGTGCCAAAGGCAATAGCACTACCATCGGCTTGTACATCGAAACTACATCTATTTGCATCTCTACCTATAGATGTACTTGCAGTAACATCTCGTAGCTATCCGGTGTAGTGTCTGATGATGGCCTCTGAAATCACGATCGATGTGTCCTTGATAATATCACATCGTGCTCTATTCCCACGGGTCCTAAATAGATCTGATGGTAAATAGATGAAGCGATTCGTGCACGTGCGAATGAAACGATATGATAAATTTTTTTATAAAAATCCAATAAAAATCACTTCATTTTCAATCACACCTTATTTTTGAAAGATAATAATTGGAATTACAAACTTTGCGGTTTATATTTTGTACCTAATTTAAATTCAAACCTCAGTCTTATTAATGTTGTTTTTACTTGAATAATTAAGAGAAAGTTTACATTTATTCGACAAAAGAATAGGTCAAATTAGGACTTTGTTTCAGACAAAAGAAAGTATATTCTTAAATATTTTCCAGCAACAAAATGACGCTATGGCACCCGAAACGTATGTCCGAACATCGGAATGCAAAAATGATCTAAATTCAAATGTACAAAAAAAGTCGAAAGTATATCAAATTCGTTGAGGGTTATATCTAAATTAGTAAATAAATAAAACAATTCACAGAATGGCGAATATTTGATATTTGAGGGCTGTACAAAAACTCTGATGTCATGAAACAGAGTTAGAGATGCGTTTACGAGCGAAGTTGTTGTGGAGGAGAGCTGTAAAGGATGAAGTTCTTGCACTGCCAATTCGAAGTCCATTTTTACTATGATTTTAACTTGATATTTTTAACTTGCTATAAAAATGATTGATTATTAAAATTTTGTATATTTTATAGGTATAGCCTCCAATAAAAAGTGTTAACTAATTGAACGGTTCAAACGCTAGTATTGAAGAATATTGTTCCGAAGAAAAATCCATTCAAAGTTTTCGTTAGATATTACTTCTTGTTTACTACATAATAATTCAACTTAGACTAACATCTGAAATATTGCACTGATCAAAGAGCCGTTTTAGCTGGACATTCTACGCCGTTGGATCCTCAAAAGCATGCAAAAAAATCAATTTTGTCTGACCAAATAAATGCAAGCTTTTCCTAAAATTGAAAAAGTTTAAGTAATTACTCAGATGTGCATTTATTCTGTTACATATTTTAAGAACCAAATGTTCAATATACTCCTGAGAGTAAACGTGTAGGACCAAGCTTAAAAAGGCGAGTGCACGATACATCGAAGTACAGTTACAGCGAACTGAAAAAGTATCACGACATGCTCGACATACGACGTCGATCGACATCGACTGGTGTCGATGTAAGAGAAAAAAGAGAGATTACAGAGACTGGAGCACCCTCAGGGCCTTCGACACAAAATATATGTATATGTGTAGTCGAGTACACTTCTAATGCTGATTTAATCAGAATCTATAGGGAACACACAAAGCTTGCGTATATACACGATGCACTTGCCACCCCTGTACGAAAATGTGGATCAACTGCTCCATTCACTTACAGTATAGACGTGAAACAAAAAACTGCCCCCGTTCAAGGTATGCGAAACCAATTACCCAAGCGAACTGTTTACGAGACGTAACGCGAAGATTAAAAATAAGAATTCAATATACAAGCAATAGAATTACATATTTTCGGCGACGAATTGTAAAAGTGTAGCAAAAAAAAATAAAAACAAAGATGATGCGTGCGGATTCATCGATTATCTGTTCATATTAACAGTTTTTTTGTTATTTTACTGACTTCAATAAAAAAAAATCCCCAACCGTACGCTGTACCGTTGAAATTCTTTTTTTTTCTATTTGGATCTATTTCTAAATATAAACATGAAAAAACAAAAAAAAAAACACTCATTTTCGGAAAGTAGCCTCGAGATAAAATACTTTTCTGTTTTCCGGTTCACCGATGCGCTCTTGTATTGGATTTCTTGATGGTTTGTTCGAGTGAATAGTATACGATATATATAGCCGGTGTCCGAAGTTTTAGGGACACACGCCGCGATTCAAGCCATATGGCCTGTATACACGCCGATTATTACATTACGTATGTAGGCACAGGAATAATAATGAAAGGGGACTCCCTCTTTCTCTCTTTCTCTCTCTCGGTGACTCTCTGCTTCGAAGCAAACGCGCTTTTCGAACGAAACGCAAGCTCAAAGGGGTGCAGGGTGAAGAAGGGCGAGTGAAAGATAGAAAGAGAGAGGGACCGTTGCTGGTAAAAGAGAGGGGCAACAACGTCGCGACGCATATTCTCTCTCGTTGCGCTTTTGCGAGGAGCACAAATCGAATTCATTATCGCGAGAACCTCCACTCCGTGCTGTATCCGGAAATTCTACTTCCCCCAACTCCCCTGTCCCGATCTCTCCTCTTCATTTCCAGCCTTCTGTACTATATACGTACTCGTATACCTTCTTACCAGTCTCGGGGCTCGCTTTGTGCGGGGTGACTAACCGAATTCGATGAACGATAATGGAACCACCCCCGTTCGGTCTGCCTGCTTTACTTACATCAACGAGAAAGTATATACATCCAAGGCTCTAAATATAAGGTACCCACTCCGATCCCAGATATATATATATATATGTATAGTTGTGTCATCGATGGGACAGCACGAAGGATTTTAGTAAAGCATAATTTGAAATGACTAATTGCGTTAAAAAATGGTCTCTGGCAGTATTTTAATTACACGCAATGTTCTTTTTTCTGATGAATTTATATTTAGTTCTGTTTAGTATTGGTGAATTTTTTATGCAGTAGAGTAATCTTTCAGTAAGTATTTTGTGAGAAAACGATTCAGGGTCTTACGAATAGTAAAATTACTGTTCCAAAGTGCCATGATTCGTACGAATAGATACGCTTTTTTTTTTTAGTAAGGATGAGAACAGTGGGAAACTGGGAAGATTCCTGGATGAGTGTCAAAAAATAAGGAATGAAAAGTGAAAGAGAGCAGAAAAGAAGAGAGAAGAGAGCGAAAAAAAGAGCAAAACTAGGGGGTGTTTAATCTCATATCGTAAATTCGTATCTGCCACGTCACTGAACCCTCCTCCGACATTTTTACCTCGTCCTCGGACACTCATGTACAAGCACACGTTTACACATGGCATTCCATGCCAATGTTGTCGAATATGAACTTAAAATTGTTTTTATTTTAGCAAAAACGAATTTTGGAAATTATCGATTTGATAGAACGAGTTTTGATGGTTGGATAATTCGGGAAAAATAGGTAACTAATTGATTTATATATAAAATAAAAAATTGTTGCGAATTTTCCTTTTTTCCTTTTTTTCCGATTTTTTTTTTTTCTTTTCCGATTTTGTTTTCCGATTTTGACTGAACGCACTCTAGATTACTCTCTCCCCTCTCTCTCTCTCTCTCTCTCTCTCTCTCTCTCTCTCAATCTTTGGTCTTAGCAGCAAAAACCGCGTTCACCTTTCGGCCAAGGTAAAATACATCCCTCGGAGTTCGTTGCAAGCTTTCTTAATCTTTTTTCAACATCTTAGATACGCCCTTTCCGCGCTCCCTATCTCGGATCGACGGTGAGGTTCTTATATCTTGAACACCAGATCAAAGAATGAAGATACTAATACGAGGATTTAGGGATCATGTCAGCGGCGAAGAGGTATGAAAAATGCTACGTTAAATTTTTCCGTTTTTTTTTTCTGTCGCTATATAGGGTTGAGTGTTCAAAAAAACAACTTCATATTGTCTCGAAATACACTTTGTAGTAGTCGAAAAGTGATGCTAAAAATCCAAATTTAAAAACGGTTGCAAAACGTACAAAAAATGAAATTTTGCGTTTTTGTTTCTCTAAATGAAGAAAATTAAGGCAATATTTATGAGATGATTATAGTAATTCTCTCACACACACAGTTTTAGTAAAGAAATTACCAAACGCATTGATGTTGTAATTAAGAAGTGTGAAAGTGCTACGAGATTTTGATGGACACCGACCCCAGGATATTTTGCGATGCTGTATAATAAAGACCAGAGTCTCTTCCTGTCAAATGTCTCTTTTTTTAACATCTCTCGCGGCTGCTGACGCTTGTAATAGTAATGGGATATACGAAAAATGGGCGGGAGCAGAACAAATCAAACGGCAGCTCTCATCAAGCTGTGAATGCAGAGTGCTCGGTACCTGCCTGTCGAGTTTCTCACTTCTATTCGTATCAAAAGGGAGAGCGAAAGAGAGAGAGAGAGAGAGAGAGAGAGAAATCTATTGTCGATTAAACTGTATCTGGCCACTTATGTTACTCAATACACCGTCGCGGCTATGTACATCGATGAAATTCATAATGGATTCAACATTAATCCCATAAGAGAGAACGTATGTGAAATAAATGAGAGGGAGTTGAAAGAACATGAAAAAATACACGGTCACACGTTTGTTAACGCGTAACGGGAGTGTATAAGCAGGAATTATGATACTTTCGCCACGGGAACAGTGGCGAATCAATTAGTAAACTGAAATAGACAGTCTTTAAAAAAAAAAAATTCAATTTGACAGCACGAGAGTTTTGATAAATCGAAAACTTAATTGCTCTACTTAATAATCGCAATCATAGTAAGCAATGTGACCGACTGATAATCTGTGGGAACCAAAAACATCCGAAATATACTTTTGATGTCGTACGTACTTATATTTATGCGTACTATATACAGTGCTTTTTGGAAGACCGCCAGAGTGTTATTGACAATGGTCTCAATTTCACATGTGACGGACCGACTGACGGACGCACGGAAGGAGATACGCAGAGAGCAAACACGATGGGAAACTGGTGAACACTCGAACGATATATCTCGATATATCGCACGCGGGGGAGTACAGTGTACATTACGAGATGTATAAAACCCGAAGGATATGAGATGAAGGGGTGGAGTAATAACGCGATATTATGATACGTCGTGTGCATGTGTGTGTGACGAGTATCATGTTCGGCACGTAAATTTTTCTTCCTAAACATCGAACCCCAAATATACACCCAAAAATGGAAGCTGTGAAAAGTTTTATTTTTCGAGTGCAAAAAAAAAATGAGCTCTCGAATATTTTTTTTTTCGTACGAACAGAAGAATTGCGATAAATCTTAATTTTGTGCAATTTTCAGGTTCGCAGAATTCTTGAGAAATAATGTAGCAAATCCCAATAATACGACGCACTCATTAATCATGATAAAACTGCAATGCTCGAGTGCTCTACTGACGAGATCTTCGACATCATCTGGCGAGATTATTGAGGAAATAATTTATCGAATTAGATATTCTGGATATGAAATAATTGAATAATCATTTATTGAAAATAGATTTTATTTAAAACCAGAGTTTTCCAATTGAAAGCAGAGTTGACAGAAACAAGAGTTTTTTTTTTATAACTCAAAAAATAATACAACCCATTGCATAACGTTTTAGTGTACGAAATACACTTCGTCCATCCAGTTTCGTTTATACACTATGCAGAACAAATATTGTTTTTTAATCTTTGGGAATGTTCCATCTGCAACTTTAATCAAATGTATATATTCCACAAAAATCATTCGAATCTGGCACGTTTTCATTACATTTGCACCGATCCATCAGTCCACGATGTTTTTGTGTGAAAAAATATGAAATAATATTTATTACGAAATCGAAAAGAGTATTCTCTACGAGAGGAACAAGGTGAGATAGTTCCGAAGAATCCCTCGGAGTTGTGGTGATGCAGAGATTTCGAAGACGAAAGCGGATGAAGACTAGGAGTTTGCATGAGAACGCGTTTCCCAACTTTTATTCCTGAGTAAAGGATTGCAAGAAATAAAAGAGGAGAAAAGAGCTTGATACGGTAAGAGCAAAAAACATACTACGAAGGGAGAAAAAAGGTTTCGCACCCCACGTTCCCTTTCTCACTCTATCGTACAATCTTTCCCTATTTTTTTTATGCTACGCACACGCCAATTGAGGTGTGCATACGCACGCAATAAAAATATTGATAGTCAAGTTCCGGCGAGGACGACGGGACAATTGACTAATTATTCAACGTGACCGCACGCCGGATACATTGGGTGGGCGCTTCATCCTTTCCTTTGCATCATCCCCTTACGTAATGGACGCATGTCTATACACATTGAGGGAAAGAAAAAAAAATTGTGGGTATAAAGTGGGCGGTCACGATGGCTAAAGCGACGGAAAGATGCCGCTGATTGATGAGATATCCTCGTAAAAGCGTTCTGTGTATACATGTATATAAAAAAAACACACACATTGTGGTAGCGTATTGTATATCATGCGGTATCACAATAAATCCGGGAGTAAAAAAAAAATCGGGGGATGAAATATAGCGGAGAAAATCTTTGCTGTTATTAATTCTCGGTTTTCTTCTCACGAATTCATGAGATCGATTATTTCCTTCGAAAATATGAAGAATTACTCAAAAACTGTTCCATATATTCTCGATTCTTCATCATTGTCAATCCATTTTTCAAGTTTAATAACAAAAAAAACGATATTTTTATGTATCAAGCAAAAACTTTGTTTCCAAATTTTTTTAAATTGAGTTCAAATCGTTTATAAATCCATTATACAGAAGAAAAAACGTATACGAAGGTTTTATCTTGATAAATATAACACCATGCATATAATCGTAAATAAATGTTCAAAAAATATATGCGTCTCAATATCTTGACTCCAGTGCTTTAAATTTTGGGTCGAACGTATTTTAATCCGCTATCGAAGAAAAACGGCCGTGGGTGTGAAGCCTCAAGGGGGAAGATCATGGTAAAAGTTTGAAATGAATAATCGAAGAATATTGAGGGTGCAGTGAGAACCGATTGACTTTTTTCTTCTTCACGTAGCAAAAGGAGGGATGGGGTGGATTGAGGATATGTATTAGTCTCCGCGGAGTGTTACACGTTCCCGATTATAGAGGCGCTGCAAGGCCACGTGACTACGTCAGAGGCTCGTGGCGTCGCTGAATCGTCGACACCCTCGTTCTCATTGACACGTGACTTCCAATCAAGCGACGCATTGTCCGGTTTCGTTGCTCGCACATACAGACAAGTTTTCCGTTCGTAAACCGCCATATCGTGTCGTACGTAGCTGACACACTTCGAGTATGTCATGCTGTGTGTTGTTCCAAAAATATACATTAAAATTTATCGTCGTACGAATCGCCAATCGTTTTTGATGTGTTGAATCATTAATTTTTTTTTTTTCGAATTTGAAAAAGTCCTTGGAAACATTCTCGACATTATTTCGATATTTTTTATCACAATTCTTATTGTCCGATTGAAGATTAATCAAAATAATCGATAATTTCATTATTTGATCGATTTACTATCACTAATTTTACACTCCTGTACATATTTGTACATATTCCTATATATTTATATAAAGTGTGTAAAGTTTTATATTTTATATATAAATATAAAGTTCCCTTCGAAGAGGGACACTGACAAATGACGCGTGTGGCTTGAGATCCGCGTGCCACGCGACGCCTAATTGACACTACCGTGACGTCACGTGGCGCACATCACGAAGTTGCGGATGTATGACCATAGAATGTTCCTATATATATATATATATATATATTTTAGCCAAGGCATTAAGGGGAAAGCCGTATATGGGATATAAAGACATAAAACCAACGATGATGAACTAAAGTCACTTCACGAACAACACACCAATACGGAAGTGGGAGGATTACTCGAGGAAAGTTTTGGATCGAGAGCAGGATAAATGCTATAAAACACGGACCAAATGCTCGTTTATATGCTGTACAAAATTGTTTTTTTTCTCTATCGAAGAATTTGGGTCATTCGAAAAAAATTATAACGTTAATTTTACGATGAAATTGGATTATTTATTTGATAATAATTATGTGGGATGACAAAAAGGATTTTTTTAATGATTAAAAAATAAAGAAGAATCAGTAGGCCGATGATTTCGGTAATTATAATGGCGATTTATGATGCAACCAATATTTAGGGGTGGTCATATAAGACAGTAGTTTCGAAATCGAGGGAGATTTGGCAACTTTCGCATCCTTACAGCACGCGATAGCCAGTATTGAATTAATTGCTAAAAGGGTCGCGTGTCCGCCGGAAGTTGGTCAAATGTGCGGACGATTTCCGGAAACCGTCGTTGAACAAGAATCCGAGGTTCTTTTATAGTCGCGATAAACGATCAGTTTCATTGTATACGCACGAAATGATAAAGCTTCTGCACGAAGGGACTTGGATTTTTCTTCCAATTTATTGCCGATTGAAAAGTCAGCACAAGATCTTGTAGATTTAGCCAATTTTGGGAGCGGATTTTACCGTGTTGATCGAAAATTTAAAGAGAACACGATTCGACTAAAAATAGCAACAAAAAAAATGTTGATATCACTTTCGACGTTCGTAGCTTAGTATCAGAGCCATGTAAAATCCTAAAAACTTTTCTATCGTATCGACATTTGTACGTGTGTATTGGACTAAAGCGGGTTAACGGTCCAAGCATTGTACAGGAAAATATTTATGTGCCCGAACGTTATATATGTGCCGATGAATAAAGTTCTTGCCATTTTGGCCGGATGAAAGCCACCGGATTTGTTCCTTCGACCATCAAATTTATGAGTTCCACTATTGCAACGTTATACTTAATCACAGACTGAAGAAATTCCCGAAACAATTTCACCCATTATAATGTTTTCTGCAGAAGAATAAGAAGATGAGTTTATCGTGACTGAAAATGAAATAATTATTTGGCAACTTTGATAAAGTTGTACAAACACAATTATACGTGTATTTACGATAAAAGCGCAGTGATATACGATCCAAGATCGCGATAACACGCGGATTGTATACAGTAAATAAAAAGATTTGTTTCCGGTGGGTGTGTTGTTGAATATTCGGGGATGTTGAGTTTGGATTCCCTTTGGCTGATACGTCTGATCTCCCTGTCGATCTTTCCCGGCATTATTACCATTATTATTACAATACACCGTAATCCGTCCACATGTCACGCGAATATGCCTGTATAACAAGTATGCGAGAGAAGTTGTATGGAACGGAGACGATTGGTCATAGCGCGTCGTTCTTATCACCGTCACAATCTCTGCCTTATCGGATTCCGAGTCTTGCGGGGGTGGTTTAACATTCGGAGGGGCTATTTGGTGCAGAATGGGACGGAAGGACGAGACCGGACGGGTAAGCGATGAGCCATCAAATCGAACTCACGTCATTTTGGCTACGTCGATGACTCACTCTCAAAAAGGCGTATGGAGCGCCTGTAATTATTAAATTTATGGCTTTCCGACTTAAGGGCGTATATTAGGGTGTTATATCCAAGGTACACGCTCTTAAATACACATATATATATACAGAATCGTGTATGTGGGACCGTATGATCGAGCCATGAGCACTCGACTCGCCATATGGCCGAGATGGCCAGCTGCTGGACGATGCGCGAGCGTGTTTAACTTCTTCCACGTGCGGCACCATCGCAAATACATGTACAAACGTAAATGTAGAGAGATTTGTTGTATATAGTTATATGAAATTTAAACAACTCACGCCAGACGCACGCCTGTACTTGCCACGTGATATACGACCCTAACATTTCGTATATCATCCATATGAATATACTATTTTTACGTAACTATCGATCCATAGATGTGTATATTTATAAAAATCCACGTAGGACGATGATGCGAGGTTTTACACATTTCGTGAAAAGTAACAAAAAAAAAAATGTTAGAATCTTTCACGAGTGGAATGTGCTTTGTAAGAAAAACCATTTTGTTGATAATCGCATTGATATTGTGATAAAAATGATGAGACATTTATCGATCACTATTTCCGACGATACACTGAGAAAAAAATGTTGTTGACCGAAAGAAATTTCGTTTCTCTCAATCAAAATATTTAGTTCGATACGGGCAACAAAATATTTTTGAGATAAAACAAAATAATTTGTGAATGCTGAAGCAAGTTATTGGTCCAACAAACAAAACTTCGGTGCAGCCAAATAAATTAATGTTAATGCAACAAACGGTATCACCCAAATAAACGAATTCATTTATTCGTCCCAACGATCACCGTTTAGTCAATTTGATTATTGAGATTCAAACAAATATTTTATTAAAGCAAGTAAAAAGTATGAGTAAGCAAATAAATGATACCAATTGTTCGAACAAAATCATTTGACTCCGGTGATTTAGTTGATTCATCTACAAAAAATTTTCATGATTTAGTTGAATATATTAAGGATGTATATAAGGTCAAATCCGCAGTACATCTATTTATTTTTTAAGGTTAATCTTTATGTCGAAATGTCAAGTGCCGAATCATTCCTTTTATTTTATGATGTCTAATGAAAAAAATATGTCATTTTGTATAATAATTTACGATTTTTAATGAAATTGATATGCAACTTGATATATGTGGCCGAGTACAAATTGAGCCAATCAAATAATTTCATTTCTGTCCCGAGAAAATGTGGCAACAATGCTACACCCAGCCATGACAGTCAACTACAGCTGATCATTCCGAGACCGGCAGTTGAAGCGTGCTGCGTTGCCGCATCTACGTGTCCGATATGATGGACGTATTAAATTGAACAACAGTTTACAGAACGCTAATGAAACGTCAAAAGTTAACCATGAATATCTTCACAACGACATCGGGAACAGTAGTTTTTTTTTTCGTGAAAAAATTGAAAAATGTATGAAGTTTCTGAAAATTCTTTTTTTGGCCAAACATTGACTACAATACATATACTTTTTTATCATTTTAGTTTCATTTTGTCAACTTCCGGTACAAATAACACGGAGTTAAATGAGGCTTTAATTCTTAAGTATTTGTTTCAAATCATCGGCTAAGTGCCTTTTTCTTTTTCCGAACGATGCAGCGTGATAAACTCTATCATATTAGTCATTTTTATGGAAAGTTAGACGACTTGATATATTTTACATACATCCTTAAATCATTTGCCATTCGACAAAAAAATTGTTGGATCCACCAATTTTTCGTCCAACAAAATGGAATTAGTTCGATGAACACATTTTTTTTCTCAGTGTAAAAATCTTTCAGGAATCGTTGGTAAGGCTATTTTACATATTTATTTTCAATCGACTACGGTCGTCTACATGTGTGTGTGTGTGTGTGTGTGTGTGTGTATTTCCGGAATTCAATTCCAACATATTCAACCATAGCGTGGGCGTGTTGTGTCATATGTCCCGCTTAATTCGTTCAAGAGTCGACGCACTGTAGTCAGAACTGTGTTTTATGGGTAAAAAAAAAACGAATAGATACACATGAGCAAGAACCGTAACAGTTGGTACACCGCGAAATAGCGAAATAGATATATACACGTTGATAAGAGACGTGTGCCGGCACGTGCCGGATAAAAACAAAATGCTGCAAAGACGTGTACGTTTAATACGAATATATATATATATATATATATATAGTTATGTGTATATTATAGATGCTGTTAAGGCGTCTCGCTTGCATTAGATAGCAAGAAGAGAGTTGCCCACGTGTCACGCAATCTTTATACGTTGATTATACGTTCCATTCGCTCTTTTTACCATCGACAGTCAATTTTTAAGACAAACATTTGTATCGGCACGATTGACTTTCCCATGAAAAAAAATTTTATCAAAAATTTGTTTTCTTTAAGCAAATAACTGTTTGATAAACTACTATTTAAGTCAATAACGATTTAATGAAATAAAATAAGTTTGTGAAAAAGCTTTTTTTGTTTGTTCTCGTTAGAAAAACATACTCATGTCGTTGCAGTAATTACGTCAATGACACGGGATCAATTAATGGATAATAATCACGGGCCGGAGTCAATTTTATGAGAACATTTATCTCAAAAAATGTTTCCAATTCATTGGTTGCGTGAATCATTTTATATGCATATGTCCGTGTTCGCAATGTGAACGTAATTACTATCGGATGAGCTCCGGTCAAGTAATACCCGCACGCACACACTAATTTTCTCACGTATGCGTGTTTGATATATTAAAAAGCCAAGGAGCGACACGATTATATCGAGAATTCGCGTGTCACACGCTCGTCCTATTCTCTGATGCTCTAACTATTATTTCATCATTTATCATATGTGTATATTTATATCTGTAGTTATAGTTCCACTATAAAAAAAAAAAAGCGAGCCTCACATCTGGGGGATGGAAGTTAATTAACCAGTTCTGCTTCCATCGAGATCAAAAAATTAGAACGAATCTCTACGCGATTTTAAGTTTATTTATAAATATTTCCCGTTCAATTAACCTGCTCCAAAATTCCATTCGAATCCTCAGCGCAAGAAAATCTGTTCGAAGCGAAAAATAAAAGATAAAAAATTCGAAAATTCGAAAACGAAAATAGAATATTGCGATCTCTCTATAGACGTTTAAAACATTTCAAAAATAACAGAAAAGTGTTATATACGTTTTGACGTTAGGCCGAAAGACCCCTCGTCGATGAGCAACGAGGGATCGACTCCGAAAATCTCTACCCTCGATACATAGAGGCGAAGCTTCTCAGCCCTGCGGTCAATTAGTCAGTCATGCACGCGATATACGCATTGACTTCCCTGGTACCCTTGCGATCCCGATTCTTTCGTGCTGCGGGCATTTATTGAAATTATCCAGCGCGTCCGAGCGTTCTAAGCGACGATTCGGAAATTACAACCTGTATATATTTATATATCTATATATAATTCGTTTTTTTTTGAGAATTTTTTTTTTATTCGTTTTCTCTGCCGGTCGTTTGTTCGTCAGCATTTTAAGAATTCGCAAGTGTCAATACAGTTATTTATTATTGTTATTGTTACTGTCATTCTGCGGTACAGCGTCATTTCTCTTTTATTATTACATATTTAACGCTATTATTTAAAAAAATAAATTCATAGAACATTTTTTTTATCCAAAAAGGCCAGAGTTCGAGTTGACATATCTGAATTGGTATTGTTTTATTTTCCAACGTAAATTTCCTTTTTGTTTTACGGTACAATTCCAAGGAGCATTTGCGTTGGCGAGCAAACGGCGAAGTAGTCTAGAGACGGAGAGAGAGAGAGAGAGAGAGAGAGAGAGAGAGAGAGAGAGAGAGAGAGAGAGAGAGAGAGAGAGAGAGAGAGAGAGAGAGAGAGAGAGAGAGAGAGAGAGAGAGAGAGCTGAAAGTAAACACGCGGAAAAGTTACGACAACAAGTGGCGCGGAAAGAAGAAAAACTAAGATGGGAAAAATGTTTAGGGTCGCGTGTCAATATTGTGACTGCTGCGTAGGGGGCGTGTGCGAGAGGGATGCTGCGAGCTTGTGACCTTTTCGTGAAACGAAACGTCCCAGAGTTAACCCTCGAAAAGCAGGTGCTTATACACGTATATATATATATATATATATATAGTGATCTACATGTACATAGATCATTAAAAGATACATGTATTTCGATAATTATCTACGAGAAACGTCCGTTTTTCGTAACTTAAGTGAAAACAAATTATTTTCTTAAGCCTTTCGAGATCGAAGGTCGAAGGAAGTGAGGAAAGAGGAAGAACAATTCGAAGCATTTTGCATCCGATAAACTATTGATTAATTATGAAATAGCGTCAAGCTTTCTCATCGATAAATACGATCGTATGAAAGGACTGAGAAAAATAAAAAATCGATAAATTACATAAATTTCGAAGGGGCTGAAGGAGCTCGAACACTTTAGCGTCCAATAATTACGGCACACTCCGGCCACATTTTTTACTTTTCGTCAACCTTAAATTAGCCCTGGATTAAAAAAAAAAAAAAATGCCGCACACGTACATTTATGAGAATTTCATAATTGCTTCATAGCCCTCGAGAATTTTATTAAAAGCGTAGTAAGTAAGAGGGGCTTTGAAAACGTTCAAACGTCATCCTTTTATTTCAACTTTTTCAAAGACTATAATGACACAATGGCTAACGCACTTGCGTAATTACTCAACGACCGGATATTCGAATCAACGACTTTTTTTTAAAATCTTATATATCTATATAAAGTACGCATAGTACTTTATTCCCCGTTCTTTTCCGTCATTCCGACCATATCCGAGCGAGTATTACAGTCCGAGACACTGGGTTATCGAATCCCATCATTTTTTCTGGGAGAGTTCTCTTGTCGTCGTCTTTATATACGGAGGAAAGAAAGAAACGCTTTTATAAATGCTGACGAGGCGAGCTACCGCCATTGCAGAGTATATTTCCTTACTTTTTACATTTTTTATATTTTTATCTGACTCGTAGTTCTACTCTATATACGTAAAACCCAGACTCGCGCGTGTGCGAGTGTGTGTGTGTGTGTGTGTTTACCGCCCTTAAAAGTTCCAACAATGACTCTAAGTGGCCCCTTCACAGTTGATAATGACAGGCCGGCTCTGAATCGCCAAGTCAACGCCAATTGGCTACCGGATCTCGCGTAACGCGTTAGCTTAAGAACAACGAACGATCAACATGTATTTTCGGTTTAAGGTAGATCCATTTTTTACTGTAATTATCCTGAGAATAATTAAAAATATATTTTAATAATATAAAATATTGAAAGATTAAGAAATCACTGAGATTTCGATGTCCTGGAACAATTGTCGTACTGAATTCTGTCAGAATATTTCTTCAACCTATTATTTATTATTATTCGAGTAATTTTATACATTTTTTCACTTTCTAGCCTTTTTCCATCTCTCATTACAAATAGGATGACTCGAAATCCTTAATATCTTTAAACATTCCTTTTCGTAAAATGAAAAAAAAAAAAAAACGAAAAAAGGCAAAGAGGAGAAAAGGAACATTCGTCGAATAGGACTTTTGACAGGTAAACGCGTCGAGGATCCGGATTTTCTTTGTGCCACACGAGGTGAATGCAGGTGCCGCTCAGTATGCGATGAGAAGACTCAAGTGAGTCGGCTGTATGACAGCAAAACGTAGGCAGAAGCGAAAATAAGTCTCGCAACGAAATACATATATAAATATATACGTGTATAATCGTGTGGACGAAAGCCGACGAGGATGAGTGGCATGGTAGCGTACACCCGCTAGATCAAAGATCCTTGCCGCTCGTCCCAAATATCTGACCACCAAAATCTGTATAGAGATACGCATATATGGCTACTACACTGTGTAAACATACGAAATACATAGACACGCATATACACATAGAAAGCTATGAATAAGTAGGATTTATTTAAATATTGAAATTAGGATTCCTGTGATCTTCTTTGGCCCTGTATGAACAAATGTGGAGATCCGAAAATATACACCTGGCTGTATAAATTCGTCCTGGAATACATAATTATTGTGGAATCCCCTCAAACGCCGTTCGCAAATCAGAAGATTATTTTACTGGAATAAATTTTATTATCTTTTATCGCCGAATACCCTTTCGAGTTTTTACGAGCCCATCCCATCGCGTTAATCCCAATTTACCAACTTCCATGTTCCTGTGAAACCCCCCTAGAGTGTTGCCCACAACCAGTCTTTCCTAACGCTCTACTATATCGCATTTTTACCAGGGCCCAGGAAAACTGTGAAAAACCTGGTCCGATACAGTAGGCTATATTTTCAATGGGTTTAAGTTGGTTAACACCAACGAAAACGTAAAAAAAACTGCCTCTCGCTCAACAATCGATGCGCGAGTCAGTGTACGGTTAAGCAGTCACCTATCCAAGTTCTAATTCCACCGAAAGCTGCTTAACTTGGGAGATCGCCAAAGCCACACACCGACCGTGTACCCATAGCTGTCGGTTAGATTCCATTACCAAATTACTTAAATCAAATACTAACAATAGCAGTTGCTTAATCAATTTTCTTAAATAGTCACTTTTTTAAATTATAACTTAATTATATTAGATAACGAATCCTACGCACAAGAATAATAGAATTGGCCCTCGATTGAGATCCAAAAAGATCAATTCAATCTTCATCGGTTTGATTGATTTGAACAAAAATTGGTAATTCATTTTTCAATGACAGATATTTATACTTTTTACTCTCGTTTTGAAGGTCTTGTTTTGAGAACTTGATTATCTTGTGATCGTTTACTCCGTCAAGAAGTACAATATGTCCTAGTGACGATCAAGAACCGAGGATAAATTAAATACAGAAGGTCCTCTGCTTTTAATCGCATGTGGTCACTTGCGATTCGATCTTTAATCCTCTGAAGTTGCACTGTGTATCCAATATATATACATATATGAAGAGTAAGGATGGACAGTGAAATACGAAGGAAGAAAATGCCCCTCGACTTGTCTCAGAATGCTTCATTGTAGGTGTCAACCTATCTCATTGGTATAGAAAAATCCGATCTCTTTGGCTCGTTTTTTCTCTTCTTTTGCCTTTTTGCCTCTCGACAAAATCTCTTCATCGAGAAATATACATGATAAAGACCCGCCGCTCGCTCTTCCTTCACATACATTTATATATTCGTATATTTAAATACATGTAAAAACATATATATTATATATATATTAATGCCATGTTTATCAATCGTTCGGATTCTCTTCTTAGCGAGCCTCTCGTTTTACATAAAACACAAATGAGACGCGAGGCAAAATAAATGTAAATTATTTGTAAACATATTTATAAATAATAAATACATTAATTCGAGATAAAAATTTGCCTTCTCGAGGAATAGAATTAAAAAAAAAAAACATGAAAAAATTCGTATTTACAAAATTCTACCATTTTCTGTTTCATGAGAATGAAAATCACAACGAAAAATTATATTCAGCGAAAAAAATCTGATATTCGAATTTGATTTTTGAAAGAAAACAAAAAAAACTTTCACGACTGTTGATCGTTTACTGTAAACTAATCAATGTTACCTACATCTAGATCCATAGATCGGTTTTCTAGGCGATGAGAAACACGATTCATGCACCCGAATAAAATATGTTACAAGCAATACGAAGTTCAACATTTTTTTAATGAATATGTATGTAAAGGCAAAATTCAGTATATATGTGTACATTGATATTAAAGTTGGGAAAAGAGAGACTTTTGCAGACCTGCGCGGAGGGATCGTATCGATCGGAAGTTTCCAGGACCGAGACGCGCATAGGTAGATACTATACTCTATCGGTATTTTATACACACGCATGTACATGAACGAACAGCCATAAGTAAATATATGTTAAACACACACACGAACTTGTGCACAGATATAAATATTTTTACGCACGATAACGATATATATATATATATATATTAAGTGTGGAGATATAACCGGAGAGAATTTTCAGAGTCGCGCCTGATTTGGGAACTCTGTAACGTAGGAATATGATACGAGAAGCGTGGAGGGTGGTTTGAGTTTGGGTTTTGATACCAGAGCAAGATCTCGTATAGATACATTCGATATATATAAACATACATATACGAAGATGACTCTTGCAATAAACGTGTCTGTTCTCTCATCATGTATCCCAATTGATGCGGTAGCCCCCGTTCCTCGTGGTATTTTATACCGGTACAAAATATCGAAAGAGAAAGAACACGCGGGCTAACAGCCTAACATCGTGTTAACCAGTTTGGATGTATCGAAAAACGGTTGGTCCAGCGCCGTGCAGCCTACGTTCGAGAATGGAGATAGGCGCGCACATGCGTTAACGCACTCACACGAAGATAAATATGAAACAATGGAATATCCCGAGAATAACGAGTGAAGGGTGAGCGCGAGAGGCTTTCCTCCCGGATTTAGATCGGGGGAGATCTAGTCTGAAAAAGATTAAAAAAAAAGAAGAAGAAGAGGAAGAATAAGAATAAGAAGGAGATGAAGGAAAAGAAGAGAAAGAGATTGGAAAGGGATGGAAAGTGAAGGAGCAAGAGAAAAAATGAGAAAGAGAAGGGAAAAGGCAGGGAATATCGGGAGTGAAGAGAGCATCAGCGGAGAGAAACCACTCCGGTATAGTAATATGCTGAGCAAAACGAGTGGGAAACTGCCTACGCCAGGCTCCGTACTCTCTCACTCTCGCTTTCTCTCACTCTGAATCATACGAGACGCGAGCATCGTCGCGGCAACGCGGAGATATATACGCGGGAAATATCGTTCGCGGGACGCTGCGATGATGCGGGGAGGAAAGGGGGGGGGGGGGGGGAAAGGGAGGGATGAAGAGGAAGAAGGGAGAGAGAAGGAGGAGGTTGAGTACAGAACAAGCCGGGGGAATCCCGGTGGGGGTTGATGGGGAGAAGCTTTTAGCCAGGCTAGATGGTGCCGAGATAACGGCGCGCACCGAAGTGCAGAGTGCGCGAGCGCTCTTCGTGTTACAGTATCTTCCTATATATATATCCACTTTGTATATGCTCAAAGTATATATATGTTAAATTTTATATATATACGATCAACGGTAGTGGTCTACATATGTATGTTACGCTATATTCTATAGTATTCCAGTCAGTATTGTGTGAAGCACATACCTAGAATCTGACGCCACAAAAGTCGTCAAGTCCCTGGCCCAGACTCACTCCATACGCCATTTTGACTCAGGACCTTTCGATATCTATATGTCTCTATCATATTTTTTCCTCCACATTCATTCCCTATACTACGTCACATATATAGATGATAATATGGATATGGAATGGCACAGACATCAAAGACCTATAAGCCTGTTATATATGTTCGAATATACTCTTGTGTATATGTCTACATCATCCATGTATTATGTATCGCGCGAGTGAGTACGTACTCGTTGCGTTACGATCCACGTGTTTTCTCTTTGCCAATGTCTTCGCCTGGACCTTTTTTATTTTATATTTTTTTCTTACGCTTTCTAAGAAAAGCCGATTTTACTTGGATGCCTACTGGATGATTGATGAAACAGGGATGCACACTTTATGAGTTGTAAAAAGCAACAATGTTGAAGCAATTGAAAAATAGGAGGAAAATAGCGAAACGTAGAAAGAAGTTAAATTACGGTGTTCGTACATCCCAGTTAACTGCGTGCAAAGACAGAGAGCAAACTGGAGCGAGTTTGGCGTAAGACTTCGGTTCGCTAAATCCTCGAGTAAACACGCTTTTCCGTATTAAGCGGATATACACTTGTATTATCTTTTAAGGGCTTTGCAGTAGGATTAACGGAGAATTTGTAGCACATAGGCGATGGAGTATTTTCGTGGGCTGTATGTTTTTCATTCTCTTGCTACAAAGACAGAGGACATCAAAAGTTTAACGTTTCTGCTACGGTAATCGTATCCTTGAAGAAACAATACATATTTTCATATACTTTATGTATGTGTGTACCTATGAACTCGCATAACTATGTATATACCTGGGAACATACCTAAATACTATAGTGATAGTGTTTTACCGAGCTGTAAGAAACCCTGTAGAACGTGTGTATATATATATATGTATATACACACGTGTACGATGAGCCCAGAGTCGTTGACGACCGAAGCGACGGATGACCGCGAGTGATCGTAAAACCTGGCGCCAGTAGATCGCGCACGGAGTGTTTCAACCAGAGAGACAAGAACGTATATCCACTAAACGCCATCCATCTCTGGCGCGTAGCCCGATTTTCCAGCGATTATTTCCAGAACACGAATCTTATTGCTCAATACCTGTGTTTTATAGGCGCTTCCCCCGTCTATTAAATCTCAGTCAGATACGTGTTAATCATCCACCTTTTCAAGCTTATTCTCTACTGTGTTCTGATAAAGTTGATTTTTTTATCCGCTACTAATTAATCATGAATTTACGAATAAGCAAAGAAATGATTATTACAAAATTGAGAAACAATCTTTTCAGCTTAATTCACGGATGGAGGATAGCGTGAATTGTTATTCAACATTCGAAGGAATATCTCGTGATGAGAGTTAGGAAGGAAACTCCACAGGAAACCCGGATATAGATCAAAACATTGCGGGTACTGTAGTTGGGTTGTCGACGGTAAATGGTCAAGTGACGACAGAGATAATTTACAACTGTGGCCTACCTGAGCCAGTGAACGTTACAATGGAGCAAGGGATATCTGTGTTTAACGCAAGTGAGCTATATGGAAACTCACTGTTGATGGCACTTTAGTTACTGTGTTTACAATCATTCCTGCATTCCGAAGATTGACGAAGTTTCATGATGAATTATTTTCTCAGAAAATTCTGAGATGTAACATTATTCGAATGTTATCAAAATTTTGACAAATAAAGGAAAAATTGATTCGAAGGACGCAGCTTATCAACTTTTCCCAAGTTAACGTGCATTGTGCTCAGCTTTTCCGGCAGTCTCTCTCTCTCTCTCTCTCTTCCGTGGTTCAGACGCTCATTAGCAGAATATCTTTCTGAAATTATCAATGTACTTAGTATGGTGAATTGTAAGATATTTAGGTAAAGATTCTGACATCTTATCTCAAGCGGAACACTCGAATCTGTGGGACGGCGAAGCAGTGAGAAATGTAACTTGGAAACCCAAGGAAGAAATGAGGGAAAGAAAATTCCAGGTGCAATAAAGATGTTGCATGGAACGAGAGCGATCGTCACTCCGCTATTTAGCTAGATTCAGCCAAAAAGGGCCACTTTCCCTTCAACCATCCCGCCTGTGGCGTGATCCGCTTAGACTGGCCCCAACCTCTGTACATATATAAGTTTGTATGTCTACAGGCCACATTGGTTCATCAGGTATAAAGTCTCGCCTTTCACAAGCAAATGGGCTCAAGCTTCGATACTTTAACCTATAAATTAAACTTCATTGCGTCCTTATGTTTGACAGAAATTGGTTCTCAAAACCATACACACTCCATAGGCTACCAAATTGTTCTCACTCCTTTTTCCTCTTATGTCTTCTGCCTTATATTTTTGTTACAAATATACGTAACCGCGTCTGAACTCGGTAACCCACTTTGCTCGAAAAACCCAGAACCCATCATTAACCGGAGCTCTGCGCCACGGGGTTATTGGTCAACTCCCATGAATACTTAATTTTTAATCCTCCGGGGTTTCACGTGGCCTAGAATTGTGCCTTATTTTTTTTTTTTGTCGAAGATGGACGAGCCAAGTTTTCACGTTTTCCACATTCATGAAAATTCATGTGGCGCTGTATTGCTGGACTCCATCCAGCCTGAATTGTATTTGATCTCCGAAGTGAACTTTTCGAAAATGTGAACATGATAAAACGATCGAAAATATGTACGAGGGATCAGACATATTTGTATGATCTTTTCAATCAAGGGACGAGAAACGGAAGCATTTTCAGGGGCTTAATGCCGAAAATCCCCTTGGCTTCTTTTGCATCTATTATCTGTCTCTTTTTTTCCGATCTTTATTCTTTCCTTCGTGTCTCCGCAGGAAATTTTGCCGAAGCTCGATGTCAAAGATCGTCATGTTAACATACTGCTCTTTTCAAGTTGTGTCACTATTCTATAATCTTGCAAGATTGTTAACGCTTCAATTGCGAACTTTTCATTGACCTCAAAAGGGAACATAGGTATACTAACGTATATAAATAAAATATATCAGAATCGTTTCATCGAGTGGGAAACTTTTGCAGCGTGATAATCCATTGGGCGTGGAGAAACGCGCTTGCGCGAGATAATCCTAGGTCCAGAGACTTTTGAAGGAAAGAAGAAAAAAAGGAATAATACTGCGAGAACTCTGGCACTCGGCATGTCCGATGGCGCGTGATGACAAAAACTGGGATTTCCCTGAGCAGTGTCGCGAGGCACTCGACCGAGAACTTTTCGACGTCTCTCACACGGACAAAACTTGCGCTTTTTTTTCCAGCTCCAACATAGACCACGGTTATTTTTTTGTTGTCTCCATTCTCGCAGCTTTTCCGCCTTGTTTCATTCTCAACGATCTCGCATGTACTTTTTTCATACTTGTTACTCTATATAAACTTTTTTCCATTAAGAAAACTCGGGATCATAAAAAAATCCAAATCGCCGCACGAGGGGAAACAATTTGCTGGTGACAATCGACAAAAAAACGTTTGCTCTTTTGGCAAATGAATTTACAATTTTTTATGAAGAACAAAAATTAAAAAAAAAATGTATTAAGGTTTTTTAAACAAATAAAGCTATGAAAACAACATTTTGAATCCCTAACAAGTTTATTTCAATAAAAAAATTGATGCTGAACACATCCGTTTATTTGAAATCGCGTAAAACAAATTTCAATTTTTTAAAATCCAACTGGATTAATAAATATCAAATTTTTTCAATAAAATAAAGAAAAAAAATTTATTCATTTTTTCTATTCTTCAACATGAATAATTGTAAAAAGTCCTATACGGCACTTTCAGTAGAGCGTTGTGTGAAATTGGTGTTCGAAATAAAAAATATAAAAAAAAAATAAAAAATGCACGTATAGCAAGAAGAGAAAGGGAGAGGTTGTGGAAAATAGCAGAATCAGTCTCTTAAGTTGAATCCGTGCCGACAAAGCTATCAGCAAGCTGAATGCTTACTACTGCTGGAACACATATTTTATATACAGACATATATATCTAGTAGTGTGTGGTGGAAAAGGGAACGATGAGGATGGAACACGAAGGCAGATGCTCTCTGCTCTCTTTCCTGGCGACCAGAGAGTCGGCTGTTGGAGCAACATATCGGGAGCCACTCGAGAAACAGCCCTTGTATATATATATATTATTGGATGCAACTCGCGTGCTGCGAAGCAGTGTGCAGTTGTCTGTCGAGCTGCTCACTACTGCAATAATTCATTGCGGCTCTCGCGCTGCAATCACGATGTTATGTACGGTATGCATCACATTAAATGTCCACGTGTGCATATGTGTGTCTATGTTTGCATTTATACGTATAAATATGTGAAGAAATTCACGAAAAACTGGAATATCCAACATTCCAACTGGACCAACCTTTTGGTGTCACAATTTGCAAAAAAAAACTTTGTGCATTTAGTCCGTCCGGATTTATTGCCCAATTTTTTTTCTAATCTCAGGTATGGTAATTGGTCGCAATTTAGTTTGCATCTGTTTGTAAACCGCGAAACAAATATTCAAACCAGATTCTGAGAGCATTTAAAAAGTATATTTTTACATGCCACTTTTACATTCTGAAAGCCGTGTGAATGTTTTACGTGATTTTTTTTTTAGCACGAAGCGGAGACGTATTTTTGAATTTTTTCATTTTGACAGGCAGTTGAATTTTTTACTTTAAGCTCTAGCTTTCTGGATTTGAGCTTTAATAGCTCGGAAACTACGAGCCCTGCAACAAACATAACTCACAGCAATTTTACAGAGTTTTTTACGTACTTCGAGAAAAAAAATAGATCGATTCTCTAAAAGTAGCTTTAAAAAGTTTAGTAAAAAGTTTTTTTAACGTGTCTTATTTTCATTGCTCATTTTGATCTTTTTTCGCGAATCAGAAGAAATTACAATTTTTTTAATCCAAGTTCAGAGTGGGTCGACTTTTTGTATAGAAGTTACAGAGCCATTTGAATTTTTTAATTTGAATAAACTTATCCAAACTACTTGTAATAAGTCCAAATTGACACTGAAAAATCTTGAAATTGCATCTACTTTACGAGGAAAATGAGAATAAAAATGAAATTGAGTCTTCAAAAGAAGCTCATCTGTATTTTGGAAACAAAAGTGAAAGAAAAATACAAAAAAAAATGAAACTTGGTTCAGTTTTGTTTACAAGAATTTTGAGAATGAGTAAAAAAAAGTGATTTTCGTCATTATTATTCTAGTACTCATAGTTTTCGAGATAGCGTGGTTTGAATCCAATAAAAAAAAGAGAAAAACGTGAACTTTTAATTTTTCCCTCTGCCTGCCTGGATTTGAGCCTGAAAAATGCAAATAAATGGGTTCGCTTATTTCTTGTAGAGACAGACACATAAAAAATTCGCATGAATAAAAAAGGGTCAGGATTTTGGAAAGTAAAAGCAGCGTGAAAAGCCTCATATTTATTTATTTATTTTTTTTGTATGAACTTCCAGTGCTGGACACTTGATTATCGAGCTGTACAAATTTGATGAGGCTTGCAAAAAAAAATATTAGTGATTACATTTATGTGTGGATAGTATTTCGAAGGTCGAAAGATAACGAAACAAATATACAGTAGCCAGATACTTCCATTCTTAGGGCAAAGATTTCTGCTTCGTTGTTATCGTTGATAATGTAAGAGCAACAAGAAAAAATGAAGATTGGCAAAGAGAGTCGTGGGATGATAAAAAATGTTCACTGTCGAAATGGAGATGAAGAAAAGTCTGGGCCATCGCAATAAACGCGCGGTAAACAGCGCTGTATATCTGTATGTACTTCGTGGAACGATGTTCTCTGTACATATATGTACAGTAGCGATACCGGTTATGTACACGATACTGAAGTTTCATGTACGACTATATGTGCCGAGTATATACGATAAAATGAAAGGGCTTAACCGCTAGCAATTTTTGTCCTAAATTGTGGCGAGCCATTTTGCTCGCCAACGGTATATGTGGTAAAAAGAGGCTTTAATTAATTTCAAATCCGCGTAATAAAAGTGACCGAATTTTCGTGATAATTATTAGAACGGTGAAAAATTTTAATGTTTCAAATTGATCAGTCATATTTCGACATTCACATGATCGATGCAACGTTAGTCCTTGAAAAAATAATAAAAATCCAAAAATCCTGTCAAAGCATCCATCCGATCAGCGACAAAAGAACAAAGTGATAAAAATCTTCTATAGCCGAAAGCCACATTTCTCATGCCGGAAAATAGAGCATATTTACACTCTGACTGAAAGAGCAAACAAAAAGTAAAAAAAGAGGCATAAAACCACAAAAATCGGTTGATTCGCGGTCTTTCTTCCGAGTTGAAGCTGTCGCGATGACTTTGCTTGCGTATCACATGCAGAACACGTACACGCGGGACTCTCAACTGCGGCGTGTATATAGAGAGCGAGATAGTGTGACAGAGGGGAATACAGCGGGAGAGGAATCGATTGGGCTGTCGGCCATTTTGTTGGTGGTTTCGTGGACCGATCCAATGGGAAGCCGCGGAGGCGTGGAAGGCGAATCGACGTCTGGCTTGGGGCGAAAGGGAGAAAGGGGAGAATGGGAATTGGAGGGAGGGGAACGGATGTTCTCGCTTGCTCTTGGATAGTCGAGACGATCAGAGCCAACGATACAATATGATATGAAAATTTCTGTTGACTAGGTGGAGCACCAAAGAGGCGAGAGAAAGAAAAAGAGAGGATGATGAAATGAAGGACTCTCGTCCGTCTCGCCCTGCGCGAAGGGCAAAGAAACGATGCGCGAAACTGGCGCGAGAAAGATCGAACCTTTGAATTGAAGTAGTGGGGATAATTTTACCCCTCTGTATCCCGACGTTCCGCCCTCTGGAGGCTCCAACTCGGATCTACCGGCTTCTCGCTTTTTTCTATCTCCTCACTCGCTCTTTCTCTCTTCCGCTCGTCCCGCTGTTTCGGGGGCACCGTGACGTGCCGGGGAACACACTAACGCGACAGTCAGTGCCTCTCAGGGCCCCGCGCCGTCAACATCGTCGGGGTTGCTTTTTATCAAAGTAAATAAATAAATAAATAAAAACACTAAGAAACAATAATAAACAAAACCGTGACTATTTTTTTTTCTGTTTTCGGGAGGTTTTGTTCAATGTGTGTACATGTACGAGAACATGTATTTATGTATATAGATACATTTATATTTATATATGTATATTAATAAACAAGAAATTATTGACACCGAATTATCGATCTCTATCTCGCCGGTTCGTCGATTTTCAAAATTCTTTTCACCGCCTCTTACTTTCCTCGTGGTTATTTCAGTGTCGCAAACTCGTGGTGCCAATAAGTGTTTAATCAAAGTGGAGTAACGCCAGGAGACTATGTTTCCATCGACATTTCATCCCGCGTTTGTAACAAAATATAACTGTTAAAAAGATAAACCAAGAACGAAACAAAGGCTGAAAAATTTTGACTTACCAAAATTTACATGTACACAAAAGTTGGAATAGGCAACAGTTCGAAGACCGGCAGTGCAATAAAAGTGGCTCAACGGGTGACACTTCATTACCAGGAAAATTCTTTACCGATTGTGTTAAACGATATTGGGGAAACAAGGAAAATACAGTGTCGCGCGGCAGAGGGGATCAGGATAAATGAATAAAAGAAGCTGCAGAACGGAAGTGTGCCCAACGGGGCGTAAAAAGTGACGAAAAACAAGCCCTCCGAAAATTCGCGTTATACCGAGTGTCCTTGCGTGGCTTTTTCTACTTCTTTTTACGCATCGAAAAATAACGAAAGGTAGAAAGAGAAGAAGAAGAAAAAAAGATCATCGATGTTTGATGTTGGAAAGCGTGCGACTATTTCGATATAGTATTTAGTGCGCGCACCTTTACGGGTGTCGATATACATACATATATATATATACATATATGCATATGTATATATATATATATGTATGTATGCATTCATTTAAGAGGCAATATTACTCGCGCGAGTGAGAATCTCACAGTGAAAAAGCCAAGTGTCGGTATCCGGCGGCAGATGCCGGACATTCGAGAGTCAAGTATCACGGAGGCTGGCTCTCAAGTGGTGGCGATATCAAACAAGCGATGAAAACGAAAAATTGAAAATATAAAAAGAAACGATACGACGTACCGAGTGCCTGAACCAAAACCGAATTTAGAAAACAAATAAAACAAAAAGGGAAAGAACAACGGGGATGAAAGAGAGGGACAGAAACACCGGCAACAACTGTCATTTTCAAGTTCCACGTGGTCGAGCCGAACGAGAAAGAGACAGGGTGAGGAAAGAGAGAAGTAAGAAGAAATCGAAGAAGGGTGGCATGATCGCTCATCCGATAAAAACAATGAAAAACCAAATATTAAAAAACAAATGCTCGATATACGAAAAACGAACTGTCTAGAAAGTGGACGAAAAGGATAACAGTAGTAAACAAATTAAGATCGGGTGGAAGAGGTGTTGAAAAATGGTTTTGAGATAAATGCCAAGGAAATAAGGGTGGATTTGAATTAATGTGGAGAAAACGAGCTATTACGAAGATTTTTTTTGATCGAGGTCGTCTTCTTTTGTAAAAAGTTAGATTGTACTTCTCGCCAAAGAGGGACAAACACGAAAACACCCTCGTCGCGCTTGATTCAAGACGAATATTCTGGAGCTTGCGTTTTCAGGAATTGCTCAAAATTCCAAGGCTGTCGTTCATCACGACAGCCTGATAAAACGTTGCTTTTTTGAGAATATAAGAATAATAAAAAAAAAAATCAAGATTGCACGAAAGGGGGTAGCGAGTGGGTTGCGGAGGGCCGGCGGCGGCGGGAGGATCGTAGCCGAGATTGGGGGTGCGAGCGTGATGCAGCGGACGGGCACGGTCGGAGGGCACGTCGGCCATGGACACGGCCATCTAGGTCTTCAAGGACCACCGAGAAGTCTTAAGATCTCTGCGTCGGTTAAAATAAGGGACGAATCCGGTGATCCAATCTCCCAAAGTACGTACTAAAGTTTCTTCCCTCTTCTTTTTTTTATCAGTTTTCCCTTTATTATCATCCCTATAGTAAACTTCGATGCAAACTGATGGTTAATTATTATTTTACCTCTAAAAAATCTCACATCATCCCTAATAACCTTCGACTTCAAACAGTTAGTTCGTGAGACTCGAAGACCCGACGGAAGTGCAAAAATTAGTTGACTTTTCTTTCGACAACATCGAAATGAAAAAAATCAATATGTTTTTTTTTTAAATTAACAATTAATTTTCGGACTGTAGGAGTGGTTTTATTTCTTTCAATAATTCGATGGTTTCTATAAGACGAATCCCCATTGGGAGAGTGTTTCAAGCGATTGGATGACTTAGTTTAAGGCCCTGCGGATACAAAGAGGGTTCGAAAAAAGCCGCCCCTGTTTCACAACGTCAGACATCCCTTTGCGTATATATATATAGATATACGTTTACACACAATTTTACGATGTTCCATTCGCAGTCTGTCTCCGTTACACTTTCTCAATCAGTTAGAAATCATCAGCCGATTAGAAGTGCAGGGTGCAGATGTTCTCATTGAAAGATTAGGTAGAACCGTTCCGAAGTTCCCCTCCGGTACTTTATGGCTCGTCTATATACTCCATCTCAAGGACTCTACCCAACGAAACATGTACACATGTACAGATGTATTCATACAGATGAGTCCACGTAGTGTGACGTGTGCAGTCGGTGTGTTCCCTTAAGTATCTGATGTTATCGCTCGACATAGCGATAGATTAAAGTAGGATGTTGCAGCAAGACTTCGAAGATATAATAGTCAATCTCGCAAATTGAAAATTCCGTATCGAATGATAATGAACTTTCCATCGTTAGAAAGCAAAAAGAAAATTTGTTCTACTGTTGCCAAAAAAATGTACACCGTAGTTTTCAAATATTGATCAAGCAATTTTCTTAATTATGCGAAATTTGCCATATGTCAAAATTCATAATTTGCGGAATCATAATGAAGTTTTTTCGCTGCTTATTAACGGAGTAAACTTCAATTTTACTCAAGAGCATCAAGAGAAAATAGTTCTAATGAATTAAAGAGAGGTAAATTTTGAAAAAAGTTACAGAAAATAATTGATACCAACGTATATCGATTGCCACGTCAAAAAGCCAATGAACAATGAGGAATTATCGAAAAACTATTAAAGCATGAAATCGTCCATTGAACTTTATTACTGAATTAAATCGATTGAATATTTCGAGATTCGAACGGCCTCTATACTTGATCGGAGTAAAACTCGATACACAGTAATTAATTTACGGATTATTGATTTACGAAAAATGAATAATCGTTATATTATATTTTATCAATAAATCTATAATTATTACAATATTTTACACTTATTATTATTATTTCGACTTTTCCTTTTATCTTTATTCCATATTTATTTTCACTTTAATTATTATTATTGCTATTATATATTGAGCGATGCTTCGTATGTACGTGAAAAGAACCGTACGCGTAGGAGGGTTCACCATAGCATTAGGGTGGGTTCTCGATTGAATTATCATGAGTGTTTGCGGAGAGTCAGCGAACGACTCGTCCTGCTGCAATTGAATTAGGCCTATTCGCCGCTTTTCCCAAACTCTACTCTTCGATTGTCGTATACGAATAGAGCTAGGGGAGAGAACAGATCAAAATGGGACACTGGGGAAAATGGGACATTTAAAAAACGGCAGATCAGGGGGCAAAGCATCACGAAGAAAAAATGAATCATTTTTTACTGACAGCGATAGGTGCTCCGTCGATGTGTGACTTTAGCGATTTTCCAAGTTGAACTGAATCGCTCGAAGCCAGTACTTGGATCGGTGACCGCTTGGCCATGTACTGGTTTGCGTACCAATCGCTGAGTGGGAGACAATTTTTGTGAATTTTTCATCATGTTGACCAACTAAAAACTCAATGAAAGTATCAAGCTGGCCTGTATCGGCCAGCTTTTCCACAGTTTCCCTGGGCCCTCGTGCAAATGCGGTACAGATTGGCTTAGGACATAGTGGCTGTAGGCAACACTCTGAGAGAGGTCTCATAGGACCATGACAGTTAGTAAAGTGGGTGAAAACCCAATGGAAAGGTAGAAGCAGAGATATTAAAATTAATAATTTTTTTTTAACTCGAAAACATTTAGTCAGGCACATATCTTAAGTTTCAAAAGACTCTGTCGGTAATTTGTTGAAGAACTCTGCTAGATGTATATAGCGAAAAAATCACAATTTTGATTTTTCGAGCAGCTTTAACTAAAATAATAGAAATTGAGAAATATTTTTGAAAATCAAAAATAACTGGCAGCAAAACATTCATTAGGGCACAACAATTTATGTAAAATACTAATTAGTAATTTTTAAAGTTTGATTAGAATACAGTTCTTGCTGTAGAACTGTTCTTGAGTTGTTTGTTTTTTTTTTTTTTCAAAGAAAAATGTACTTGTCTCGATTTGCGACCGCGAATCTCAGCAAATAATAGATTGGAAATAGTATAAAATTTGATAAATAGATTTTATCAAGTGACAAATAAATTTGAATTTGTTAAAAAGTGGTGTCTGATTTTGCTTTCGTTTCGTCCCGGCCTCGTCTATATTTATATTTATATGTTGTGCAGAGGCTGGTTGACATGAAGTATTAAAGTTGAAATCTATTCTTGCATTCTTGGATAAAAAAATGGAATACAAATTATGAAACGCGATGACAACTGCAAACAACTAATAATTATATCAACGTCAGCAAGCTTGTAAATGAGCAAATCGTGCATGATTGAAATAATAAGCGAATTAATAAAACCTCTTGATTTTGAAAATTTTCCAATGGATTCAATGGCTATGAGAAATAATTCAAACTTGAACGAGGCATAAAGACAATGACAAAAACTCATTGACAAAAGAACATTGACACGAAGTTTCGTACAATTTTTTGTCTTTTTCGTGACGCGTGTGTTTCAAAATGTTGGGCTTCAACGACGCAATGAGATTTATAACGCAGATAAGAATAATAAACGATGCGAAAGATTTATTGAGGTACAGAGAGCGCGTCCTTACGGTCGTTACCTTTTTTCTCTCAAGGGACGAAAGTAAAGTTTTTTTTTTTTTGAACATCGCGCTCTCTCTCTCTCTCTCTCTCTCTCTCTCTCTCTCTCTCTCTCCCAATCCTTCTCTTTCTAGCTTCACGTCGCTTGATTTTTTATTTCACTTCTCTATTCATCAAGGCTCACTAATGATACGAGATTACCACCAAGGCCTATCGATTCCTCCTCTCGGTAAATAACTCTGGCGTCAGCGGTCGATCTCGGGAGCTGTGTAAAAAAAGAGACAGGAAGAAGGTGAAAAACGAGAAGTGATGAAAGAAGGAGAAGAGGATAAAGAAAGGGAGTCATTGAGAGAAAGAGAGTAAAAGAGAGAGAGAGAGAGAGAGAGAGAGTCGAAGGATAAAAGGAAGAATCAACGACGAAGGAGAAGAAACTAAAGAGGTATGAAAAAGGAGGGGAAAAATGACGAACATAGACAAAAGGAATAAGAGAATGATAAAGAGAATCTGAAAAGGAAAAAAATCAAAGATAGAAATAGAAAGAGGTGAGAACAAAGCGAAAAATGAGAAAAAAATGAGAAGACAGAGAAGGAAACAGGATAAGAGAAAGGGCAAGAAACACGAAAAATGAATGACAAGAGGATCAAGTAAAAAAGAGAAAGAGAAAAAGGGAAAAAATCGAAAAAGGGTCAGGAGAAAGGATAACAAAGGACAAAGAAGGAAACAGGAGAGAGAAAAAGAGGAAAAAGAGCCAAGCTTTGAACGCCCTCTTTGTTTCTCTTCTGCAATTTTTCTCCCTCCCTTTTCAACCTCACTGGTCAGTTTGGTAGAACGTTGTGGCGCTGCATGCACAATTGTTGTACTACGGTATCGCTGACCATCCCTATACACAGGCGCTGCTCTTTGCTTCTCCTTTTTTTTCTTTCACCCCGCGACTTTTTATTTTCCCTTAAACCGAGCCGCTCGAAAGAGATGTCGTCGGTCAACAAGCCTCCGTAGAGATCGTAAAAGTGTAAGTTTCAATTGCCATATACTACGATTTATATCATCTACCGCAGCACGTACAATTACCATCGTCAAGAGGCAACAAAAATGTAAAATTGTTTCCAGAAAGCTAAGCCGGATAATCCGTACATTTTTACCCTCATTCATTACCTCAGAGTACACATTTTTCCGTACTTTATACATTTTTCTATGCTCTACAGTTTTAAGAGCGATAACAAAAAAAACCAACAACAAATAATGGATACTCTTGTTGGTTACAACAAAAGAAATCACTGACTTCAAAACGTATTTTGTATTGAATTAAAAATTCAAAAATTCAAATTAAAAATAACCCTCCGTTACACGCGTCATGAGTAAAACGCCACTTATTTTTTTTTTTTTTTATTAATAACTAAAAAATGATAAATTATACATTTCTGGAATTTTCATCAACATTTCTATGATGTTTCGAAGAAACACCATGCGCTTATAATGATTTAACTCCCGGTGTGATAAAAGCCCCTAAAATTGATTATAAAATTTACAATTTTTTTGGCGCGTGTGACGGAGGGATAATCTACCAATATCTGATTCGAAGTTGAAAACCCGCTATTTATATCGATTTTATCGGCAAATTTGTCAATCGAAAATGATAATTTATGGCAGCCACTTTGAAAATATGAATTATCGACATACAGAAATGTCTATTAATAACGATGAATTCTAATAATATCGGAAAATCAATGATCCATCAAACATGAGATGCTATAAAACGCTTCGATGATTTTATCGTTAAATTCTTTACATTCAGCGAATTAATTAATAATTAACCAGTGTGTGCAAGCGGATCAAGAGGAAAAGTAATTTATGAATAAAATAACAAAAATTCGTGCCAAATAAAAACATGTTGAGCTTCAATTTATATTCGCCACGAAATACATTTTTTTTTCTCGAATTATATTTTTTCAATAATCCCTAATTTATTTGCCCTTTCGTTTAAACAGACTTAAACAATTCAAACACTCGAATTTTAAAATTCTCAAAATCCACTGAACAATCCCTTCGATATTTCTTTTTTCTACCTTTTTATATTTATTTTTCATTTTCACCTGGAGAATCCGTTGAGCAAATTCACATAGTTGGGAGCTTGTCGTCGAGCTGAGGGTAAATCGTGGGCGGGCACACGAGAATAAGCCCAACGGTGTGCATATCAACACTCTTGGGACGAAAATCATCGAATGTGTCTACATATAAGTATATGCGAATGTATACGCATGTAAATATATATATATATATATATATATATATATATATATATATGTATATACGATTATGAGCGTAACAAGGAATGAGGACTATCGTTGTTCTTCGCTGATAGGCAATCGCGACTAATTGGCTCTGTAACCACATGGGAACTGCCTTCTCAACTTTTCAAGCAAGACAGTTCGTTGCTCGATACTGGCAAGAATTCTCTTTTCATAATTGTACATTTGCATGAATATATGTAATATGTATATTACATATATACGTTTGGAATCGCTGAATGTTCCTTCGTTATAATATTTTCTTATCGGGATCCTCGAAAGAACCAATGTTGTAAAGTTACCATCATATTGTCTGCCCATCAATTTCCGGACTTTTTGCATTCTATTAAAAAATACTAAATTCAGTGGATCTTTCGATCTGCGTTATAACTTCTCGTGAAAGATTGTTTCTTCAATCGACATTAGAACAATTGTTTTTCAAAATAAATCAACGTCGCGGGAATCATTGAACAATAAACAATAGGATGATTCGATTGGTGAAATAAATTTGATGGAATTAATGTTCCAAGTGATCAAACGAGAATTCAAAATCAAATGATTAAAAATCATGAAAATTAATACGATAAAATGAAAATAAAAATGAATTGAACATTCTATTGAACACCAAAACGACTAATATTTCGAAATTTCGGTCGAAGCCTATTTTTTTTTTTTTTTTTAAATACGCTGATTTCGGAGAAAAGACACGAATCGCACATTGAGAAAAAAATTTTGTTCACCGGAACGAATTTCGTTTCTCTCAACCAAAATATTTAGTTCGATACGGGCAACAAAATATTTTTAAGATAAGACAAAATAATTTGTGAATGCTGAAGCAAGTTATTGGTCGAACCAACAAAACTTTGGTGCAGCCAAATAAATTAATATTAATCCAATAAAATATCATCCAAATAAACTAATTCATTTATTCGTACCAATCATTACCGTTTAGTCAATTTGGTTATTGAGATTCAAACAAATATTTTATTAAAGCAACTAAAAAGAATGCGTAAGCAAATAAATGGTACCAGTTGTTTGAACAAAATCATTTGGCTCCGGTGATTTAGTTGATTCATCTACAAGAAATTTTCATGATTTAGTTAAATATATTAAATCATTTGCCATTCAACAAAAAAATTGTTGGATCCACCAATTTTTCGTCCAACAAAATGGAAATAGTTCGATGAACAAATTTTTTTTCTCAGTGCATGGACGAGAGTTTATAGGAACATGTAGGTGAATCATGTGGCGATGATTTTACGGATCTTCCAATACAGTACATACAATAAAATCTCGAAACAAAAGCAACTGAGAAAGAGAGAGAGAGGGAAAGAGAGGAAGAAAAGAAGAGATAGGGAAGGAGGGGACTATGGAACAGCAAGCAAAATAGGAGGGTGAAGGGAAGGGTGAGATAAAGAACGAGTTTAGGGGATGGGAGAGAGAAAGAAGGAGCGAAACGTTGGCAGTCACGAAATTGTGAGGAAGAGGTAAAAAAAAGTGCGAGAGAAAGAGAGAAATATAGATATAGATATGGATAGAGTGAAGAAGTGTCAGAAGAAGCAGCGAGCGAGCTGTAAAAGCAAGAAGGAACTGACTGAGTCAGAAAAGAGTCGCACGAATTAGAACCTGCTCTTGGGGGAGCGACGCCAGGGCGCCGGCTCTCTGGACGCACAGGAATGCCGGCTGCTGATAAAAGCCACGGCCAACACCTACATAAATTTCGTCCGGTGGATATCGAACGCTATGGAACTACATGAGCGAGAAAGAAAGATGCCGAATCAACGAAAATAAAACAAAAAAATACGAATTAAAATAAAATAAAATAAAATAAAAAAGAGTTACATTAAAGAACGATCGCTCTACGTTGTGGTCGAGTATTCCATGAGGAGAGACTGACATCTTCCATCTCTTTCTCTTTCTCTCATCCTCCTATCGTTCTCTCTCTCTCTCTCTCGCATCCTCGATCGTTCTGTCGGTCATTTAGGCATGTACATATCCTAAATTTAATGCGTCCCGTTGATCTCTCTCTCTCTCTCTCTCTCTCTCTCTCTCTCTCTCACTCACTCTCTGCCTATAATCGAAACGAGCTGCTGCTTTAAGCGCGCGCGAAAAAACTCGATCGGACTTTCGTGCTTCTCTTTTGGTCCCACAAAAAAAAACATGATTAAATATAGTTAGTCCGCAGGATTTTTTCTTCGCAGATTCGAAAAATGAAAAAAAAGAAACGTTTTTATGTGTATTTGATTTGAGTTAACGTTATTCGACCTTGTAGAAAAGTATTTCGATTCCCAAAAAAGTGTAACGTCTTTGTGTGTTCGGGAAATCAAACAGAACAATGTGGGATTGATTTTGATTCGTGTTGCGATTAAAATAGTACATCAAAATCAACTTAATTATGTGTATAAGAACATTTTTTTTTCTTTTTCGAAAGTTTGTGTATTTTGTTAGAAAAATGTAAATTCACATATATATATGTATATAAATAGATATATTTCATTCGGGGTCGCGTGTCTCGCGCAACGCGCAACTCTAACCGCCATAACTTTCGTTTGTCTCGTTTCCCCGATCCCCACCTCCCCTGTCGCGCCAACGAGGCGTCAGAGAGAGATGAGAAAGAGAGAGAGAGAAAGAGAGAGAGAGAGAAAGAGAGAGAGAAAGAGAGAGAGATTAAGAGAGAGAGAGAGAGAGAGAGAGAGAGGGAAAATGTCCGCGACACACGAGAAGACGCGCCGGTCCTGCATCTTTCGACGATGACTCGTTTTTCGTTATCGCAACCCGAAGAACAAAAAAAAAAGAACAGAAAAAAGGGAGGAAAGAATCGTGAAAAAACATTCGAGAATGTCCGATGCTCACCGCTAATGATCTTATATGCATCATCAGTGGCTTTGCTCACTTTTATAAGTTTCTTCAAGTCTACGTGTGCCTGAATCATTTTCTCCAGGTTCAAAAAGCTTACAGAGTTCGAGAAAATGCCGAGTGAACATTTTTTTTAATCGCTTTGAATGAATTGTCCAACGAAATTCAAAGTTTACTTAATAATAATTTATTTTAATCATAAATCAAACGACTTTTAGTATCCTGCATAAAAAATTACGACGACGAAAAGCTATTTTTTTTTAAATGCAATTCAATTTGTTGAAATAACTTTTGCGTTCGTTCAGCTCTATTTTTTTACTACTTTCCCAAGAGTCTTTTTACTAGTACAGGTCAAATGACAATACATCGAAAGCATAAATGTTCGAAAGTAATTGCGATAATGGTGAAAAAATGGCACGTGCAAAAATTACTATTATCAAGAATCGACGCGCTCATGCAACCGTTGAAAAACTTCGATTGCAATGCTGCCAATGGCGATAACCGACAAAAGTGTCTAGTGATAAATCAACAATTGGTCGGACACGGAAATACATCGGAAGAACAAAAGGCAACAAATTTTTTTTTAGGTTCTTAAAAAAGAGAAAGAGAGAGAGAGAGAGAGAGGGAGAGAGGGAGAGAGAAATAAAATAATCGAACAACTCTATGAGTCAATTTTGGAAGCTGTCGACGCGAGGCTATAAACGTTATTTGACAAAATCTTGATTCCCAGATATTAGTATCTTACAAAAGAAGCTCATAATGAAATCTCTCCATTGGGAGGAGGAAATAAATTGGAGGATGCAACTGGAAGAAGCGGGGGTACAGAAAGAGAAGAGGCAAAGAAAAAGGAGGAAAATAATTAGCGAAGGTGTTAATGAAATACCGAAGGAACGCGCGGGACACCCGGTCGGCGTCTCTGAACTGCCAAGCAGACATCGACGACACGCGGCTCGGCGCCGTTCTCACCACCATTCTTTTCTCTTCTCGTGTTCGTCCTCACATTAGCTATCCTTCTCGCACACAAATTTCCCACTATTATTTCCTCTCTTTCTCCCTTTCGTTCTGCATATATTTATATATGTATATTCAAATTAAGTATAAAGTCAATTTGGTGGAAATTTGTATCGCGACTACTCGATAAAATTTCACTCAATCAAATTAACCACAATTAGATAAATCGCAAATTCACTTTTCACTCAAAATGACGTATCACTGAAACTCCTGTTACGAACAATCAAATTTGTGAGTAAATTTGACATTCGCAAATTTTTTGACGATAAATCTATATTCGAGTAATAAACGTGTTGAAAATGAAAATAAATTGATAAGATTCTGTTGATTAATAAAACTATAATCAACCCCATTTGACGTATTCACCTGCACAGAATTGTTTGTATACGTGTACACGAATTTGAAGATTTATATAATTGTGAATCTAGGCACGCACCAATAGATAAATTATTACAGTTACGATAATGGTTAGGTAAAACCCTTAATTATATAACATTATCATCCTGCGACCCTCGTTTGGAAGTGCGAGCAAATGATCCGTGTGCTCGATGTACGTGTGTAACCGCAAGGGCAAATATTCTGCAGATGACAGGCACAATCCTTTTCCCTTAATCTCGATGTGCGTGTTCTAACATCCGTATATCGAAAAATACAAAAACTTTATTGGACAGGAATTAAAGACTTTTCTTATATAAAATAATACGATAAATAAGAATTAAAAACATGTCAGCAATTTAACGAAACAAGGAATGCTAGATTTGGTCGTTTTCTGTACGCACGTATACAAATATAGGATTATTATTATAAAAAGGGAAATTTGTTTGCACAGCGAGTCTACATATTCTTGTTCCTCAGGAGCAACTCGTGTCCTCCTGCCTCGTGGTCGTACTTTGTTTCCTTTCTCACTTTTTTTTTTTTTCTCGTACTCACTTTCTCTTTCTTTTTCTCTTATTTTCTCGGTCTTGTTCTTTCTCTCTCGCGTACAAACTTGCCTCGAATCGCTTGTTCTTTCTTTCTCGCTCGGTTTATGTCGCGTACGACATACACACACCTATTCGGCTCTTCGGAAGACACGAAGCGAGGTGGTCGTCTCGTCGTTGGAAGCTAATGGGACGCCGCCAACACTCTCGTTCGATCTCCTTTGATCCTGACCGACCTTGCCCTCACCGCCACCGACTCTTGTCCTTCTTTCCCTCTCCTTGTTCTTAATTTCTTCCTCTCTTTCTCTTTCTCTCCCATCCTCTCCATCTTTATCCCTTTTTCATCTCATTTCCTTGTACAAGTGGAAAGAAATTTCACGGTGGTCAGCGGAATCATATACATATACAAATCCACTAATTTACAATTGCGTATGTATATGAATATATGGGACATTCCGTGTCCCACGACCTTACTTCCGTCCCTCGACCTTTAGAATCTAGTCAGCTCCATTTTATCTTATTCCATCAACAATTGTACCGATTATTATTTCTGATATTATATTTTTGTCTATATAAAAACGAAAAATTAAATCCTACTTTCCAGAAAATCGTTCCAAATTTTTTCCACTCGAATTTTGTCACTCAAAAATTTGGCATTCATTGATGTAACAGCGAAGGAAGACGGATTTATCGACCACTATTTTTCCATCTCCATAAAACTTATAAAAATAGCGAAATTATCGAAAAATAATCCCTGATTTTTTATCTAAAAGTTCAAAAAAATTGAAAAATGTTGCACATGTCGATTTCCCGTTTAAAAAATACCTAAAAATTAGTATAAATGCGAATAAATTTTTATCGCCATTTTTCGACAAAGCTCTATTTCTGTAAATTTATTAAATTGATAAATGTAACAGGAATCACCCAGAAAAAACATCTAGTTGATTCAACTAGGATCTAGTTAAATCAAATAATTTTTTTTTCTTGTCTTACGGCCAAATAGAGGTCTATTTAACTTTAAGAAATTATTTTTTTTGATCACACCATTTTTATATTCTTGATGATTGATTTAATGATACATTTAATATATGTATTAAAATCGGACATATTTTTATCTTCAAAATTAAACGAATATGAAGTTGAAATCAAAAATATTATTTATATTATTATTTATAATATTATTTATACCATATTCAATTATAATACTATTTAATAACATTTTCATGAGTCTGCGACCCTGGTTAGGTACAAAAATTCACGCTCAACTTCTTAGATCCCATGCGTCAAATTGTCAGTGCAGCCCTAACTTAAATCGAGGCCTTGAAGGGCTTGGATATGGATGCCCTATCAGACATTACCACACTGAGAAAAAAAATGTGTTCATCGAACTAATTCCATTTTGTTGGACGGAAAATTGGTGGATCCAACCATTTTTTTGTTGAATGGCAAATGATTTAATATATTCAACTAAATCATGAAAATTTCTTGTAGATGAATCAACTAAATCACTGGAGTCAAATGATTTTGTTCGAACAATTGGTATCATTTATTTGCTTACTCATACTTTTTAGTTGCTTTAATAAAATATTTGTTTGAATCTCAATAACCAAATTGACTAAACGGTAATCGTTGGGACGAATAAATGAATTAGTTTATTTGGGTAATATTTTGTTGCATTAACATTAATTTATTTGGCTGCACCGAAGTTTTGTTTGTTGGACCAATAACTTGCTTCAGCATTCACAAATTATTTTGTTTTATCTCAAAAATATTTTGTTGCCCGTATCGAACTAAATATTTTGGTTGAGAGAAACGAAATTTGTTTCGATCAACAAAATCTTTTTCTCAGTGCAGAACACTGCCAGGTTAGGCCCCAACAGAGTAATGTTAGGGACGCCAGGATTATTCAAAACGTGGCACTTTTAAGGGGATGGGTCAATCACCTAACCTCACCTCGAATTTTCGAAATTGAAATTCTTCAATACGGTTTGACCGATTACAAAAAAGCTGTCAGCCCACGCAGGACAATAGCAAAAATGGGCTGACAGGGTCTTTTTGTAATCGGTCAAACCGTGTCGAAGAATTTCACTTTCGAAATTTGCAACTATCTCTCTCGCACTCACGGTGGCGAGATACCGACTGACTCATACCCTTAAGGCAAATCATTGAGGACCTAGTCGGGCTGCATTAGGGCTGTTCCCATTTCAAGGAATTATTATATTAGGACAGAACCATGTCGGGCCCCAATAAGGCGAAAGTTTCGGAGCTTTGATGCTCTAAAACGTGGCACTCTCAAGGCAGCCCATTGAGGACCTAGTCGGGCTTCAGCAGGACAGCCCCTATACAAATGACGAGAAATATTATATCAAAACTAAGTCGGGTCCCAAAGAGGCAAAAACAATGGAGCCTTATTGATTTCGAAAATTGAAAAGTTTGCATGAACGCAAATATTTCGTCGTGTACATTAAGAATTTGAATGTTTTTTTCTTTATATTGATATTTTTTTAAAATTATTTAATAGTAAAAAATTATTATTATAATTTATATTGAATTTACTTTATGTTATTCTTTTTATTAACATGTTTTTTAATTTTTTTTGGTTTACGATATAAAGATTCTGAATTATTTGTTGGAAGATTCCGGAATGCTAGGTATGTTACATTTTTTAACCAATTTTCTTCAACGAAACTATAGCGTAATGGTAGCGTGCGTATGCGGTTGAGTTTATAGATACGTAGGCAAGTAGGATCAAATCCCGATGTATCTACATAGGAAAATAGGATAGGAAAATTTTTCTGCGTAAATTAATGTCAGGAGTAATGGAAATAGTGAATTATATGACCAAATGTGATCGGAAATTAAATTCTAATTAAAAAATTTATATTTTTTTTAATTTTTGATAGGGCTCTGACAGGACTAGTAATAAAGGCCCCGGCTTATTTGCCTTTAAAGGCCCTTGTTTAAAAAGCGTGACAGCTCTTTCAGAGGCCAGTATGGGTTTTCACACAAGGACCTCAACTAAGTTAGGAAATTCTGATTGAGGCCTTTTCGCAATCTCAATTGAATTGACACACGGGATATAGTCAGTCAGAATAAGAAAACTATTTTGGTTCCCGCAATTTATGCACATCCAGAGCACAATTCGTATGTGAGAAATGCCTCGACGCTCTGGGCCACGTGGTGGCCGGAGCGAGAAGCTTTAACGTGGGTACTCGAATAAACGGATACAAATAGCGTTATCTATTTGATTTTATTACAGCTTTCTAGCTGAAGCGAATAGAAATTTTGTTGATTGAAATTTAAAAAATTCGAATAAAAGATCCTAGTAGATTTAAATAGAACTATTTTCTGGATGAAGATTCTCGCTAAAGAATCTCAGAATAAATAGTGCAATAATGAGCCATTGACATGTTGTATTTTTCTTCGATATAATTTATTGCGAATGAAAAACATGCCAGTGACTGTGCTCGGCTCGTGTTTTGTCGATAACAATATAGTAGGATACAGGCCGGGAGATCGTGTACAAGGAAAAAGGGGGAAGCCGATCGGCCAAATCTGCAGCAGCCGCGAGAGCATCCACCGCGACTCAGTATTTTATATATACGTACTTTATATATACAGACATACGTGAATATTCTTTGAAGAACCTAAAAGTTTCGTTTCACGTAAACTTAAGGGTAAAATCCCTTGACTTACGCCTTTCTGCTTCAAAGCTACAAATATATACATATATAAGTTTATATATACGTATGTGATATCGTGAAACTCCAACGACCACCGTGCTAGCTGAACGTTTCCAAATCCTCGAACAAGTTTCACGTCTTGTAAAAAAAACGCCTGCCCGTGTTATTTCTCGCGATTATTTTACGCTCGACTTTTTTTTATTTCCTCTGTTCCCTGTCTTTTTTGATTCTTCTTCTTCTTTCGTTTCCTTTTTTATTTGATGTTACAGTACGTAAGTTTCGTTTTTTGCTCCGATTCCTCTGATGCTCCACTGTTGGATGAATGTGGGCTAAAGTTTGGCTTGTTCAATTCCAGCTTTGGCCAACACGAGAATTAACGATTTAAGCCTGAATTGTGAGAACAGTTTTTGGAGAAGTGACAAAATATCTGTGAAGAGAAACATTTAATTGTTTATGGCTTGTAATTTATCGTACACTGAGTAGAACAATTTTTCAAAAATTATATTCTATTAGTATTTGGACCGCCCTTATAATTGACACCGGTATTGAAGAGGAACCAAGATGTTTCAATTTAATTAATCCCCATAAATCGTTGAAGTTCTTCTTAAATAATCTTTTACTCTTATCGTTTTACGCGTGGCTTTGGGTCTATCGGAAAGTTTTGCATACCAAATATCATCTTGATGGTTTGAAAACGACAAAAATTATGAGCTTAAATTAAAATATTATGAAGATTTTTCTTTGTTGACAAATAACCAGTAGCAGTCACGCCGACGATATTATTTTTTGTGACTAAATGGTTGAAAGAAAAGCCGGAGAGACGCGTGCGCCTCGGTAGCTCCGACGCACAACGCAGACGCCGCGATAGTGCGTTGATTCTCTCGCGCACTCTCGACACTCGGGGATTTCCCCTCCTTCGCCGAGTCCCCTCCCCCCCGCCCTTAAATCTAGTCGCCGGAATCCCCTTGCCCACCTTTTCGAAGAAAATGCGCGCGCCGACAGGAATTTCCTCTGGGTGGGGTCTGTTGGGAATCCCTGCGAGGTTTACAAAATCATCTTCGGACGTACCGCCTACGTCTCGCTTTTACGCCTCCTCTCTTTCGAGTGAGAGGAATAAAGAGAGGGAAAGGGGCAAGGAAGAGAGGGAGAAAAGGGAAACGGGGATATTCCTTCAGATCTTTGGGGATCGCGCGGAGCACAAGATTATTCAAATGCAAACGCGCGCGATTAGCATGTATGAAAGATGTTCAATTTTCATTTCATTATTTGTTCAATCGTGATATTTATTGATCGATCGATTTATTGACATATTTACCATTCACTCGTTTATTCATTTTTCATTTTATTTCATTGTTTCTATTGTAGAAAATTTTATATAGACATAGCTGTGTCTGCAGCTCTATTCGCGCTTCATTAACCCTAGAACCTCACAACGGAGTAATTCGTTACCCCACCAAAATGTCAAATTTCCTTCCCGAACGAATTTTTTAAAACCATTCCTTCCGTTTTATACAGTTTTAACCATTAAATATTTATAAAAAGCAACTTTATCATGAATCATTCTCTTCGTTATTAAAAAACGAAAAGAATGGTATATGAGTAAACCTTATTATCGCGTACGAGGAAGATTTTATGCTAAAGAGAAGATTGGGGTAATTATTTACCCCAGTGTGGAGTTTACGTTGGAAAAAAAAGATTGTGGGGTTCTAGGGTTAAAGAAATTTTTTCTAACAATAGCAATGTAATATAAAATTCAAGTAAGAACTTATTAACGGCGTGATTGATAAAATTTCCTATTTCATCGTAATAAATATTGGAATAATTTTTGCAAGATTTTATTAAATCTGTTAATTCATACATTACTGAATTCCGAGTGTCAAACTGTGGCAAGGTCTAACGTAGGTACGATAGATTATTTTCTCAAATAATTGTCCAATTGCGATAATATCGACTGAAGTAATCGAGCAAAACGATCGAGTAATTACGTTCAGTAAGTACCTCGTTGAGTAACTGGTTTTCGCGATTGTTTTCTTTATCTTACCTTAATAGCACAGTCCATATTTCTTTTTTTTAAATAATTATAATTCATAGAAATTAAGAAATAAAGGCGATTAAATACATTATTATTAATTAAAATGATAGGATATTCTGAAATTCTATCATCGAAGCAAATATGGAAATACGAGGGTGCGAAATATCGGGAATATTTGATAACTGAACCATCATTAACGTGGCTATTTCACCACAGTTATGTTCAAAAGTTAACTCTTCGGAGAATGTATATGAAAACTTGGATATAATTTGCGAAATATCCTAATAATATTGTTTTATCTTATAAGAATGTCGAAACTTATAAAGCAATAGGAAAAATGGCTGTTTTAAAGTTCAGAGTTTCAAAAAAAAAAAACAACAATTCTGCATCTCCTAATAATTACTTTTATTTTTTATGGATGTATGATCGAAAATAAATGATAAAAATCCTAGTCTTTTTGACAAACTTTCGTCGTTTATTCTTGTGTAACTAAGAATTTTGTAAAACAAATCTGTAAGAAAGTTTTAAAGATGTCGGGAAAAATGTGAAAATGGGAAATATTTGAAATCTGGAAGGAAAATCTTCAAAATTTCGCACGTAATTCCATAGTAAAATTCGAAAAACAATTATAAATAAAAACGCTTTGGCGACTCAATTATTTTAAATAAATCCCAAATTCTTCGATTACATGCAACTTCCTTGTCTCCTATAAAAAAACTCCCTTAAAATGTGTGTGTTTTTTAATACTCATAAAGAATCCAGAGAAATGAAGAGAACTAAATTAAGTACTTGTTTCTGCAGGAAAGAGTTCACTGTGCGTCGGCTGTGGTGGAGAAATTCACGACCAGTGGATTCTGAGGGTCGCCCCCGATCTCGAATGGCACGCGGCCTGCCTCAAGTGCGCCGAATGCAAGCAATTTCTTGATGAAAGCTGCACGTGTTTTGTACGCGACGGCAAGACCTACTGCAAACGTGATTACGTTAGGTGCGTATTTTTTGATATTTCAAATTCTATAAAATCGCTCAGTAATTTAACCCTTAAGTACCACCATTTTTGTTGCCAATAATTACGAAAATATGTGTTCAAACTAATAAAAAAAAAAAAAAAAAAATTCTCAACAATATAATGTTATGGGGAGAAATTTGAAAGGAATCGTTGAAAATCAAGTTCCAAGTTAAATTTTTGTTTCCATCGAATTTCGATTCGAAGTACAATTTTTTTTTTCGTCATGAATTCATTCGGCCACACGTACGAGTTTTTTTTCTTCCCAAATTAAAGAAGAAAAAAACGAAAAAGTTTATGTGTGTATGTCCCGAGGGAGCCACGCTCGGCTCTGTTTATTTAAATCGATCATTCAACGGTAGGTCGAAGCGACAAGAAGTCGACACGCGCATCCGGTTAAAGGGTTGCATTGGTGCGCGATAGACAGACGAGTAAATCTACTGTCGGATGGGAATGAAAGAAAGAATTGTGAAAATAAAAAGATGGAACGTAAAGCGAGCGAAAAAAAAACGTAGTACCGAGCGAGAAAAAGAAGTGAAAGAATGGGAGAGAGGAAAAAAGAGTGATGAGTAAAAAAACAAAGCAAAAAAAAATGAAAATAAAAACGAGACGCGAGAGTGACGGGCGCGCGGACGTGCAGTTTGTTAGTTTCTGTCTTGTACAGTTTGAATGAAACGCGCCAGGGGAAAACGAGGACACGTTTTATAGTTACGAGACAGTATATACAGATATATACCGAGACAAATATGCGCTGATATTCGCTCACCAGTTAAACCCATTAAATTTATACTCGATTTGTGCCACGTTTATGTCACTAATAATTTCACATTATTTCCTTACGTTATTTCAATCATTTTCTCGTTAAAACGTCATTCTGTAGCTTCTGTTTCGAGCACGTCAAATGAGAGACCATTTAATATTCATGATTCTAAGAGATAAATGTTTATCGCATGAATTAAACACAACAATGAAGAATAATTTAACTAATTGAGCATTTTGTTGTAAAAAATGTCGATATTCGATCAATCAACAATTATCTTTTTTATTCGGAGTAAATGTTTACGAAAGAATACCAGATGGTGAATGTCCTTGAAAAATGTGTAAATATGCTAAATTTATCCCAAATATAGTTGCAAAATACAACAATAAATATGATAGAATTTGTGAAAAATATTATTGATATATATATATATATATTTTTTTTAATCTTTTGAAATTATAAATGTACGCAGTTTGTTCGGTGCAAAGTGCGACAAGTGCAGTCAATCGTTCAGCAAAACGGACTACGTTATGAGAGCCAAGAGCAAGATTTATCACATCGAGTGTTTTCGTTGTTCGGCCTGTATGAGACCGTTGACGACCGGTGATGAGTTTGCATTACGGCACGACGGTTTATTCTGTCGACACGACCACGATGTACTCGAGGGTGGTAAATTGTGTACCGTTACCGCACCCAGCAACGAGAACAACAATAACGCTTCCCTCACTAACAACAATCATCATCTGCATCCCAACGACGGTTCTCTCTCGGGTGAGTTTTTATTTTAGAAATTAATACACATTATTTTGTGTTGTTAAAAAAATCTTAATATTTACAAAATTTGATTTTCGGTTTTTATTAGCCACGCATCAACCCCAGAAAAGAAGATTTTCATAAATTACAATATAACGAATGGAATAAATAAAAATAAAATAATTCCGTTGCAATCTTTTTGTACAAATGCCAATATTTTTCCAGTTTTTGTGTTTTTTTTTTTTTGCAAATTTAACAACATAATTTTATTAATTAAACTTCAAACTTGAAAATTATTATCTCAACTTTCTCATGCATAATTTTGGGAAACAGCGAAACACATTTTTGGCATCGTAATTAATTAACTTACAATTTCCGGCTACAAAAAAAATGAATACTGTAGGCAAAACTTTAGTATTAGTTTGTGATGTGATTATTAGTGTGCATTAAAGGAGGATTAGAATGTCGACGAAGTGAAGGGTCCGAGGAAGGTAATAAAGGTCCGGTAGTATATTTCAAGTCTGGTGAATGTTGAGTTAGGATTAACGGGGTGTACGTAATTGCGTGTTGATAATTGAAGCTCCCAATCCCTTGCTCTCGTTCTTTTGCGTATTATATATATAAATACAAAGCTTGACCGACCTGATGAACCAAAATCCCTACGAAAATAAATACAAAGCACATCATAACTGGTTTGTATAAACCATACTGACCCGGATTATTTGGTATTACGAAGCTTAAACAGCCCTTTCTCTTGTTGTGACAAGCTTTTGTTGTTCCCGAAATACAAGGATATTTATAAAATATGACTCAAAACAATAATCCTTCGTTTATTCATTAAAATCTAAATATTCGATGACAAAAAATACCAATTTTCCACCTGGACCAACAATTCCAAATATTCGACGAAAAGCACCTGTAAATTGTATAAAAAATATTAATAAACGAACAAAATTACAAATTTATTCGTAAACATATGCATTTTTCTGCACTTCGCTCGTTCCTAACTTTTTTTCACTATTTTATTATCCGATTTTATTTCAAACGACAGTTTGTTCCCTGTTCCCAAATATTGAAATAGTATCTAAAAAAAAAAAAATCGGCTCATTTGAACGAATATTATTTGTACGAGACCCATATGAAAATTCGCTTGGGTAATTTTGTCCCGAGTGACACCGTGACATTCTTCGGATCTGTAAGCAGGAAGAGTCATAAATTTTCGAAACGTTTGAATCGATAATATACAAAGTGAGATTGCCAGGAGAGAAAAAAATAAATAAAAGAGAGAGAGAGAGAGAGAGAGAGAGAGAGAGAGAGAGAGAGAGAGAGACGTGATTTCAGAAGCAGAAGTGAAAAAATCACAGACAAGGCGTTAATTCTTGTATAAACGTTTGACACACGCTCGGCTTTTTACTCTGACGATAAGGAGGGAAGGAGAAAAATAAAATAAAAAAAAAAAAGAAAAAAGCTTCGGCCATTTCTGAATATTTCTTCATTTTATCACGATCGTTTGCTATTGTTATTTATCTTGGCAAGTGTAGAACGTGTAACGAAGAGTAACCGGGAGACAATAATATACACACACATGTCCACGAACATTACATTCACGTTATTATGATATATACATATAAACGAATACGTATTTAGAGAAGAACTCGTGGAATTTTCTCGAGACGATAGTAAAAAAAATAAAGAAAGGCTAGAATGCCTTATTCATCATCGCTAAGTAATATCTACACACATTTTTGTATGTATAGGGACATATATTATGTACATACACAGAAAAAAAAGATTTGTAAATTCAACTCACCATCTGCGATCACCGAAAATTTATTAAAATTGATCGAAATTAGATTGAATTTAAGGCACGGTGTTTGATTTAATGGAACCGGTCTAATTATTTTAACTGTATAGTTTTTTCACCATGAATTACCAAATATTTGTTCAATACAACTACACTTCGATTCAGACAATCACATATTTTTTGCAATATACTATGCAGGTGGCAACCGGTGTACCGACATATTTTGTTCAATTGAAATGTATATTGCGTTGTGCTGAATAAAGGGTTTAGTAAAATCAAGTGGCCACGTTCGACCACAGATTAAACATTATTCACACTTGATGTTTGTCAGATCAAACTAAATCTGAATAATATTAAGTAAATGTTTTTTTTTATTTAGCCAAAGTGCTTTGTTAAATGAAACCATATTTTATACTGATTTTACGGAAAATATTGCAACTATGAGCATGGCACGACTTGAAATGACCAAACGCACGAGTTGGACTGATGACGCCGCCCTATTTTGTATTTAACCAATATAAAATACCACAGTGCTTTAAATTGACTAAAATATTTTGTTGATATCAAAGCCAGATTTAGCCATCTTTTGTTCACTCTGCACGTTTAGTGAACAGTCGATACTCAAGATTTGATTGTTGTAACTAAATTTCAGATGTGAAAGCTTCTCGGTCCAGCCACAGTGCGGCGCAAAGCCTTTGAGGCCTTTCTCACATACAAAACGCGCTCCGTACGGATATTAATTACAGAAATTAATGCGACTTTCGTATACTGACTGCTTCTGTCTAAGAAGTTGATATTGAATATTTTAACCTACCATAGATGGCAGGATCACGATAAATATTTAATTTGTCTATCCGATTATATGTTGGAAAATTTTTAAATGTGCTATTTTGGTTCATTGGACATTCAATTGTCTATTCGTGAATAAAAATGAAAATTTGATGTCACAAATAAATTATTTGAATAGACAAAAATTCTTATAAATATGTATAGAATTCTTGTAAGAAGTAAACCACGCACAATTCGTTTCAACCAAATCCTAGTTAAACCAACTAGATAGGTGGTATATTTGATAGAGTAATTTTTTTTGGTGATGCATATACATAGTAGATTTGAACTTCCTTGCGATTGGATAGACTTAATATGTTATTAACTTAAATCGATATATAGTTAGGTCAACTGCATCTGGATGCAAAAATATTTTTTTGACACATTCAAATTAAGGGACCAATCCAGTTTGAAGCCACGAAAAGAAGGCTATTTTCGCGATTTTTGTTTGAGGATTTTATAAAAGATATGAATATAAAAGTTGTTGGGCTTGATAAATAAAGTCTTGAAATACATTAAAAAAAAATGTTTAATTCATTTTTAAGTACAAAAACTATAGTTTAACGTAACGCCTCAAAAATAGGTGGGCTAGGTAGCTCCATCACAACTCGGCAACGGCTTGTCTGAAACAAAAAAATCAAAGTCCATTAGATTCAGTATGATACCAGCTACAAAATGACCCTCGGATATAAAGTTTTATCAAAAAATAAAAAAATGGCAGATGAAAAACGAAAAAGGTAAAAAAACGCGTTTTTTTCACAGTTTTTCACTAAAAAAAAGAGTAAAAATCAAAATTTTAAAACCATCAAGGGTCATCTTGTTGCGAATCATGTTTACAATATGTGGTTCAAATTTCAAGAGAATCGGTTTATTAGTTTTAGAGATACGATGGAGCTAGATTTTGAAAACGTTGTTTCGAGAAAAACGCGTTTGAGCGCGCTATACGCTCAGGTAGACGAAATGAGGTCCTGACGTTCAGGTAAAGAAAAAAATACTTAGAGAGTTCGGATTTTCATAAAATTTTGACACAATATTTCTGAATGTATGTACTTTCGAAAACAGTAAAAAAAATAGATTTTTTGAAATTTTCAAAGTGGACTGGCCCCTCAATTCAATTCGTGAGTTAAATTAATGTCATATTTGTTTCGCCATCCGTTATCGTAATATTGGCTTGGTTTAATTCAGTTCCTTTTGAATCTACGAATCCTTTTTTTCTGTGTATACCAATACAGATATTTGCATTATATATAACGTAAACAACATATCCAGATCGTTTTGTATGGGACGTTTCACTCAATTTAATAAACATTCGCATAAACTATATAAAAAAAAATTATTTGATACATATAAATTGATTATTTGTGTATTATCCAGTAATTCGGTATTCGCACCCAGAAAAAACATCTAGTCGATTCAACTAGGATCCAGTTAAATCAAATAAATTTTGTTTCTTTGTTTCACGGTCAAACAGAGGTCTATTTAACTTTAAGAAATTATTATTTTTTTTTTATCACAATATTTTTATATTCTTGATTAATAAAAAATTTAATATATGTATTAAAATCGGACATATTTTTATCTTAAAAATTGAACGAATATGAAAAGCTGAATTAAAAATAATATTTATTTTAGTATTTATAATATTAATTACACCATATTCTATTATAATATTATTTAATAATATTTTCACGGATCTGCGACCCTGGATAGATGCAAAAATTTACGTTCGTTTTCCCAGACATACTCAGTCAGAATTGGTAACCACAATTTATGCACATTTAGAGCGCAGTTCGGATGTGAGAAATGCCTCGACGCTCTGCACTACGTGGTGGCCGGAGCAAGAAGCTTTAACCCTTACGGTACACACTGGGGTCATGCGTGACTCCAGTCTTTGGTAGTTTGTATTGTGAGCTCGTAGGAGGAGTATTTGGACTTTTGATTGCGAAATGGGAAAAATCTTTACTGATATATCGATAAGATTTTACATGTCCCGCAGTCACTTAGATTGAGGTTACTACGTCAATGCTTCTTAAGAATTCATTTTAGGGCCATCCGTGACGGAAGTTTTTTAACTTTTTGGAATTCAGGAAGGTGCAACGTTTTTTTACGTGTTGTGTTGAACCTTCTACTTTGAGATAACATCCGGGTTTTCCCGTTAAATGATTTGTATATTGAATGAAAAAATTTATAAGAGTCAGGTTGAATATTTTGACGTTATACTGCGCCTTTTACTATTAGATTATTTGGACGCAAACTGTACCTCTTAAATGAATAAGTTTTTCATGAAAATGTTGCTTAGAGTCTATACTTTCGATTCACATACGATTTGTATCAACAAAAATAATTCTTTTTATAATTATAGCTGAAAAAACGGTCGGGATCGTCCGTGACCCCATATGTGCGGAATGTTTGAAATACGTAGGTCTGTACCGTAAGGGTTAACGTGGGTACTCGAATAAACGATCCTATTAAATCTAAATAGAACTTTTTTCTGGGTGCGGGCGAAATGAATACATTTTCGATCGGAATAAATTGATTTGGCTCGAAATTGATTTATTTGGCACAGGGTCTGTTTTATTATTTGGAAAGAAAAATTCATTTGTCTTCAGTAAATAGACTTGATTGGATCAAACAAATGTTTTTAACAGTGCCATTTTTTCTGAATTCGGGATTTTCCCTTCTTTAGTACACAACGAATTATAAACATAAATTCCAATGCATCAATTTGGATTTAATACTAAAAATAATCAAAGGTTTAAAAAATACCTATGCAACAAACCATCAAATGACTGTTTTTACCATAGGCAATACACAAAGTGACAGCACGTCTAGTGTTAAAAAAAAAATCATTTAATCGTGGCGAATGAAACTTGATTGGTAAAAGATTTTTGTTGCTGAACAAGGAAAAACAAATTTTCAATAAAAATCTTTTCGATGTGTGTCAAAAATATCATGCGATGACAATACACGGAAAAAAATGATCTGTAAAAATGAATGGTCGATATTTAAAAATTACTGAAAGTAAAACAAAATGTACAGTTGAAAACTGTAAATTACTCGTTTTATAGTGTGTTCCATTAGAAAATAATGGATTTAACGTGTTTTTTACTCTCTGATCAGTTATTAATGCTGATTTAAACTGTAAAAAACTCAATATCCATAGCAAAAAAATAACATAGCAGAAATTACAAATAAAAGCAAGGAATCCCACTGTGTATGAAATGTTAAATTTACAATACCCCCAGTAAAATATTCAGTACGTATATGGAAATAAACTGTAAACCAATACTATTTACTGATATTGAAAATTGTAAAAAATGTTAAGCGACATTCATGAAAAATTGTAATTAGAAAATATAAAAATGGTGTATTTACTATTGAGAAAATTACCCTCGACATGAATTAGAAATTGCAGTGTGCCCAGTAAAAATTCGAAAACGTACTGCAAAATTTGTTATGTTACTTTCAATTTTTACAGTGTACACTGTAATTTCTCCAAACACGTGAGTCAAGAAATTTCAAGGTGAAACGCTTATTGAAGACTGTTGCTATATTTCCTTATTATAGCTCAAACAATGGGGACGGGGGGGAGCAAATTTTCAATTACACGGAAGCGTTACGAACATAGTATTATATGAAAATTCGATATTTTTTATATTTCAAATTTGTCTTGCTTTCAAAAGACTTGTCTCATAAATTATTCATTGACGTTACCGACTATATTCCGGATTGGATATGTACGTAACACTTTTTTTACCAATAATTACCAAGTAGATAGTGGTGTAATAGGTACACTGAGAAACAAAATTTTGTTGACCGAAAGAAATTTCGCTTCTCTCAACCAAAATATTTAGTTCGATACGGGCAACAAAATATTTTTGAGATAAAACAAAATAATTTGTGAATGCTGAAGCAAGTTATTGGTCCAACAAACAAAACTTCGGTGCAGCCAAATAAATTAATGTTAATGCAACAAAATATTACCCAAATAAACTAATTCATTTATTCGTCCCAACGATTACCGTTTAGTCAATTTGGTTATTGAGATTCAAACAAACATTTTATTAAAGCAACTAAAAAGTGTGAGTAAGCAAATAAATTATACCAATTGTTCGAACAAAATCATTTGACTCCGGTGATTTAGTTGATTCATCTACAAGAAATTTTCATGATTTAGTTGAATATATTAAATCATTTGCCATTCACCAAAAAAATTGTTGGATCCACCAATTTTTCGTCCAATAAAATAGAATTAGTTCGATGAACACATTTTTTTTCTCAGTGTAGCGTCCGTGCGCGTTAGTTCGTAGATATGTAGGTAGGTCATATCGAATTCCAGTGTAGGTAGGAAAATTTTTCGGCACAAATTTACGTGGAAAGTGATGGATGTAAGAAAGTATGATTGAAAATGCATTTATAGTTAAAGAATTTTTATTTTATTTTATTTGTTTTAAACAATTTTATGATTATATTCAGATAATTCTGATGAGGATACGCTAATTTTATTATTTCGTGTACTTTTTACGGTTTCACACTGTAAAAACGGGGTGAATGTAGCGTGTACTTTTTACTGTTCGACACTGTAAAAATTCCTTTGATGGGCATGCAATATGTCATTTACTGTATTACTATTTTCCACCACAGGGACTTACAAATTTTGTTTAAGGTTTCACAAAAAATTGATGTTTACGCGTTCGGAAGGCGCCACTAATGTGGAAAACTGTAAAGTTTCATGGAAATCCCAGTAAAAACTATAGTTAATTTTTTTCCGTATAGGATTGAAAAACATGTTATTCGACATAGAATGTCCCATACGTGAATATATATATATATATGCACGTGTATTATATATTATAAAGAGAAGAGAAAAATAAAAAAAGGGTTAAGCCGATGCGTAAAGACGCTGCCGTGACTGAATACGAGGATACGTGTCGAAGGTGGCTGGGTCGTTCGGACCAGTCTTTTACGACGAGGATATTAGGTGTCAAATGTGACACCAACCTGCCAACTACTGTTGCACCGCTGCTACTTTTGCTTCTGGACACCCGGAGATTTTTTTCGTTTTCTTTTTTATTTCTTTATTCATAATGTCAATTTTTTTTTTCGTCTCCTCGATCTCTATTTATTTCTCTTTTTGACCCTCACGAATTACCTTTTTTGTGTATTTATTTTCACGACACAAATATAGTTATACATTTACACAAGGATTGTATTGATATACACGAGTATGGGGATAATGCATCGGATAGAAAGAATCAAGTTCGAAGTCGAGACAGTCAGAGATCAAGGATAATCCGTTTTATCCTCCTCAATTATACTATACTGGGGATATATTTATATATTTATATATATTTATACAAGGGAGGCTGGGGCAAAATGGCACAAAGACGCAAAGTCAGAAACGACATGTGAAATAAACATTTTTTTTTACAAATAAAAAAGTCGTTATTCAACAACAAATGTGAACAACGAAATTTTTCATCATTTTTGGAATAGTGTCTCGTCCTGCCGCAGTATCCAATTTTGCCCTAGTTTCCCATACAATTGAAAAAAAAAAATCGAAACAGAAAAATGTTACGTTTTTAAAAAACCAATAGAGACGAAACAAAGATATGCCGCTGATAACAAATCTACAACTAAGTTTCGAGCACTCGTCGTTGACTGTACGAGCAAAATGAGTAAATATCTGTAGTTCATCGTTTATCGATATCGATCTAGATGTGAGAAAGTAATCGCTCGAGCGACGTTTCATTGCCATATTATTTTCAACAATGGTCGATGTTCTCTTACGTCACGAAAAATGATCGGACGATTTTTTATAAATTAAAAACAAACAGCTTTTTCCAAATGATACAATCACATGATACTTTTTTGCCTAGATCGAGTTTTGCAATCCAACTTAACGTATGAGAAATATTTCAAGTTTTACAGGAAATTTAGATGTCAGAATTAACACAAAATAATTTTCTTCCTATTTTTATTAGCTTCTCAGAGAATCTTTCAAAAAATTTGATTTCCCAACCGATTATGACGGTAACATCGAAAATGTGTTTAAAAGGTCGTTTTTTGGCATTCGAAACAAAAATCATTTAGGTTTTCGGTGTATTTGGATCAAAATACATCAAAATATGAGCTACTAAAAAAAATATTAAAAATAAAAAAAATATTTCCTATTTGAGGCCCTCTAAAAAAAAACGTCCGCAACGTTTTCCCTATCTCAAATTATGACTCCAAATGGTGCTCATTCGTATCGTATTTGAAATCCCTTTAAAATAACATTTAGATTATTGAATAATCTTTATTTTTCATTATTTAACAAACTTAACAAATTTTTCATCGATTTTCACCAATGTTTTCGTTCATCATTGTTTTTTTTGTCGCTGCGTAACGAACAATACCCCAAAATGTTGTACGATATAAAATCTATTGTAGATTATAGCTCTCAGTGAGAGATTCATCGAAGCTCGTTCAGAAGTTCTCAAGTTATAAACAATCAAACATAGAGACAAACTTTTGCCCCTACAGATTTAGATATATATATCAAGAGACGCGGTAGCGGCTCGACGCCAAGTATTTATATATATACAAAAAATATATTTCTTTAAATTTATAATATATATTAGTCGTTGGAACGAAGTTAAATGCGAAGTGCTTTGCATCGATTGCGTACTTCGAGATCGGGGTATAAGAGCGTACTTTAAGCAAGAGAGAGAGAGAGAGAGAGAGAGAGAGAGAGAGAGAGAGAGAGAGAGAGAGAGATCGGGAACTTGTGTCCATTGCGTGGAAAGGCGGCATTTCTCCTTTGATGATGAGCCGCGAGACCACCGTACACCGCGCGTGTCCTCATAGAGGCTTTCGGTCAAACAGAGAAAGATATCGGGAACGAAGACGACCAAGTACAACGCACATACCGCGCAAACTGTGTGCTCCAAGTCCAAAAGATATCGGTTGCGTTACGAGCCTCTTGCAATCCACATACAGAAATACACACACATATGTGTATATATATATATATATATATATATATATATATATATATATATATATATATATATGCGTTATTATCGTGAGAAACTCGTGCGATCGGTATCCGCGTTTCGTATATAATCTTATCCGGAGAATCGTGTAACAATTTCGCGGCATATAGGAAATTCCAGACAAAATGGAATCGGCATAAAAATAGAAAAACGTCCCCCGGGAGGATTAAAAGTTCGACGATGATTCGAAACTCTCATTTAAGCCTGAGAAGAGTCGTGAAAGTATTAACAAGACGACCATTTTTCATTAATCCAGACATTTTTTTCAATATTTTTTCCAATAATATTTATGTCGAATAAATTCCTATAAGCTAGATTTGTTGATTTCAAATTAAATCGAGGGTGCGCAGACGTGCACGATGATGAAATAAGTCGACTGATTGGAAAATGCAAAAAAGCACCGATAAAATGTGTAAAATATGATAAAGAGAAAATTATTGTATTTTTCTTTTTTTTTTTTTTATCAATTGAGAAGAAAATAAATCGTGTACGGCAAAATCAGAGTAAATTAGAAGTCTTTAGACATCGCGAAACTTCACGACAAAAATTCGTCCGCCATTTGTCTTTTTACGGTCTTCTCGCGTTTATCTTTTTCCTCGAAACCGTCCAGCTTCAAATCTGTTCGATATTATGTATATATATTCACAGACATGTATGTATTTACATCCACCTACTTGTATTTCTCTTTTGGTGTTCAAATCTGTCCCCCTTACGACCCCTTCTGCTCCCCCGCGTATTCTCAACTGCGCTCACAAAAAGTTCTCCTTTTCGTCTCTCTTTTTCGATCAGCGCCGTGTTTTCTTTTCTCTTTTATTTTTTTCACCTCGAGGTCAACTTTCCGAGGTCGCTATTTGGTTAGGACTAGCGGGACGCGATAAGCTCCGGATTTCGTTTCTCTCTCTCTCTCTCTCTCTCTCTCTCTCTCTCTCTCTCTCTCTCTCTCTCTCTCTCTAGCCTTTTTTTTTCCGCGCGAGTCTCTTTCGCGGCCTTCTGTTTTTACCCAAAGGTAAATAGTCGTGAACACGACGTCACGACGTGACTGGACCTTCCGTCGCGCGCGGCACGGAAAAAAAATCATCGTCCATCCTCTGGACCCACAAATCGCTTCTTTACATATATATTCGTACGTACATAAACACATACGCATCTGTAGATGTGTATTTTACGTTCTACCTGCACTGGACCGTCCCTCTTTCCACCATCCCTCCCTCAGCCCCTTCTGCTCCTTATGTCTGCCAGGATTACCCTTTTTTCATCTCGATGCGCTCTTTTGCTCCGCATTTTTGGCCAGTCCGATAACCTATCTTGTCAAGAATTGCCAGTACACAAGAGAAACCGAAAAAGATGCAAGAATTCCACCCCTCTCGGGATTATACTTTTTGTTCCTGTCTGTTTTAACCCCGAACACCATAACGTAACGTATTTCGAGGTATAATATATAATAATTTTTTGACTACTGACAAAATAATTGGACTTGCATTTATCAAAACAAGTGGGAATTATAATTATTTAAAAAAAAAAATAATTACACTGAGAAAAAAAATGTGTTCATCGAACTAATTCCATTTTGTTGGACGAAAAATTGGTGGATCCAACAATTTTTTTGTTGAATGGCAAATGATTTAATATATTCAACTAAATCATGAAAATTTCTTGTAGATGAATCAACTAAATCACCGGAGCCAAATGATTTTGTTCGAACAATTGGTATCATTTATTTGCTTACTCATACTTTTTAGTTGTTTTTTTATCAAAACAAGTGGGAATTATAATTATTTAAAAAAAAAAACAATTACACTGAGAAAAAAAATGTGTTCATCGAACTAATTCCATTTTGTTGGACGAAAAATTGGTGGATCCAACAATTTTTTTGTTGAATGGCAAATGATTTAATATATTCAACTAAATCATGAAAATTTCTTGTAGATGAATCAACTAAATCACCGGAGCCAAATGATTTTGTTCGAACAATTGGTATCATTTATTTGCTTACTCATACTTTTTAGTTGCTTTAATAAAATATTTGTTTGAATCTCAATAACCAAATTGACTAAACGGTAATCGTTGGGACGAATAAATGAATTAGTTTATTTGGGTAATATTTTGTTGTATTAACATTAATTTATTTGGCTGCACCGAAGTTTTGTTTGCTGGACCAATAACTTGCTTCAGCATTCACAAATTATTTTGTTTTATCTCAAAAATATTTTGTTGCCCGTATTGAACTAAATATTTTGGTTGAGAGAAACGAAATTTCTTTCGGTCAACAAAATTTTTTTCTCAGTATACTCGAAAACTCACACTAAGAAAAAAAATTTGTTCATCGAACTAATTCCATTTTGTTGGACGAAAAATTGATGAATCAAACAACTTTTTTTGTTGAATGGCAAATGGTTTAGTTTATTCACTTAAATCATGAAAATTTCTTGTAGATGAATCAACTAAATCACCGGAGCCAAATGATTTTGTTCGAACAACTGGTACCATTTATTTGCTTGCGCATACTTTTTACTTGCTTTAATAAAATATTCGTTTGAATCTCAATAACCAAATTGACTAAACGGTAATCGTTATAGGACGAATAAATGAATTAGTTTATTAGGATGATATTTTGTTGCATTAACATTAATTAGTTTTGCTGCACCAAAGTTTTGTCGGTTCGGCCAATAACTTGTTTCAGCATTCACAAATTATTTTGTCTTATTGCAAATATATTTTGTTGCCCGTATCGAACTAAATATTTTGGTTGAGAGAAACGAATTTTGTTTCACTCAACAAAGTTTTTTTATCAGTGCATCGATATTTATTTAAAATATCGAAATCGTTTATTCCAGTTTAATATTCTTTCAAGTTCCCGACGTCGAGACTTTGCCTCCAATTAGTTCAGCGATTATGCTTACGCACCGAACATTGCAAAAGTGAAGCGTTTCTAGACGAACCGTTTTATTTTTCTCTTATTTCCAATGAAATCTCGATTTATATACATTTATTTTTTACCATGTCGAGTGTAAATATCGTCTCTTATCAGAACGGATATAAGTTACGAGATAAAATATACGATTGATCAAATATCCACCGTGATAGTGGTTCGTTACACAGAGCGTTTTCAACGCGCTGCGGTTCATATAAAAGGATTAAAAGTACTTGAAGACGATCACGATGATTTCCAAGATTGCAGATTAGTCCACAGGCATTCACGATCGTTATAATTAATCATTGACAATATTTCACGAACCAAATTATTTTTTATTTCATATTTACCTCAAATTAAACCAATTAAAGCATTATTATTATTATTATTATTATTATTATTATTATTATTATTATTATTATTATTATTATTATTAATTTATTGCAATTATTCATGGATTAATGTTGATCGTTTATTACTAATTATGTTCTTTAAACGATTAATTAACATCTAAATAATTGTATGAATGTTAATTTGACAGACTCGGGATCGGAGAGTGGTTCCCACAAAGCTTTGAGTGGACCTCGTGGCTCCGGTGGACACAAAAGTGGCGGTGGTTCGGACGGTAAACCAACGAGGGTACGAACAGTTCTAAATGAGAAACAATTGCACACATTGAGAACGTGTTACGCTGCGAATCCAAGGCCTGACGCTCTTATGAAGGAACAACTCGTCGAAATGACCGGACTCAGTCCCCGTGTCATAAGGGTATGGTTCCAAAATAAGAGATGCAAAGACAAGAAAAAAACAATCGCCATGAAACAACAAATGCAACAGGAAAAGGTAAGCGAGATTTAAACATTATAACAAATTTTTTTTTTTTTTTTTTTTTTCAAGTAAAATCGACCGCGATAAAGTGAGGGAAAATTCGGGTTAACTCGAGACCCCTGCAATCTATTTATCCGGATGTAAACCCTACAACGGGGTTGCAAACGATTCCAATCTTTTCTTTAGCACAAAATGTTTCTCGTACGCGATAATAAGGTTTAATTGTACACCATTCTCTTCGTTTTTTTATAACTAAGAGAATAGTGTATGATAAAGTCGTATTCGGTGAACGTTTGATGATGAAACATCTATAAAACCAAAAAAAAAAAGGTTCGAAAAAATGGAAAAGAGCAGTTTTTTACTAAAAAAAAATTGGGGTCGTTTTCCATCCCCCTGTATAAGATTCTAGGTTTAAAGTCATGGGATCGGCCCAGACAAATTCGAGAAGGGTATATGCGAAAACAATAATAAATAACCATGAAAATTGAAAAATATTTTTTGCGAGTGTTTTTTAATCATTTAAATGATTACATTGTTCAAAAGCTCAAATTTTCCAGTTTTAACGACTTGACCTTTAAGGGGACCGTATGGTCTAGAGCACGAAAATTTCACCTATTTTCACGATTTTTTTTTTGCCTTAAAAAATTTAAAAATCGATGTTTTAACTTTTCGGGTTTATTACTACCTTTATTAAGTATACAAAAAAAATTTTTTTTAATTTTAAAAACAGTGTTTATTATCATATAATTGGCATTGAAGACGACCCTCTCGAAAAATCCGACCCGGACGGTGAAGATCGATCCGAGACTTCTACTCATCTGAAACACAAAATTCAAGAAGATTCTTAATCAGAAAGAGTGCAGTTATGGTCGGGACTAGAACAAATCGAAAAAATTAAAAATTGACAAAATGGCGCGCTTTTGAAAAAAAATTCGTAAAATCGGGTTTTTTTTTCACTAGTTTTTTAGTATAAACAATAAGAAATTATTTAAATAAAATTATGATTGTAGTTCCGACGATAGCCATACATGTTGTGAACAACATATCCAAATTTCAAGTGATTCGGTTGAATAGTTTTTTTGTTTTCACCTGCGCAGTGCCGAAAAAAGTCGTTTCGAGATAAATGAGTTTAAAGTTTGAGGTACAGATATTTTCAAAAATTGAGCAAATTTTGAATACTTACAGTTAATCCGCGATTCCGGCACCATATAGGATTCCTTCGGAACGTTCATAATTCAAGATTTCCTCACTCCTTTCATTTCTTCGAGCTGTCCGAGCCTCTTTGGAGTTGTCCGTGCTCCTACGGTTGGCGCTCGATACTCGCAGCTCGTCTCGGTTTTGCGCTAGTTGCTCCGCTTGTGGCCCGATTGTTATGCCCATGGTCTCCATTATTTTCAATAGGGATGCAAATCCTTCATTGAATATGCAAGCGGAAATGTGAGTGGCAATATCAATGATTTTTTTTCCGGCAAACAGATGTTTCGGCGCAAGGTGCCACACGCAAGCATTGAAACTTTCGTTATTGTTCTGCGTATTACTGCCAATACACCTTTCCAATAAAGTCTCTGCTGTCAATTCTTCATAAATTGGTTTTAATATCTCTTGTGCTTCATCGCACAGAGCAGGTGGGTGCTCGTAGGTGTCTAAAGTACCTGCAGCCTCACTTTGACGCCACTTGCACCACGATTCGGAACCTGGAGGACAGTACGAGTGTTGCGGATTTTCATCTGTTGAAATTTTGTGATAATATGCTGCCCATATTTCACTTCTCATCCCTTCAGTCGAATCTGAATTACGTCTAATTGCTAGACCGTAATAAGTTGACAGCTCTTGCAATAATTTATTCGTCAATTGTTGACGCTTCGGTGTTTTATTTATCGATTTCCGCTGTGTCTTTTTTCCCTCTTCTTTTTCTGTCAATTTCTTTGTTGCTTTCTTTATTTGTGCATGTTTTTTTTCGCATCAACAGCACGTTTGTACAAACGTTTTTTAACATGCAAAACACATTCTTTTTTGCAAACTAAAAAATCATCCCCGTAAGGCTTTGTGTCCAATAAGGCTTTGAACGTTTTCGTGTCGCGGACCGCTCTCTACCTGCGTTATGGGCTGTAGAAGCTGTAATATTGAGAATTTCCGCATGAAAATTTCACAGTATATTCTTGAGATACTATACTTTCGACATATCGAAAAAAAAAAAAATCGATTTTTTCAAATTTCTAGACCATACGGTCCCCTTAAGAAATCAAACTGAACTTTGTACACGAAGTTTTAAGAAGTTTTATTCCAAATTAATTGAAAAATCTTTGTGATAATTACGATGTATGATAAAGTTATAAAAAAATACGAATGATTCGCAATTTTTCGCATTTACGAATGTACGTGTAACGCTACGAAGTATTTCCCGTTACAGGACGGGCGAAAGCTGAGTTTTGGTGGTATGCACGGGATACCAATGGTCGCTAGCAGTCCTGTCAGACACGAGAGTCCAATAAGTATGACACCCCTCGAGGTGCAGGCTTATCAACCACCCTGGAAGGCACTTTCGGATTTCGTATCGCACCCGGATCTCGACAGGCTCGATCCGAATGCCCCGCCTTTTTACCATTTAGTCTCCCAGGTGAGCAAACAACGTTTCAGCGAATATGTCGATATTATCGTAACATATATATATATAGAAAGAAAAAAATAATATTCATCAATCTTAAAACATAAATATTTATCGGAAATAGATTGTTCGGCTTAAATTTGAAAAATAATGCAAAATTCGACAACGTTTTAAACAAAAAATTAAAATCTTCCTGAGTATTTCCAAAGTGCAATGCTGAAATGAGCAAATTCAAATATTCAAAAATTATAACAAAATAAAATTCATTGGTAATTGAAGATGTGAATAAATGATGAAATAAAGAGAAAAAAAATCGATTTTCAAAAGAGACAGAAAGGTGCGAGGTAGAAAAGGATAATATTTTCAAATAATTGCACAATGTCAATATTATTTAATAAATTAACAGAATACTTAAAGATTCTACAGTCATTTTCTCTCGAGTAAAGTTCAAAAAAAAAAAGGTTTTGACCAATTTTCATAGTTGTAATCTGCGAAAAAATATCGAAAATTTAAAAAATACTTAATTTTCTTTAAATTAATTATAATTTATATTAATTATATTAATTATAATTTAAATTAATGATAAACTAATTATTTTCTTTCGATTTTTTACAGATGCACGGTTACGATTTGCACGGAAGCCCGCCTCAGCATCCACCGCCTACATTATTAGGTGGTCCAATGAACGATGGAAGCGGGGGTGGTTCGCTACAACCGTTAGAGCCGTTGCACCAAGGTGGTGGTCCAAACGACATGGGACAACACGGGTTGGACAGTAACGATCATTACGTAACTTATCTCGAGAGTGACAGCGATTCGCTTCACCACGAGACGCGAAGTCCATAGTGTTACCCTCTGAATTTAAGATGTAGATAAAAAGAAAAGGACGATAATATATGACGAAAGAATGTGCAAAAACGAACGAGAATTAAAGAAACCGAACTTGAAAAAAGAAACAACCATAAAAAGGTCACGATTTCCGGAGGGTTTACAAAAGAAAAAACAAAAGCTTAGAATTAACGATGATAATTGAAGAAAGTAGTTCATTTCCGTCAATCGAAAACTTCGCAAAACCGAAAATGTGCCCTTCCCTCAAAACATTTATCAAACCAAAACAAAGCACAAAAATAAAAATAAAAAATAAAAAAAATAACAAACGAGTTTCGTTTTTCAAAAATTCTCGAATGTAAATAGTGAAAAGCAAACAAAAAACAAATTCTGTGGTTCGAAACAAATGGAAGTCACAAAAGTCACGCCTAAAGTTCCACGCAGTTCCTTCTTTTTGAGCGTCTCGAAAGCACATTCAAAATTGTCCGAGCATAAAAGCTCTTGTGCGGAGAGAGGAAAGTCTCGAAATTTTATCGCCATGTACAGTTAATAATGTTATGAAGAGAACGAGAGAAACAAAAAAGAAAAAATAAAACAAAAATAAAGATAATTGCGACGAAACTTTGTAACTGACGTTCCAAGTTCAAGCGATTCTATCATTGGCTATGCCAAACCAGAAGTTCGAAATCAAAAGAATAAAAAAATATATTCCTATTTATATTGAGTTTACATACGAATATTTGTCAAATAAATTCCTGTATATTACGTGACAATGAAAACCTCGAATTTCCGTATTCCATACAAATGCTAGGAAACGCCCTAGAAAAAAACGTAGTTTTCGCATTGTTTACTTTTTTTTTTTTGTATTTCCCAGGATTCTAGAACTCAGTATAAACGCGGTTTCGAACATTTGATTAAAAAAAATACCAAAGTACGGAAGTCACAGTATAAAAGCCCTGAATTGTAAATATGACAATGAAAAAAAAAAGAAAAAACTGCTATGAGAGCGAAATGGGAGAAAAAAAGAAACATTAATGTATGAAGAAAGTAGAATAAATGATTATTACGTGTATCGTTGTAATTCTAATCGCGCTCACTTTGCGTGCGCGTATTTCAACATTTTTCGTTTTGGGTGCTGCTTGTATAAAAACCATTTTTCAAAAAACCTTGTTACGCTAATTATTCAAATATTTATGTGTGTGTATGTATTTTCATATATATACATCATACGGATATCATACCAGTAGATACATATAAAAATGAGTTTATATGTAAATACAGATATATATATATATATATATATATATATATATATATATATATATATAAATATATATATATATATATATATACACACATACATTGCGTAATATGCTCCTTGGTAAATGTACATGTTGAAGATTGCTTACGTTTGATGAAAAAGCAGATTTACGTTTGGACGATTCTCGAATTTGTATTTCTATACCGACACATGTGTATGCGTTTAATAAAGTGGCGAAACAAAATGATATCGTTGTAGAAAAAAGAAAGGAAAGATAAAAAGTGGTAAACTATTAAATAAAAGAACTATTTTGATGAATTTCCAACTGAAGGTAAGATAACTGTTATAATTTACTTACATCGTTCATTTAGATTGCTCTTTTCTTCCTCTAACCGCACTTCATTTCTAAATACACTTGCTCGACTTAACAAAATCGAATTGATGAAAGAGTTGCAATTAAAATAAGTTTAACCAACATTTTTTTTTTTTATTGAAAAGTTTAATGAAAGTGATCCGTATTATTTATTACATTTGAGACAAGATACAATGGAACAGTATCGTGTTGAAAAAAACATTCCAAACCGAGAAATCAATAGCAATCATTCAGCAACTGTTGAGAAAAGTTATTGTTTTCAGGTTGAGACCGAAATAAATGTAAACAGTAAACAGCAAGGGGATGAAAACAGAGATAACTTATTCCCGCGTTACGAAATAATATTTTAGCTGATCGTGGCAGCACTGTCCACAGCGATTATGGCGCTGTTATTGCTCAAAAAACGAGAAAGCGCGAAATTCAAATAAACGGAAGAAATATGTTTCTTTAACATATATAAAGTTTAGTCATAAAACTTAAATTTTATTTGTATATCCAATTATCCACTGAACGTTTTTTTTCCATAGCACCGCTAATACTTTTTAATAATAATTTCTGGTCAATTGAAAGATATCGTAGCGGTTCCGTGTAGTCAATTGACCGTATATAAAAATACTCGTCGTCAGCTGTTAAGGGTATGGGTCAGTCGGTATCTCGCCACCGTGAATGCGAGAGAGATAGCTGCAAATTTCGAAAGTGAAATTCTTCGACACGGTTTGACCGATTACAAAAAGACCCTGTCAGCCCATTTTTGTCATCGTCCTGCGTGGGCTGACAGAGCTTTTTTGTAATCGGTCAAACCGTATCGAAGAATTTGAACTTCGAAAATTCGAGGTGAGGTTAGGTGACTAATCCATCCTGTTAACAATTTATGAATTTTTCAAGCGAAGTCTGGCAATGCTGCATACTCGTACTGTAAACATAAACTTCCTTCGCCTCTTTTGACAGCGGAACCGTTCTCGTTTATCAATAAGCTTGTGTTCGAGACAATGTAAAATGTTGTGACCATGGTAAAAAAATTCATTTGCACGTCCGTGACCGCACGTTTGGTGTCTTCCACAATATTTCCGTTTCAGCATAGTCTAACATAGGTTATGTTACCGCTGTCACGAATGTGTAACGTTTTCAGTTCACTGTAATGTTTCAGCGCGGACCAATCGAACGACTAATCGAGTTTATTGAGGTTTTTCCAACTTTAAGGAGGTTATAGCGTTTCTCATGTAAAAATTATTTTCCAACTTTACACAATAAAATTTTGTAAATAGAAAGTTTAATATGGTATTAAACTTCTGGCGGAATATGCCGATGATTCATCGTCTCAAAATTGAGATATTTATTGCTGAATTTGGCAATTTTTTGAAAGCTTCCATAAGAGCTCATGTTAAACTTGTCATTTTCAACAATGAATATCTCGATTACTAGACGGTGAAACCTCTCCAAATTTTTCACACATAATTAAATGCTGTTCAAGAAGATTCACGCCAAATTTCAATACATTAACTTGGAATAATCAAATATAATGCATTTTTCGTATGATGTCATATAAATATCGATACAACTTCCTTAACTCAACATTTTGCAAGAATAATTTCGGTAACTCGTTTTTTTTTTAATTTACGATATCAATTTTTGATGATTGATTTATAACTGAGAATCAAAACTTATTCATGATTATCTAATAATTAAATCTATGTTATATAAGATTGGAATAAAATCCGAAAGGTTACGTCATAAGACACTGGGTTGAAGTTATACATTTTGGAATTTTTCTCACTTGAATTATCGGTAAAGTGTTTCGAATTTTTTCTGAAGAAAATAGTGAGTTCAATCGATAACATGTTTCAAATCTGATGTCTAATACCTGCTCGCCCATTCGCTACGACCTCCTTAAGGTTAAGATAAGAGTTTGCTACCACGATGGAAAGCACCTTTACCATTCGCAAATAAGTCCATTTACACAGTTCATTTTTTATGTGGAATGCAGAGGAGCAGGGAGATCTCTAATGCAATAGGGCTTGAGAGCTAAGTGAACTTAGCTCAAGATTTATTTAGGGTACGTTCGACTTGCACGCTCACAGCGTTTAAAGCGTTTGAAGCGTTGAAAGCGTTTGTGCGCGTTCGACTTGGGCGAACATGGCGGTAAACGTAACCGTCTCAACGCTCGTGAGCGTTTACGGTGCCAAGTCGAACGCACTTTGAGCGCTTACAGCGCTGAACGCGTGCAAGTCGAACGTACCCCTAGAGTCCAATTGATGCGGAATCGTTTAAGAGTGACGAATATATCAATTAAAACGATTGTTTGACCATAGTTTACATGCAAAAAATAAAAGACGATATTCGACAAATTTTCCAGCACCGGTCATATTACCCACGAAGCTTCTGTGACTATTTTGTAAATCAATCGAGTAACTCGGTGACAGTTGTTGTGCACTTCTGTGACTATCATCAAAGATTTTTGTAAATAGTATTTTGACAAAGTGTAAATAGTAAATGACCAAGTGCAAACGGTATTTCCATGTATTTAAGGTCTCGCCACCCTAGATTTGGATTATATATGGTTTTAAACCATATACAATTTAATTAACCACCCTAGGTTCGAAATTATATAACCCTAGTCCCTAGGGGCTAACACCCTAGGTTTGATATATATATATATATATATATATATATATGGTTTGTTTATATATATTTTTTAATCTACTGGGCTTTCGGGCAGTAAATAAAAGTTGATAAAAAATATCAATCCCATTAGATTTTTTTATATTTTATAAATTACCAATACCGCCGAACCCCTTTTTTCTATATTTGCCTCACTATCTCATTTCATTAGATAGAATAGAATTATTGCATCAAAGGCAATACGTCACAGTTTCCGAACTCATATTTGTAAAAAAATTGTTAGTTAACCCTGCGCGGATCATATGGGTTATTTTTGACCCATAAATTCAGCAAAAATCATATGATCCACGCAGGGTTAATAATATGTGATTACTCACTTTTTGCAGTCATGACCCTCGATCCATCGGCGTTCCTCTTTGAGAAGCATATTTTTCACATTTTTTAAATACACTTTTGTTCTTATGTTTCTTTTTATTTACATTTTTCGTATTTATCATCACTTCGTTGTATCGTACCAAAAAATGGTCGTTGTTGTTTCTTTATTAATCATTTATATGTTTGCTGGTAGTTCTTCCAAAGACGAACTTGGTTTTTTTCCGCCAACAACTTAACTGTACCAGCACGAAAATAAAAAACAACCGAGGAGCGATCGTAATATTCTTCCGTGTAATTCAAAATTTAATTTCACTGATCGAACATTAATATTAACGTTTTTATATTTTCGAAATAATAAACGAATGACAACGACGTCGAAATTTTAAACATTTTCGTGACGAACGAACTCTTGCACGATAAAAATAAAATTCGAAATAAGATTTCTTTGATCTTCTAACTCGAAAAATATATATATTTTTTTTTTGACAATAAATTGTCTTCACGCAAATGAATGGGCCGACGATAAGTGACAGAAAGGGTAATGACGACCTGTACCAAAAGTTCGTGGAGAATCGACCGTGCTCACGTGGGTGCACGCGTGCCCGGTCGCTTGCGTCCTATTGTTAGCATTTGTACTAGTAACATCTATTCGTAATGCTGTATATAGCTGCGGTTATACATGCGTCTTGCCGACAACCCCATGGCTTTATGGCGTGCGTGCGTTGGTACGTAGCGTTGTATTACTTGCGGTGCATGTATGGTTGCATCTTAGCTTACTTGCGTACACGCGTGCGTGCGAGCATACACACGATTTTCGAAGCTGTGACATAGACGTCACTAGGCTGTCTGTCACTTAAGGCCCTTGCCCACGATGCTATTTTTCGTGAATCGCAGAAATTAAAAAAATAATTTGTGCGACATTTAGCACGGAAAGTAACATCGTGTGTGAGAGGCTTCCCTATCAGCTTGTCCATTCAGTTGCGTGAAGAAAACTCATTCGCAAAAGAAAAAAATTGAAAATTCATAACGATACACAAACAAAAGAATCGTTTTTTCAATTGTTTTTCAACTTTAATATTTGTTTCATAGTGTTATCGTGCAATAGTATTGTGCATAGAAAATCGCATTTTCCTTCTTTGTTTTTAGTTAAGGTGATCTATCAGTTGCATGAGTGGGAGGGTCGATTACTGAAAAGTAAATACACGTTTTTCTCGGACACGCTTGATATTTCGAGAAAATGAAAAATTACATGTTGTTCTCTGATAAGAAGAAAATAACGTGTAATTCTCCGTTTTCTCGAAATATCAAGCGTGTCCGAGAAAAACGTGTACTTCTACTTTTCAGTTATCGACCCCGCACTCATGCAACTGATAGAAAACCTTTACATGTGTGGGTTTCATCATGTGTCCCAGATAGCCAAGTGACCGTACAAAAGAACTAGTATGATCAGAGTACGCCGTACTGTTGAATGATAATATTATATCTATATTATTATGCCGAATCGTACGTTTTGCTATCTGGGGGTGTTGTATTTCCGTGTTTGTATTATTGAAGAATATAGCAAGGTTCTCTGCCGGTCGGTATGGTAACTTGTATCAGGCTATTTAAGTAAAGACATCCCGCTACGCATTGCGTAGCGGAAAAGATTGATTAAGGATTATGCGTTTCGTCTCGGGTACAGGCGGCGGATTCATCAGTGGGGCTGAAGCCAGCTATACCCTATCCCAGGCGCTGTTTAAGAATGTGAGGTTTTAGGGGGACGGTTGTTATATTGAAATCCGAGCCTGAGTAACCGTGAACGCGAACTGCTTTAGATTTTAGCCGCGTTGCGACAGTAGCGTGAACTACTGGACGCTACATATTTCGCCACTCTAGCGCCAAAGCTGAGGCGACAACGTGAAACACCTCGAAGCGTTGATATTTTTATCGACTGGCCTTATTGTGCGGGAACTCGGAAGAGTCTGTGCTACCACAAAACATGGGCGCGTTCTCCCTCAGGGAAGTCTCCCTGCTCTCCCTCCTGTCCCGCGCTTGTCGCAGTTCTCGCATTTACTCCTTCCGCCGACCCGACGAACGCTATCCCCACCACCCTCACTATGGATAAGAGCGTAGAACATAAACAAACTGGACGATAAACATAAATTTACTTCAAATTGTTGAATTTCGTTATATTAAAAAAACAAAGTTAAGTATATTCATTTTTTTCATCAATCTATGAATAAACTCGGTTTTTAAATTCATTTAATAAGCGCAATCTGAATTATATGAATTAATTACATTTATTTAATTAATAAAAATTAATTCATATATTTAATTAATAACGATTCATTTTATTCATGTAATTTGAATGAAACAAATTAAATAAATAAAGTATACTTCAATGGGATTGCAAAAAACTGTGTTCGTCAAATTTGGATTTGAATTTTTCAATTCGAATCAATCATAGTTCCCTCTCCACTACACTTACCTTTACGAATGCCACGTTGTATTCGTTAATTAAGAATGGACTATGAATACTGCGCTCTGATTGGAGGATCCCCATAGTTTTCGTCTTTATATCCGTATACTTATAAAATCGCAAAATATCGTCAATCCCGACTCGGAGCTCTTGCAGCCAAGACTTCAGGTCCCTTGATTTCATCGAAGGCTCTCTCCGGCTAAAATTCTCCCGTAAATAAAGAACCCTGTACAACAAAATATGAATAATGAAGGATATAGGACCGGTTGTTCCACCTCCAGGTGAATTTTACCTGACGGTTATAGCATTGGGCAGCAGAACTTTAACTATCATATTAAATTTATCGGGAGGTGGAAAAACCGGGCCATAGTGAGAAGACTTGTTAGCCGATACGAATATTGTCGAACCGGTAAAAAAAACTGTACTAAAGTGATTGGACTTTATCTAAATCGCCCGTTGCTAGAAAAATCATAAAATTCAATTTATTCTCGGTAACTTTCGCGGGTAATCGGTACAACCGATTCGGGAAAATTTACCCAAATTTTGATTCTGCTTTTTTTACATAAACAAGCATCTGACAAACTTTTAATTGTGATATTCGTCTTCTACAAACGATTTCGCATCGACTGACTTGAAATAAAAATCGAGGGAGTTAACTTGACCCCCATTTTTATTTTTCCTTTTCCAACGACACTCATCTAACAAACGTTTAATTTATTCTAACAATAACTCACTAACGACTCACAGACGATTAGAATTATAAAATATTCGAAAAGTCAAAGCTGGGGAGCCAAGTTGACTTAGGGCGGGTTGTTCCAACCTCTAGGTAAGCCTATCTGGCAGTTAAAGGTCTGCAAGTCAATGCTTTTAACCGCCAGATAAGCTACCCAGAAGTTGGAACAACCCGCCCTTAGATCTCAGTCTCGGCGGTCTCGGCTATTTTGTGGTGGTGTCCGGTAAATATTCCCTAGGAACACGCACGCGTTTAATTTTAACATAACCTCCAAGAGTTGTTATAATTCTTATTCATCGTCACAATAATACACGTTTGATAAAACATGCCATAGAATAAAAATCAGTGTCACCAAGTAAAAATTATTTTCAGAGTCGTCGGTCGATAGAGTGTCCAACATTGCGACCGATAATCTGAAAAACAATTGTATTTCAAAATTTGTCAATAATGAAAAATCTCGCTGTTCAGACTCACGTCGTACAAAATAATTCGTCGGAATTTTGCCAAGAAATATTGAATGACGAAGTTCTTTGTTGCATCAATCCAGACAACGATGATCTTTACGTTCTACAAGAAAAACACATTTATGCAATTTCATCGAAAAATGGCCTCAGAACGGCTGTTATTAGTATTGAAACGGAGGAATCTGCTAAGCCTGTAGGACTTGAATATTGCAGTGACGTGGAACAATTATGGTGTGCCTATGACACAGGCACCATAATTTCCATTAATTCAGACCCCACGTCACAACCGGAGATAACAACTCATTTTTCTGAAGGTCTGAGATCCATGAAACTCAGTCCGGATCAGGAAATTCTAGTACTTATTACCGCTGACAATACCGTTGTTACGACGGTATCAAATTTTCATGTTGTGTCCAAGGTAATTATGCGATAATTTTGACAAATATTATCTTGAAAAATTTATCTTGAAAATCCATTTTTCATGAACGGTCAAAATACTTCAATTCCATCAATGAAAACATGAGAATAACACAATAAAAATCTTTGTTATGAAAAGCAATTCAACAATCTCAATATTGGCAGATTCAACATTTTGATTGCAATTGAGCTACCTCTAAAACAAACAGTCAATCTCGGACAATAAAAATTTGAGTTTATTTCAAATCAGGGTCCAATTTTCTAGTGAATTTTGGAAGGCTTCAACTTTAAAAAAAAAAATTTAAAGGGGTAAAGTTTACAATTTTCCACTTTGAAAGTCAAAAGATAATTTCCACCCATTTTTCTACAAACAATTTCAAACATATTTGAAATTAATCAGTAAGATATTTGTATTATTAACGTTATAATTATTGTTATTATTATTATTTGAAAAAAAAAGAAATTAAAAGCACCAAATCAATATTTGTCTTGTATTCATTTTAATTATTTAAAAATTGTCATCACGTAGATCGTAAATCGGTCTTTTATTATTGATTATAAAATTGATTGAAAAATTGAAAAATAATGGAAAAAAAACAAAAATGTTTTTTTTGTTTTTAGGTGAATCTCAATTCCAACGAATATGGTAAGAATCAATTTATCACAGTCGGATGGGGAAAGAAAGAAACACAATTCCACGGTTCAGAGGGCAAAGCAGCCGCGAAAGCGAAGGACGTTATAATCGGTAGAACCATAAATGACGATGAAAAGCCGAGAATAACATGGCGAGGCGACGGCACGATGTTTGCCGCAAGTTTTATTCGCGCCGATGGCCAGGCAAGACTTTTCAAAGTTTTCAATCGCGAGGGAATACTCCAGTGTACCAGCGAACTTACCGCTGGTATGGAAGCCCACATAGCTTGGAAACCTTCAGGAAATATAATTGCAACAGGACAATTATTGCCAAACAAACACGTGATTGCATTTTTTGAAAAAAATGGCCTGAAGCACAGGGAACTCTGTCTTCCCTACAAACCAAACGAAATTGAGGTGAATTAAACTTTCTGTGTCTGATTTTTTGTTTCCAGTCATTAAGCAACATTCTTGCAATATTTTCTTTTTCAAAATGGAAAAAAGGAAATGCTTTGTAATCACAGAGAATTTATGGTGTTTTGATTTTTTTAATGAATTTTTTACTTCGAAAGAAGTTATAATATTTTTGACGAATTTCTACCGAAAATAGATTTAAGTGATTTCAAGTAATTGATTCAGTTTAAAAACCAGAGGAATTCGGTTCCAAAATTACTAACTAGAATTCTTATTTCAAAATTCTACTAAAAACGAGAGAAATTCTTTCTTAAGCTTTTATGGAATACTTTTTTGTAATAGTACTCGAATAAGTGTGATTTATTTTACAGATAATAAGTATAATGTGGTCACACGATTCCGAGATCCTAAGCATTTGGTTAAAAGAGAATAACCGCGATGAAACGTGTCTGCAAATTTGGACCGAGAATAATTATCACTGGTACCTCAAGCAAACGATTAAATTCACAGTAGAAAATCCTCTCGTCTATTTTACCTGGAGCGCCGCGCCGAGAGCTGGCAAAAGATTGATTTTGCTTACGAAGAAGAAAACGATGACTTATTCATTTCGTTGGAACGTTGATCACAGTCGTGGTCGTAATCGAATCGACAAAGCGGTTGTTAGCGTTGTAAATGGGAAAGAAGTTTTGCTAACGGGATTTCGAATCGGTATTGTTCCACCGCCAATGGCTCACACATCCTTGAAATTCAACGAGACGATCAATTCGATTTTATTCTCACCGGGTTTTGTACGGGGTGATTCACGGCATGATTCAAATACTTTTATGTGCCTTCTCAGCGACAATCGATTGGCTCTTTGCCTCCATACTAAGGTAGAGATTTCAATGATTTCAAAGTTGAATTTACGATTTATTTTTGTACTTTTCAATTTATTTCTCGATGTCTTTTCTCAAATACCTTCAGGATTCACGTCTCTTGGAGTACAATCATGTTCAAACGTATGACATAGATTGGCAAAATCCCGTAGTCACTGACACCGAAACTTATTCGCTTCATCACTTTTTATGGTTCAAAGAACACATTATTCTCTGCTCGGCTTCTTCCAATACATACAGTTATCTCTGTGTGCTTAATCTGGAAGGAGAGGATTTTAAAAACGAGGGCCGCATCGTTGTTCGGTAAATGTTTCACGACAGAAACACTAGAATTAAGGGGACATTTATACCTGAAAGCGTTTAATATAAGCACTTAAAAGTTTTTTTTAACTCTTGGAGTCATTGGACGAAGGTTTTTCGGCGTTGAAAACAGATTTTGCGGAACGTCGATAATTTTTTTTTTGTTTAAAAAAAAACTGGAACCTGGCGGAGATACGGTATTGTGACTTAAAAAAAAACCAAAACGGTACTAGGTTCGCCAAAAGTCAACTCACAAAAGAAATGGAATCGAATATCAAACTGAATAAATCATCCGAGTTTCATAGCGGATTTTAAAAAGATTCTAGACAAAATGACGATTATTCAAACAGAAAATCGCAATTTCTAAAGCACATTTTCTCTATTTTCTGCGAAAAATGAGAAAACTGAGCGTCATATGAAATCTCAATGATAACCGAGAGTCCTAAACAAATTAAAACTTTCTGAAATTCTTCTCGTATCATTTTTTAAACGGTAGCCTTTTCACAAAGCGTGTGAAAAGTAGTCAATTCTCAAAAGGCAGGTTTTCAAATGCGGAAAACCTTCATCCAATTGATAAACCAGTCTCCTAAAAAAAAATTATTATTATACGGAGAAAATATTCCATGATAGATTACTGTGTTACCATACTTTCACTGAACCATGTCGAACAAAAATAGGCAAAAAAAACTCAAATTCACAAGTAGCAAATATTCCATTGTGTATTTATGAAAATTTACAGAGAAACACAGTTATTTTTTGTCAGTACGAAATGAAGAAAAGTTAAGGTTCAAATACTTCGTGAATTTTTATACAATTTCATTTGTATCGTGAAGCTCAGTCATCAGTCAGATACTAAAACCTTATTGCCCTTCCCTGGCGGATCCGGCGTCCGTAAGCGACCGAATTTTTGGTCGTTTACGGACGTCGGATCCGCCAGGGTTTCGTTTCGTTGGATTCTATATTTTGACCGATCTATTGACTAGAGTAAAATTTTTATAAGTTAATTTTGATAAGTTTTAGTAAATTTCAGTGGAAGATCATTCTCCGTGTGCGTGCTTATGGCTTCTTAATAATTTTAATCCAATCATGAAAATGACTAAAAGGAATGTAATGAAATGATTCGACAGGGCTGTTTATCTGATGGATGATCAAATCGAGCACATTGTGTCATCACCGGACGTGAACGTGGCTTACATTGTAGCCGGAAAATCAGTTTTCAAGTACATAGATATTGAGGGTATTGTGCCGACATCCTTAGAAATACCAGAATCGTGTTCACTCGTCGAGATTATTGAGATTGATGATCGTCACATAATTCTATCATTGACAAGCAGAGGACGTTTTTTCGTTGATGGCAACGAGATAGCGAGTAATATAACGAGTTTTTTCGTACATTCGGAATTTCTGCTTTTAACAACGTTGCAGCATAGCCTGATATGCGTGAGACTCGACGAGGAAGGTTTTCGTCAAATAAATCAAGATTTGACAATAAAACCATGGGAAAATGGTTGCAACGAGAAAAATTTGTCAGGTTTAAGTGTGAGACGCGTCGAACGTGGCTCAAATTTGATCGTCGCTGTTTCGGAAGATCCACGAACGATATTACAAATGCCACGAGGAAATTTAGAATGTATACAACCGAGGGCATTGTCTTTGCACATTATCGGAACTTTTCTCGACTCTCACAAGTTTGGAGAAGCTTTTGACATGATGAGAAAACAGCGTATCAATTTAAATCTCATTTACGATCATAATCCGCGGTCTTTTATGTACGACGCCAAAAAATTCGTCAATGACATTGAAAATCCATCTTGGCTCAGTCTCTTTCTCTCAGAATTACAAGACGAAAATGTCACCGAAACAATTTACAAAAATTATTATTACAATCGACAATACTTCGAGGGTCTAGTGTCCGAGGTTTGGCACGAACGTAAAGTCCTTCGAGTGTGCGACGTCCTACGAAATATCATGGAATCTCGCGACGATTACAATTTCATTCAACCGATATTGACGAGTCTCGTGAAAAATCAACAAATTCCTGGACTCGAAGCAGCTCTGAGAAAGATCAAAGATATTCGAACTTCCGAAGATAATCCGACAAACGCGAAGAAATCCTTGTCGGAGGATGCCTTGAGATATTTGCTCTATCTCGTTGACGTTAATGTTTTGTTCGATATTGCAATGGGAATGTACGATTTTGAACTCGCGCTATTCGTCGCCTCAAAATCGCAAAAAGATCCCAAAGAATACATACCGCTTTTGAACAATATGAAAAAACTTGAAATCAATTATATGAAATACACAATCGACAAAGATCTCAAACGATATGACTCGGCGCTCAATCATATCGCCAAATCTCCGGATAAATTCGACGAGTGTCTTGACTTCATATGCAATCATGATATGTATGCAAAAGCATTAGAAATATTTCCAAACAACAGCGAGGAGTACAGAAAAATTGCCAAGGTTTACGGGGACGTTTTGATAAAAAGAGAAAAATATTACGAGGCGGCAATCATGTTCTCCCGAAGCAGATTTTTGACGAATGCCCTTTGCGCTTATAAAGCGGCTGGAAGTTGGCAAGACGTTATTACTGTTGCGATGCAATTGGATTTAGGGCAAGTATCATAATTTTTCATCAATTTTCCAAATGCAGTTGGAAAAACGTTTAGAAAACTTAAAAAGTTATAAATTATTCTATTTTTTATATTCTTCGAGTATCAAATTTTAATGCAATCAAATTTTTCGATAATTTAATTTTTTTTTTAATATTCACAATGCCTATAGAAACAATGGGAACAGCAGATAATGGATTTTTTATTTCTTTTCTTCAGTTCTGGAGATATGCAGGAATTGTACGAAGAGTTGGTGGCTTATTTGCGCCAAGAAAAAAGATATCGCGATGCGGCTGAAATTCTCGTCACTTATTTGAAGCAACATGAGGATGCTGTCTCTGTGTTGTGCGAGGGGAAACGTTGGCGTGATGCAATGAGAATCGCGCATTCCATAAAAAGGCTCGATTTAATCGGCATGTAGCAACAAAATTACCTTTAAATCCAAATTTAAATTTCATAAATATAATATAAAATAATTTTACAATTGTATGATTTTTGAGTATCCTTTTAACGCAGTTGTATCGCAACAGTCGTCTTAACAAGTTAACTCTTCAATCTCAAACATATTAAAGAATATTGTTTAATTTGCGACTGGTTTCGATTGCAGAAACTCACGTGAAACCCGGAGTCGAGGAACACGCAGCTTATCTTGCGTTCACGACGAATCATAGCAAAGAAAAATTCGAAAAGCATAAGATACGTTTGGCTACAGTGAGACAAGAAAACGCGGCGAGAGATTTGCGAATGCACGAAGCTCTTGGTACAGACTTCGATTATCCAACAGGACATGATGTTAATGATTTATTGAGCGACACCAGCAGCGTTGCTGGTTCCCTCTCGAGTCAAAGTTCTCGAAGTTCTCGAAGTTCAGGGTAATTTTGGAAATATAAAATGATTTTTCTTTCCTACATTTTTTTCTTTAATCGAACTTCCATATTTTCGTGGTCTACGTAGTTTTCTAATATTGCTCAAATTTACAGGAGAACATATCGGTCGAGCAAAAATCGAAGAAAACAAGAGAGAAAACTTTTGAGCATAAAAGAAGGAAGTTTCTTCGAAGATCTCGCTCTCATAAGAACTCTCCATCAAATAATAACAATCACTTATGCCGACAAAGGTTCGAGTTAGACAATCATGTTCAGTTTTCCGATTTATTCATATTTCCTAATTTAAGGCGGATAATATTTTGCAGAAGAAATCAAACTGGTGACGCAGATGTTGTTGATATTCGAGCATGATCAAATAGCTCAAAAACTGCAAAATTCTTTCGGCGAATTTATCAATTTAATCGAACGTAGTAAAAATGAAATTTGGCCCAAATCCAATCAAACTGGAAATGATCCTCTCGACATGGTGAGAAATTTTTTATCTTTCATGGACAACCGATGTTTTTTCTTTAATTTATAGTCGTCGAATTATTTGTTATTCTTCTTTTGTAGAGAGACGAGCCAATTTGTATGAAAGACAATCAACCAAGCAATATTCCACAAAGTTTGCTGGGTAAATTTATTTTTTCATTAAAAGAAAATTGAACATTTTCGATCGTTATTATAATCGTTTTGTTTTTCAGAGTCTCGTTTCATGTATCCACCAGATGCAGGTAACAATGCATGGCAACTAGATATCTTCAATTCTGTAAAGAATGTTACCGGATAAATTTTGTAACACCAATAAAAAATTATTTTTATCGTAAAAATGTAATAAAGTTGTTTTCGACGAAGAAAAATAATTTATCACCTCGCTCTCTTCTCTTTTTTGTTTTTACTCGTTTTTCAAGGTAGTCGACAAAAATCGTTTCGACGCTTTTATTTACAACGCGATATTTCATTGTTTTATGCTCATTCATTAATTCATTTAGAAAATCATTTCGACTTATATATTTGTATATAATAAATCGTTTGCTGGAATTTACAGTCGAGTTTCGTTACTTCCAGCGCTTGCACACATGTTTCTTTCTCCCTTTTTTTTACTTTAGTTTATAAAACATATTACAACTTTCGTTACTTCTGTTATTACTTTTTTTTCAAAACATTCATTTTTTTTCTTCATTTCGCTAACAGTTTATGTCGATTTCGTTGAGAATCTACCATCTTTTTACTTTCAAAATCTGAATGTGAAAGTGCGATTGTAGTACAGTAATGATCAAACCTCAGCGCGATCCACACAAATTTATATCGCTCTTTTTTTTCCATTGATCATATTGATCGGGCTAACGGAATCGTGAATAATTAAAAAGAAAAGCTTAGACACTATATAAGCAATATATATTGTTATTATTATTATTCGAGTAAAATCGTATGCGCTGGCTATTACATTCCTTATTTCACAAAATCTCAAAATAAAAAGTGCGTATTAAATTTCTCTGGTATAAAATTCCGATTGAAAAAAAGTTGCATCTGAATAAAACGTAGGAATTCATTGGCCGCCAGTTTACCATGCGTTTTACATTTTTTCATTCCACGTTTCGAGCCGTTCGAGTTTTGCACATATTAAAAAGAATAAATTTATGAAATGCTTGAAATTACCGGATTAAAAAAAACTGGTCGTGACGTACACCGTTCAAAAGTTCTAATTGATGTCAAAAAAAAATATTTGATGAAAAAAGTGACTGATTTAAAAAAAAGTCGTAATGATAGATTAAAAATTATAATATTAAATATCTAGTAGAAAAAAAAACCAGAAAAAATGTAAAGTGCTGCAAAGTACTCGCGCGTTGTAATACGCTGTACTTGAACTTGCTGCAATGTGTCGCGAATTAAAAATATAAAAAAAAAGAAACATTCGGCAGCTTTACCTGCGTCGAAATCTTCCTAAGTTTTCTCGTCAGCGTCTCATGTCGTATTTACGCCACAAATCTAAATATATATATATAATATATGTGTTTTCCTCCGACTATTCTTACCTATTAATTTCTAGCTAAAAACATACGATGAGACACAGATGACAGACGTAAACATTACACATTTATCGAAGCGTCTTTGTTTGTTAAATGTCGAAGTATAAAAAAGATAAAGAAAAAATAAACAAAAGGAATAAGTTCTCCAACAATACTTCCGGTTAATTCAGTCTTGCTCTTTTGCCGCGTTTATTCGTTTTTTTTCTTTTTTATATCTTTTCGCACTTCTTGTCGAGTAACCGAGTCCATATATGGCCTTTCCCTAATATTGTGACACTGAACAAACAATGAAAGCTCCCGAAGACTTTTCTCTCCGATAAATCCGATATTACGAACATGCGTGTAAAAAAATGACAAAAAGAAACAGGTTCACCGTTATATTACAAAGGAAAAAATGGAGATTTCATTCTTTCTTGACTACGTTCGCGAGGGAGAGCATCGTTGGCGATTTGAGCTCAGGACGGAGACTGATTTTCATGTGCTTCGCGTGCGTGTACTTCTTTCGAACTGCTTGGTATTTACTCTTCTCTGCGTTCACTACCGCCCTCGCAATGTCCCCAACTACTGGCACCAAATCGTCCTTCGTATAAGTACTGTAATGGACCATTGTGTTCGTCCAAATCACTTCTCCTTCGACGACTTCCTCGTGTCCAATCACGCTGTTATTTCATTTTTTGTAAATGAAATCAAAACATGTTATATTTTTGTTTCTATCATTTTCAAATAAGTTCAATCAATTGATTATACGAAACGAAGATATTTTTTCTTCATGTAAATAATTAATTCCCCTCCTTAAGAGATATTATGTAAAAAATATACTTACAAAAAGGAAAGATACATCGCCGCCGCTGCTATCAAACTCGGTGGATAATGGCAGAGTTCATAATGCACCAAACTTTCCTCCAGAAAGTATTTTGCCATTGTATGATGCACAGGAAGTGCCTGTTGAATGTTTAAAATTCAAAGTAATGAATTTGATGTTAACAAATATTTAACAGATAAATTCATCTGGGAAATGACAAAATCAGTAATTTATTTTCAATATATTCTAGTCTAATTCTTAATTATTATTAATTAAATTAATTAGAATTGAAGTCTAATGAAATAAAAGTGCTTTTTCTCTTCAAATTAATCATTTTCATTTTTGCGCGTATAATTTTTCTTACCCGGCCTGCTTTGCTGTATCTTCGGAGAAAGTGAAGTGGCAACGGTCGTCCCATGGAGTAGTCGAGAGTTCTTATAATTAACATCTCCATTTGCAATATTTCCGTTTTCATATAAGCATTGTCGGAGATATAGACAAAGTCAGATATGTCAGGAGAGTACATTTCCTCATATTTGCACGCTATAAACAGTGCCGTGACTCCGACAAGCTGCAGCCTCTTTCGCGTTATCGTCTTATGCAACTGAAAACGTTTTTCGTTATTTAATTTTATTTTTTTATGCTCCAAAAGACTGCAAATTGTTTTTAATAGTTTGAGTCTTTATTGTTTCATATTAATTCGAAATTATCTATAATCCCATTAAAAAAAAATGATGGTTTTTGATTTTTTGAAACTAAATAATTTTGGATAATGATAAAAATAATAGATAATAAATAATTTAACATACTGCCAAGAATCGATCGATAATAGCGATCGTCAAATAGAGAGTTTCTTGCAATAGACGGAACTGTTGGTGAACTTCGACCAACCAGTCGACAAGAACACTTCTCATTTTGGCTGTGACTTCTTGACCGTGCAAAAATCCTTTTGGTATAGGATATTGTTTCTCAAGCTGCCTCAAATAATTGTATATGTCGTTGCTGTAAATCGATACTAATACTGGATTTTCTCTGTCGACTTCATCAATGTCTTCTATCGATAGAAGATCGGACGAGAATGCTTCGGGTTCTTTAACTTTTTCATCCTCATGAGGTTTTACTTTAATGACGATGGACTGTTGTTCTTTCTTCAATATCGGCTTGGATAATTGTATCGTTGGCTTTCCCACAACCTTGTTGACATTAACGGCGACAGAAGATTTCAAGATTGATTTTTTGACTGCTTTTGTCTTATTTATTTGTTCACCACCTCGTGCAGCATTTACTTTATTGCCAATTTCCCCTAACGCCGCTCGTCTTATCGGCTGATTAGTTACTCCGTTTATCGTGGTTTTGACATTTTTTGTGTTCTCTTGATTTACTATATTCTGCAAATGAATTTGTATTCCTTATTTTACTCCAGTATCATCAATCATTTATTAATGTAATGAATTAATTAATTAATGTCTAATCAACCATTAATCAAGTATTATTAATTAATAATAACACATTTACTGCTAATGTAATCAAACAATATTGAAGTTTACTCCATTTTTGAAATGCAATGGAAATTCTTATTTTTTCATTTTGTTCAGGTTCTAATTCAGCAAATATTATTTTATCAAATTATTTTGCAAAGTATTTGCAAACAGAAAAATTCAGCAGCGCTATAAAAATTTTGTTGCTTATTCCAATGATGCAACTTCAAAATCATTTGGAAAAATAAATTCAAGCCTTCTTATTTACGGATTCTAATCCACATGCCTTGAAAATTCATTTATTTGCAATATCCTAATTGTAATAAATATAGATGATGAATACGAACGAAAATACTCATATTTAATTGAACAACTCCTTAAGAAGACAAACAAAAATAACGAATTTGTTACTTGTTTCAAGCATACGATCTAAAGACGACTAGGAAACTATGCTGTTTTTTTTCGAACAGGAATTTTTCGTGAATCGAATGGAAATAACAGGGACGAAGGGAATTCTTGGTAAAATAAAAAAAAAAATGTTTATGAAGTACGCTTTTGACGAGTTTTCGAGTTGAACGCGTTCTCGCTGACCGGGGTTGATTGCTTCAATGTCAAATACATATGAAATTTCGGCTAATCGCTAAAATATATATATCTCATATTATAGAATAAATGTTATTGAGAACTGGTGATATTTATTTGAAAAATAAATGTGATTATTTTAGAATAATTATGAACAAAATGTATCGGTTGAAGGAGACGAGCCTTTTAAAAAAGCCAGGAGGGGCATTTAAACGCTTGGGGGTAACCGACGGTTACACCGTATAATCGCCAAACGGTCAGACAGGAGAGAATTTTTTTTTCTCTTCCCTGCTTCATGTTTTTATGTATTTCCTATGAAAACTCACCGTAAGCGCTGTCCGATTTCTCAACGCCATCGTCAATTCGTAATACAGAACTTATTAGCAAAAATAATAAATCTCAAGAGCCAACAATTATTTACTTTATATCTTTTTTCAAATTAGTCTTTCTCAATATTATCGCACGACGATTGACCAACACACCACACCAACGACCGCACGTAGTAACGAACTCCGTCGATTTGAATTTGTTTAGCTCCCAAGCCTCACCACTTCAAGCGGATGTGATACAGATGGCTGTGGGAAAAAGGCGGACGGAAATTGTCCACTTGCATCGCATTTGTCGACCGGCAAACGCTCCCATTGGTCTGCCGATTACGCACGCATAATTCAAATTCATCGGAACGATATTTTTCGATACTTGAAAATTGATGTAGACATTAATAAATACATGTCCTTCCCTTCATAAGTTTCTCAATTTTTGTGATTATTTCAATCAATTTTGATAAATGTTTAGTCTATTAAAATAAAATAACAGCTTCGTTTGTTGGGAAAATCTAATGAGCAGTTGTGAAATGTCAAAAAATAAATATCCTCGTAAATTTTTGTAAAAAAACATTACAATATTTAGTTGTTCAAAAAAATCATTTTTATTTAACAGTATATGCATTTTTAAACGAATTCGAAGTTGAAAAAAATATATTTTCCAAAATAACGCTTACCGACTGTCGATTGACTATCCACGACTGCCCTCTGTCGATATTCGATCAAAATATTCTCAATCATCAATGCATAAAATAACATTCAAATATTCCGGACTATTTCAGTGTGTTTTGACATGAACTGTCAAAAAACATACTTTTCTACAAATTTGTTGATCTCAATGTTATTTCAATGAAAATTCGTACACAATGTCGATCAATTTAGACATAAGATTGAAACGAGCGAGCAAGATTTATCATGAAGGAGTAAGTTTAACGGAAATTTCTTTTAAATTCCGTACAGCCTAACTTTATAGGTTATGATTTTAGGAAATTGTCTCAGGATTACTATTGTTGCAAACTAATTCAGATGTCAAACACGATGGCATTTTTCTTACGATGGAAGGATCCGTGAATCTTCAATTGAGCTCGAAAAATGTTGGAATATTTGAAGCGTTTTACAATTCCGTTAAGGTCAGTACTTTATTATGAAATTATATTACTATATTAAAATTATCCAATAATTATAATATAATATTATTATTTCATCATATAACGGCATATATATTTTTTTATACATAATGATATGCTTTGAGTGAATAATTAAGGGGGCGTATATGTTTCTAGTCGCAAAATAAACTATTTTTCATGAATTTTCTTCAAAGCCTAATGACAAACTATAAAAAATTCGATTGTTTGCATAATAAAGTACATCTTTTGTACTTGTGTAACAATGGTTTTGTTTTGTCCATTCATTTGAAGCAAAATGATCAAACGGTAACTCCAAGAAGAGTAAATTTCGTTGTTGTTGACTTTCCAGATTTTAAAAATTTCATTAAAAAAAAAATTTCATGCACTCAAAGTTAAAGTGCTGATATTCGGAAAAAATGTTCATTTGTCGTTATTTGAAAAAAATAGAAAGAATTCGAGTTTTTCAAATCAGGTACGTTAATGACAAGAAAATTTACTCTCCTTTTAGAAGCTGTTTGATTTTTTCATTCAGATGAACAAAGGCGAAGAGAAATCATTGTCACTGTGCAATCGTGCATAGCTGACTGCTAGTGGACATAGAAAGGAGGGAATTTTTCAACAAAATCATTATAATAAAATTTGTATGTAAAACACAAAAGGTGTATTTTATTACACAAAAAGTTCCATTCTTGAGTTTGTCTTGTGGGTTTGAAACAAAAAATTTACAAAAAATGTCTATTTTTCATAGCTACAAACGCAAAAAATACTCTTTTACTACTTAGGTTTTCCCCTTCATTAATTAAAACAAATTCTAGCCAATCCAATTGGTCCAATATACTCTCGACGTTGCACCAGCTGGAAAAATACCAAGTGGAAAAACGGAAATTCCGTTTGAGCTGCCGTTGAAGCCACGTGGAAGTAAATCCCTCTATGAAACTTACCACGGAGTATTTGTGAACACACAGTACATGATAAGATGCGACATAAAGAGAAATTTCCTCGCGAAGGATGTGAGCAAATCTCTGGAATTTATAGTCGAGGATTTGAACAGCAACGAACTCAGAAAACAGACAAAACCTGTTTCGTTTAAAATAATGCCAGAGTCGTTGCAAAACGTCCGAGAACGATCAGTCATACCAGGATTTTGCATATCTGGAAAAATTGACACCCTCGAGTGCAAATTGTCTGAACCGCTCACCGGCGAGGTGTGTTATTCATTTTTAAGGTAGTTCCCCTGTGACAACCTCAACCAAAAGTTAACATACCGTGTGTGCGTTACATGTGTGTAAAGGGTTGATAATTCGTAGTAAATAAATTTAAAAAGCACACAATATTGACTCGGTACTAATAGATAATACGACAGATATCATCTACTGTCGTCAAATTTATTCTATAAGTGTTTTTGATCTGACATTGCGAGTAAACTTTTTGCTGGAAGTGTCCGGGCTATGCCCCAATACACAATAAAGGTTACATCTCTCGCGCTCGCGCTCGTTTGTTTGTAGAATATGTCATATAAGGCCAAAACCGTAGTACTTCTCGAGGTTATATCTTTTAAACTAGATGGTAAATCATGTTGATGTTTTTTCACAATATTCGTGACATCCTGCTCTTGCTCCTCCTCGTTTTTCATCAACTTCTTGATTTTAGTTCTGACGGTAGAATTAATAACGTACTGTTTGCCCATGCATGGCCCATATGTTACGTGTTAATCGAGCCAACTTCAAGTATAAATATCTCGGGTTCGGGATGGTAAAACTTGTTAAAATTGCACAGATTTTTGAATAACGTATTAAATAACACGTATGCCAAATTTCAACCATTTTTTGATTCAACGATCCTGTGGGGGTAAAAAAATGATTTTTCATTGGAAATCGACCATTTTTGTTGGTCCGAATAATTTATCGATCATTTTTTTACTTCATTGTTATAGAAAATCAATCTTTATAAAACCGAGTACTGCCATTTTTCTGAAAAATGTAAAATTTATCATTTTGGCTTGCAGGTAATCATCGAAAGCTGCGAGGCGACAATAAAATCAATCGAGCTGCAGCTTGTAAGAGTAGAAACTTGTGGCTGTGCAGAAGGATATTCCAGAGATGGTACGATGGAAAAACAAAAATTGGTTTTCCTGGATCTTGATCGTCATTAATTTGCCACCAATTATAATCAATTAATCCTCTATTTTCCATACTCTTTTCAGCTACAGAAATACAAAATATACAGATAGGCGAAGGAAATGTGTGCCTGGGCTTAGCAATACCGATTTATATGATATTTCCACGATTGTTTACGTGCCCAACTCTCAGTACGAGTAACTTTAAAGTTGGTAAGGATTTACCAACTTTGTTTAGTTTTGTTCAAGTTTTTTTTCCATTTTCTGTCATTCTGATCATTCGCTGAAAACAATTTTGATAAATTTATTCTTTTTTTTTTAATCACTCACAGAATTCGAAGTCAACCTCATTATCCTGTTCGAAGACGATTACCTGATAACGGAAAACTTTCCTATTATTTTAAGTCGTCACTGAAAAATCAAACAATCGATGGAGGAAAGAGGATTTTTGTGAAAATTGCAAAAACAACGATCGTGTATTTTATATCTAAATGCTTTGGATTACAAATAAATTGTATAGATTCTATAGAAAATTCATCAAGTCGTTATCTCGGAGAAAAAGCTGTACGTTGAGAGCTTTTATAAATATTACAAATTTAGAGTGCATCTCATCGCTGACGCACGATATTATATTACTCGTTGAATTACAGTTATAAAAAAAAGTTTTACTTCCGAGTTTATGTTCTTACAATCCAATTTTTTGGCTTATCAGTCTGCAAAATTTTTCGACGTTCTTGTTCTGCGTAAGACCGACCGAAGCTAGTAGCACCACGTAACCAAGCACAAAAGTCAGCATTTTGTTGCGTTTGAACCAAGCCATGAGTCCCTGATCTTTCGAATTCCTGAAAAGTACATTTCTTTTTCTAATTCCATTTCACGAAGTATAGAAAAATTTTATTTCACCGAGAATGTTGCTATTTAGAAATTCAACAAAAATCTCAGAAAATTATTCATCTTCGACATGCTGTGATGTTTGATTTTCAAAAATATAAATGCTGATAAATTGTTAATTACCAATATTTATGTAAAAAATTATTCTACAAAATGGCAGTCATATTTTTGCCGTTGTACGAAATTAATTCGTAGATTTTTTGAATGCGCATATTGATTGAAGATATTAAAAAAAAAATGTTCACATTATAATTAATAAAAATCAATATTCGAATCTCAAAGATGGTTGAATTCTAAAAGATTGTCGAATCGCTGAGTATAAAAATTCGGATGAATCAAAATTTTAGGTTAATGGGTATTCTTGAGCAAATTTTGGTATTCTTTAGTGACGACAGAACGTGGCTTACTTGGATCTCGAGAAACCTTGGCTGTAGACAAGAAGATAACGTATTCTGACTAGATCGCTGTTTTGTACGAGATAATATTTGTTTGGAATTCTTCCGCCTTCCGAATCTTCTGCTATGTTTCTTCCATTATCCCCTGGAAAAATAATAATTCATTGATAATTATCGATTTTTTTTCAATGAAAAAAAAACAGTAAAAATTCCTCTTAACGTAGTTGTTTCGTTATAGTAATGTTGAAAAGTTAACACTCCAGTCAATGTATGAAAACTTGAAAAAAACTTGCGGAATATCCCAATAATGTCAGTCGTTGCGACTTATAGATTTCTCAAAACATCAAAAATAATGAAAAAAGGTCCAATATGAAATTTAGAACTTCAAAATAAATGACAACGTTCCACACATCACATACTAATTTTTATTTTCTATCGCTATATCTCTGAAACCAAACATTTAAAATTCTATTATTTTTTCACAAATTTCCTGTTATGTTCTTTTGTAATTGAGAATTTTCTAAACAAGGTCTTTAGAAAAATTGTAATGTTATCGCGAGAAGGCGAAATTTTCTAATGCACCCCATGAGAAACGTATGGAAAACTGCGAAATCTTTGATAGAAAATATTTCAAATAAAAACTGGTAAATCGTTGTAAAATTTGGCAAGTAATAACAAAGTATTGTCCCGAATGTTCTCTGAATTTGAAAAAACTTTATAGAAAAAGGCTTTGGCGTGGCAGAATCTTAAAACTTGAATAGAAATAAACAGCATTTTTTATGTTCGTTAAAAACTGGTATCGATTACCTGCGTCACCGCGTTTTACATCAGGGTGATTAATAACCTCGCAGAGGGCAACACAACTGAGCTCACTACCCAAAATGCTACCACCCCATCCATAGCCGACAGGACTGTACGGTAGACTTACGCCAAGTTCGCTCGATAAATATATTCCATTACCAAACAATCCAGTCTAGATGGAAAAAAAAATCATAATTTTATCAGCAACGAGTATAATTTTCATAACTTGAAGGGACGACAAGGGAAAAACAAAAAACTGAAGGAAAAAAAATTGAACACATTAACAAGAGTATAACGTAAAATAATTTAGTTCCAAAAATAAATTATTATAGATTTGATGAATTGCAATCGTGATAATAAGCAGAAGATCTGGTAAAATTATTTTGGCGATACTAAAATTGCTTTACTTGGTTTTTGGAGAAGAAAAAATCTTGTTGTTTTACGAAAGAAGTATCTTATAGAAATTTTATTTTGAGTGCTGCTTAGCAGCAAAAAAAGTCATGAAACTAGAGCAATTAAATTTGACTCGGTATAGGGTAAAAGGTTAAAATCAGTGTATTTTTTTTTCTCATTTCTTTCTTTTAAATATTCATTTTTACCTTGCACATGCTTTTCTGTATACCATAATGTATAATAGAATGGAAATTTTCCAACCGACTGCCATGGTAAGCGTAAAACGTGGAAAAGCCTTGTGAAGCAGCTCGCCACTTTTCCTCACGGATGGAATGTTTCGCGCTCGCTATTTGGAATATCAAATTTGGTCCTTGTATCGCCATTTCAGACGGTACTTTTCGTAATACCGATTCGTACTAAAATCAAAATAACGATCTACTTAAATCGAGTAAAACAAGTCAATTTTATCAATTAAATTTCCCATAAACCCACAAATATTGTGATAAAGTTGCAACTCGCGAATGCAGCTTATAATCTATTGGGGAAAAAAAAACAATCTTTATATACAAAATAGGCCAAATTTTACGCCTTATTATGTTTGTTGTTAATTCTTGAACTTACAGATTTTCTACTGACGCTCATTATATACGGATCTCTCGACTGCACCAAAACCCAGTGTAAGAGATCTATAGTTTTTCCATATTTGTCGTAAACGTTGATTTCGTTCAGTTGCTGAAATACTATGGCCAAAGGTGGTATAACTTCTATGGCTTCTCTCTGAAACAATCATTTTATTTAATTCGAAATAATTTTTATTCCACAATTTAATGAGAATATTATTTTAGTTCATTTATCTTTTTATCTTTCTCACAATTTAATGAGAATATTATTTTAGTTCATTTATCTTTTTATCTTTCTTGGGCATAACACGTTTTTGCAGACCCAACAACAAGAATCAGGAGATGAATTTTTGCAAAAACTGAAACTTGACTCCAAAAAAATACTGGAACATGTCGAATATAGAGAAATTAAAAAAATTAAAATAAGGAACTTAATCTACAAAAAAAAATTTGAATGTCGATATATGAATAAACTGAAAAAACTAAAAACTCGTTTTTTCTTTTTCTTAATATTCAATACCAAATATTCAAACCCAGATAAATTATGCAACATCGAAATAAACTGATTTCTATTATATTGTAGACTTTTATATGCAAAAACTCAAACTTAATCTGCAAACAAAATTGGACAACATCGAATATAGAGAAATTTTAGACTAGAAAAAATTACTTGCAATTTTAATGACATAATCTCCAATATTATTGGAAAATACTTTCAACGTAATACTAATGTTTGATTGCTTTATTATGTGGCTATTAAATAGTTTATCCTTTTTTACCAAAGCTTCAATATCCTTGCCCTCTCTTTCCGTATACATGGGTGGAAATGGCATGAGACAAGTGTTATGTCGATACGTATTACAAGCAGCTACGAATAGCGACCATTTTAAATCAGCAGCAGAAGGATCTCGTTCCAAAATCGATCGCAGATCATGAACTTTTCTTTCCGAACTTTCGTCGCTGCTCAGAAAGTCCATTGAATCCATGGTTCGTGGAATTCTTGTGATTTCAGTATGATGATAGAAATCAGCTCGATTATTCGTCATGTCATTTGTTTCTTCGTCCCATCCCTCGTCGCAAACTTGCCCTCTTTTCGTCACGCACCTCATTTTTCTGACACAATTTTTATTTCCTTTTCTCCCTCGATAATCTGGCAGAATAGAAAGATTGCAAACTTTTGTGATGTAAAAATAATGTCGAAATCAAGATAAACATTCCAACGATTGCTATTTTTTTTTCATTCAATTTTAGTACCTGAGTATCGTTTCGTAATTTTCCAAGACCATGAATTCTTGACGTACACTTTTCGAGTTTATTTTCTACGTTCGACAATTCGGCGCATCATGACTGTTTAAAATATACGACGATAATCAGCGATATTAACTTGATTTTTTGCGTTTTTTTTCCTTGATGACAGTTTATTGAAGTAAAGGGATTGATAAACAAACACGAAATTGTATTTAACTCAGCGTTTTTGTGGAGCATCGTAAAAAAAAAATTACTCCGTCAGTAGTTTCGGGAGATATATACAAAGAAACGTCAAACGTGAAACATTTTCATTGGTCAACGGAGATAGTAATGTTTGCGAATTTTGGCCAATCAAATCGTATCTTTATTCACGATATTATGAACATAGAGATTTTTATGTTTGTTTCAACAAATACTTCGAGGTTCGTTTTAAATATATCAATTGAATTGCAAAATTTTATGAAGTGGGGATATGAAGAATTTTTTGACTTTCATCCATCGTCATATAGACGTTATTTATTTCAAAATGAATATATTTACCCATTGAAGACGAGAAAATTTATTAAAAAGTTTGCGTCATGTTTCGTGATGGAATCCGCAGTTTTGACAGCGGAAGACTGTTTTTTTCTGTTGACACACGTCTTTTGTCTACCTTTTTTCTTAATGCATTGACACGTATTTGAAAAAAATAATGATAAAATGATAGAACACTAATAGAAGGCAAAACGTCGTGGCTTAACTGAGCTGATAGAAAAATAAACAGTAATAAAAAAAAAAAATAAGAACAGTTTCTCACCAGACGAAATTTATTCGTGACGATGCAAATGGACCGAAGTAGAAAAAGGAATTTAAAAAATTTATAAAGTGTAGAAAGCTTCTACAGAAAAATAGTATTTTCAAAATACATAATAGAAAATATCCAAAAATTCATCGATAAATAATTATAACTATTTTCCGAGAAAAAACTATTGCTCCTATCTTACGATTGGTCATGGATCAGTTCGCGAGTTGTCCTCCAGAGCACGCGGTACGCAAAAAGGTCCCTAGTAGAGAGATTTTGGGGGGAAAAAATCCCTAGATTCCCGGCGAAAGTATAATTTGGCAAGACTGCCATTCAATGTCAATGCTTTCAAGGTAAACTATCGATGACGTCAGTGTACGTCACTTAACAAGTGGGAGTGGATGGATGGATGGATGGACGGCAAAACGTTCCCGTCGTGCGGTGGTGGTGGTTTTTTTTATATGCCTCGCGAATCCGCATTCTCGTTGATCGTTAAAAGGAACGCGTAAACGTTACAACCGCCCTAAGCTTGACGATGTCACTCTGGCCGATCTAGAGTGATGTTTCGCGTCGCAACGTAGTCGCGAACAAACCGCAAGTTAACGTGAGAGAAATAAGTGAAGGAGCGCGAGGAAACGAGGAAAAAAAACAACAAATAATTCCGCGGAGCAAAAAGTGATAATAAAAAAAAGAGGAAATATTGGGGGGGGAGGGGGAAGAAACCTACCAAAACAAGTGTTGTTTGCGCGGGCGTGCGCGGGCGTGCTTTCATATTGGTTAAATTGTACATATGTGTTTATTGTGTGTGTAAGTTTCCTCCGCGTGCGTATCTGTGAGTGTAATATCGTGCGCGCCTCTAATCCGCACGTGCTCTTCGTGTTACATGGAAAATCACCGAAATACGTTTGCGCATGCTCCCAGCGCACCGATGACGTCACGAAAATTGAGGTTTTGATGAAACTGGCTGATTAGTGTTGTATTTTTTTTGTTTTTGTTATTTTTTTCTTTCAAGTTTCGTTTTTTCGCACAATTTTCTTCTTCTTCGTTTCTGTCAGTACGACGGATAATGTTGCTACGGCGTGTTAAATAATATTGCGGCGTTGGTGGGAAGCCACGGAGGCCCCGGTGAGGACCGTGAGGACGACGCCTCGCGCACCACTATTTTTTTTCTCCGTCGACCGGTGAAAGAAAAAAAACATCGCGAGGATTATAACAAAAACGTGAGTAACCCGTTCACCATACTTTAACGCAACTCTACATGCACTCACACATGCCTTTTATTTTCTCCCCTCTATATGTACGTATTCTTTTACATCGACACACGAGTTTACTCTGACTGTTTATGTTTTTTTTGCACAATTTTTTTTCGAATCCCTCGCAGATTCTCGGAGTGACCGTCGTCCTCAAAACGGCCTTCCAATGCTGCGTACTCACATGCGTGACGTTTCGCACCATCTTTCATCGTCTGAATTCACTTTTTTAGGCTATACAGACAATACTTGTTTTTTGGACTCCATTAAGCAGTTGCAATTTTTTATAATAAGAAAAGTCACGAGGGAATAAGTGAAGATAATCATTTGGACAAATTATTCAAACGTGTTAATGTTTTTTATCTATTCTTTCGTTGCAAACAATCAACATAACCAACGTTTTCTACATCGTTATGCTTTTTACTTATCTCTTTCCTGCAACTTTCAAATTATTCAATTCTGCTCTTGCAGCTTGCCATAAAGTCTGACTTTTTGCAACGAGGGATGAAAATTCCTTGTGAACCTTTCCGTGTGAACCAAGTGGAATCATTCCGTTGGCAAATTTTCCAGTATCCACTTGAAACTTGACGCAAGAAAATCAAAGCACACGGCGAGAAGCAGAAATTCATATAGTATCGAAGTTCACGTGGTTGAAACGTAACACACGTTCTTCTGTGTTTATCGTTAATTCGTTTAATTAGAAAATTACCAATAGTTTTTTTGTACATTCATTTTCTTTGATTGACCAAAAAAAAATCTAATTGTATTTATACCATTGAACTGTGCAGGATTTTTTGTTTATTTATATTATTGGGATGCAAGATTGTTTGGCTGCACTAATACTGAAAATACGTTGACAAATATTCAAAAAACTATTCGTAGAAGTTTCTTTCAACAAGTGTTTGAAGGAATTCTAGAAATTTTGTTTGTCGTAAGCTACCAAAGTGAAGGGTTAAGGTTGAACGATCATGAGAGATAATTCAGAGATATAGAGACCTTAATTTATCATATTCATGGGATTCAGAACTGGTAAGAAAAATATGACTCGAAATAACATTAATTGAGATAATATCGGATATTAGATATAAATCACGGGTGAATATAGTAATCCTTGATTTTACGTCTGCGAATGGAATTTATAATTGTTTACACAAACTTAGAATTTTTGTTACCAATTTTATTCACAATTTTATACGAGACTAGAATTAAATTAATTTTTTTTTAAAGTAAAATCAAATGAAACAGAGGAACGATCTTGTACATCTAATACTCCGGTTAATTTTTCTTTGGTCCGTCTGTTTTTAACAAGCAAATGGATCGTTTTGAAAAATCTAAACGTTTACTGATTTTTCGTGGTTTTTTATTTAACTTCAAGCCATCAAAATTTCTCATCGAATTTTCAAGGAGAAGAGATGTAAAAAAAGCCAAAAAGTCATGAATTTTGGACGTTTTCGTACAGGGAAGCTCGTAGTGGTTGTTAAAAATTCCAAGGTCATTCCACTGATTACTTTCATATATTTATACTTGCAAAGTCTCACGGGAATCTTGTTTTCACTCAAATTATCCGTCGCCTCGATTTCTCAATTAAATAAAACGGTGAAAAATTATCATATATTTTCTCGAACGAATTTTTCCGTTTGAAATAAACTCCGCTTAATCACACTCGGTGTTTATGGACGTAAAAAATACAATTATAAACGAAGTTCACTCGTACGATTATTAGAAGCTTATTTAAGTTGAAAAATTCGCTCGATATTTTGTTCATCTTTGAAGCAAGTATTCTCAACGATAAAACTATTTCTCTTTTCTCTTGCATTCTGGAAATAATTTATTCTGCAAGGAATCGCTACTGCAGTGGCTTGTGGCAGTGTCACAACGACGAGATAAGTTGCAGGATGTGAGAAACAAAAAAAATAATAAAATTTACACGTGTTATGTACAGTGTACTGTTTGGAAACGTGTAAAAATAATTGTAAACAAAGTCGTAGAAAAAGTACGATTTTCGAGAGTGAGAGTTGAGAGAAATTGAGAAAAAGTGTCCAAATATATATATATATATATATATATATATATATATATATATATATATATATATATATATATATATATATATATAAATGTATCGATTAATAACGAAGGAATTAAAAAATTTGAGTGAGAACTTTTTTCCATATCAATTTACGACGTACTAAAAAAGAAAAAAATATTGCAAGGTCACGACCTTGTCCATTTCACCTAGATAGCCCATACAATATGTACATAAATATTATACAACAGATTGGACTCCAGCGCCGAATAATTCTTCGGGAATTTGCATTTTTATTGCACTACAGTAACAATCGAATGTCGACGAGTCGATTTTTCCTCTGGATGAAAACGCGCCCGTACGAATTTATTTCTCGTTATAATTCCCGTGTAGAAATATTATTCACGACTGAATTCTCGTGCATTTGTCCGGACGAATTTGCAAGAAATCGAGTACATTCCCATTGCGATCCGAGTATTTCATTTGTCTCTTGAAGTCTACTCTAAAAAATAAAAATAAACATTTTGAGGAGAAAAAAATGATCTGCAATGTTTCCATCGGCATATTTCTCGGACGATACCGCCATCTACGTCCATTCGATATTGTACTCGTGCTTCAAACACTATCGGTGAAGTAGAGAATTTCTTTAACTTAAAATATATATATATATGTTGCAGATTTTGATGAAAAAAAGTTTGAAAATATCGTGTGGAGGTTAAGAGAGAATTTTTTTTGTGTTACAATATTTGAGTCGATTTTCTAGTACTTAAACGTTCGAAATTAATAAATCTATGCTTTTTAATCAATGATTTATTTTTTATTGTGCACACGTTTTTTTAGTTACTAATTATCGGGATCGAAGTTTATATTCTGCAATAAGAATAGTTTTTATCGTAATCAAGTCCTCGACGTTATTTATATATTATTATTATTATTATTTCAATTGTAGTGATTAGAAATAATTTTATTTTTCGAGTCTATTTGATTTTACCTAAGATTTGAAGCATCCAAGAAAAATTGCAAATAGATCCGCTCGAAAGAAAAGAAAAATGTAATGCGATGAAAAAAAGTGAATAATTTGGGTGAAACGATATTTTGTGTTGCGGTCTGGAGGTCATCGGATAAGGGATTGATAGCGAGCTGACTCGATTTCAAGGAGCTCGATTAGGCCCAGGATAGGTTGCCCGAGAGTTTCTTTCGTGCGAAATGAGAAAAAGACTAGAGAGAAGTCAGAATAAAAAAAAAAAATCACTTCGTGTACAAAGAAAAACAACAAAGCTAACCTTCCCACGAGAATTATCGTGAATTTACTTTACGGAATTGTCCCAAGATAATAGAACATCGAAGCAAAACATTAAACTGTTTTTGTTTTGCTCCTTCATTCAAAAAATTCGATAAAATTTCAAACTCGTGCACATTCGAATCGCAATGATTAAGTAGTATATTATCATTAAGTAATTGGAACGTATAAAAAAAAAAATAGTAAACCATAACTCAAAGTTTATAAATCGAGAAATCATTCCGAAGATTTTTTTCTTCTTTCCTTGTATTCCGCGGGATTACTCAAGTTAAAAAAAGTGATAAACATTGCAATCTTTCGTTGGAATACCGAGTACTCGTGACTATAAAACTCAATATCAAATCAAACTCACCATTGCGTTTCTTTTCCTCTGCCTCTCTTTCTCATTTTTCCTTCCAGTCTCTATTTTTCCTTCTTCTTCAGGTATTATCGTCAACAATCTCGATAACCTAGACCTACGCAACAGATAACACAATGCTGGTAAATCCAGTGTACAAATTGTCTCGTAAGTCTCGCCAACAATCGACATGCTGAATACGAAGTCCTGAATAACAGAGTCTTTCTTTTCTCGTCCTTAGTTTTCATTTTTAGTGTTATATAACGTCTTAAATATTATTTTGAATATAAAAAACTCAGGGTGCGAATCTTTGCTGTATTTTTCATGGAATCACACCCAGAAAAAATGTCTAGTTGATTCAACTAGGATCTAGTTAAATCAAATAAATTTGTTTCCTCGTCTCACGGCCAAATAGAGGTCAATTTAACCTTAAGGCGACTAGGCAGCGAAGATAGGCCGAAAATAGGATAAAATTCAAATGGCATTTTCGAAGAACCGAAGCAACATACATACATTTTCTTTTTTGCAACGTTTTTATTGGAGTTTTGGCTATTAAATTCAGTGGTTGAGGTTTAAAAAATATAAATATTTAAGGGAGATATGGGTGGATAAAGAAGACCATGCGTCTCATGCACTGCTCCCTCGTTGCCACGATTCCGAGTGGTCGATTGAAGTTTTCGGCAATTCCCAAACGCCATTCTCTTCAGGGGATGTTCCTCCACAGACTGAACCAAATTTGAAAAGAAAAAACATACAAATTTAAAAAATGGCTAAAATTTGAAAAACATCGAAAAACGAATGACATTTGTTGTAATAACAATAATAATAAATTAATTTTTTTACATAGACATCGGTTCATTTTGTAGAGAAAGTTGATATCTTCATTTAAAAAAAAAAATCAAGGCGATATCTTCAATAGTTCTTAAGTTATCACGGCAAAATTAGTACAAAATGCGGTTTCGTGAAAAACGCGCTTAAATTCTCGCGCGGTACTACGGCAGTAGCGGAGTATTGATGTTTTATTGCTCTCCTGAGCACAATTTTGCGAATTTTTCAGTTTTCTTTGCGGCAAAATGTTTGGAAGAGATTGTAGTAACAGAATACAAAAAAAGCGGACAAGTACGAGTTGAACTCGCGTGGAGAGGGATCCGTACGATGAATATGTTATCTACCATGTTTTTTTTAAATCTGACCCAAATTTGTTTGTGGTAACTAAAAATTTTAAGACGATAAACTTCTTATAGGTTTTCCTGTAATCTATAAGTAAAGAACTATTTTCTGTATTTTTTTTTTTTCAAAATTTTAGGCTCAGTAGTTTCAGAAATAAAGGGGGGGGGGGAAATGGTCAATTTTCATCTATTTTCTTAAATAACTTTAAAACTATTCGTTTTAAAATTATAAAAAAAATATATTTGAGACCCTCACAACAAGCCCTTTCATTTGATATGTCACACGGTACAGTTTGCAAAATTTGTTTTTTCAATTTTCTAATTTGCCCCCCAAAAGTGACCCCCATATTCAAAATTCATTTATTTACGTTACACGTTCGTGTTCGGATCACAGTAATTCATATGTGTACCAAATTTCAAATTAATCGGTCCAGTAGGTACGCGGAGCAAATTGGCTGTGACAGACGGACAGAAAGACAGACACACGATCTATAGTGATCCTTAAGGGTTCCGTTTTTTTTTTTTCATTTGGATGTATGAAACCCTAAAAAACAAAAAATTTCGAGATTTTTCGATGCCTAGTCCCCTTAAGAAATTATTTTTTTTTTTTTGATCACTATTTTTATATTCTTGATATCTTGATTAATGAAAAATTTAATATATGCCTTAAAATCAGACACATATTTATCTTAAAAATTAAACGAATATGAAGTTGAAATAAAAATAATATTTATATTATTATTTATAATATTTATATTATTATTTATATCATATTCAATTATAATATTACGTAATAATATTTTTATGGGTCTGCGACCCTGGGTAGGTACAAAAACTCGCTTTCAACTTTTTAGATATATTCAGTAAAAATAATAAAACTACTTCGGTTCCCGCAATTTATGCACATCCAGAGCGCAATTCGTATGTGAGAAATGCCTCGACGCTCTGCGCCGCTTGGTGACCGGAGCGAGAAGCTTTAAGAGGATGGATCAGTCGCCTAACCTCACCTCAAATTTTCGAAGTTGAAATTCTTCGATACGGTTTGACCGATTACAAAAAAGCATTGTCAGCCCACGCAGGACGACAGCAAAAATGGGCTGATGGGGCCTTTTTGTAATCGGTCAAACCGTATCGAAGAATTTCACTTTCGAAATTTGCAGCTATGTCTCTCGCACTCACGATGGCGAGATACCGACTGACCCATACCCTTAACGTGGGTACTCGAATAAACGGACCCAAATAGCATTATCTATTTGATTTAAATACAGCTTTATAACTGAAGCGAATAAAAATGTTGTTTATTGAAATTAAAAAATATTTGAATAAATGATCCTAGTAAATCTAAATAGAACTTTTTTCTGGATGCACCCTTACAGAATTCTGTATTAATATGTATTATATGTATCTGTAAATGTGCTTAAAAAAAAGGACAATAATGGCGTTTGTAGTTCATAGAGTTTGACCTCGGGGAACAAAGAATATTCAATGTCTAGTATCCATTATGTATATGTATATGTAGACTTTTGAAAAATGTTTAAATCGTCGAAAGCCACTCATGACCTAAACGTTGACTCTCTTTATCAACTTGTAAAACTTGGCCGACCTACAGAACGTGCATAAACACTATAAAAAAAAAATAAAAAAAAAAACAAATGTACACGCAGATACGATGGGTCGTTCGCGACAGAACGGACCGGAGTGTTCATCATTGAAATTGAATCAGAATTTCCGAGTTCTTGACCTTTAGAATAATTTTGAAATCTGTATTGATACATTTTGAGAATTATTTGTACCGAATATCGCTAAAAATAATGTTATAAAAATGAGGGAAATTATCGAATCATATAAAATAATAAATATAACGTTTTCATTTTATTTATTCCTCTCAAAATTATTGATACATACATAAAGATATGAACATTTGTGCAAACGACCTCACGTGATGATATGTTCGATCCACAAGGTCTACGAGAGAGTGTGTGTGCCGGGAGCCGGTTTGTAACTCCTTCGTGTGGTCCCCTCCCTCGGTTGTTTGAAGTATCATATAAAAAAAAAGAGGGAAAAAAAACAAGGAAAAAAGTCAACTTCTCCCAAACAGCCTCCGCGCTTCGAGGTGAAGATGGGAAAGTGGTATTCTCGTATGTTGTAACGCAGACTCGAGAGCAGCACACGATCTTGAATATTTCGATTGAGCAAACTTGATCGAAATGAGATTATCAATAATCCAAAATTCATCGATTAAAATACTAAACGATTGTTTTCAACCGACGTATTTTCATTATGTCGAAAATTGCTTCGTTGGAACATTATCAATTTCCATTTTCATACGCTCGACTACCCTTTTAATTCTTAATTTGTCTTTTCAACATCAAACGCTTTTTAAAACGTGTACCTCAGACAAAAACGTGTTTTTGATCAGATTAATCGAAATCAAGACAATTTCAAGTGGATAAATTCACCCGAATAGTTACCAAAAATCATCTAACGAACATTTCAGCACTTTCTTCGTTTTTTTCCAAACGTTACAACTATTTTTCAATCCTTGACAAAAAGATTAATTGTATAAAAAATTTAAAGAAAATACATTTTCAAAGATTCGTTTCAACTGTAGTTAATTCCACAATAGTTACAATTTTATTAAAGTTACCGAAATGAGATTGACACCATACGGTGCGATAGACGATGAAATGTTTCGTAACGACTATGTCAAAAGACAAGAATGTTGATGAAAAAAATGTGTCAAAAGATTTACGTAATTCTTACTACGTTGTCTCCTCTCGTCCCCATCTCCCCTCGGTCTTTCTCATTTGTGGATAAAACGACAACGAGGTTTCGATGTATAAGACCTCGTCTTTTGATTATCTCATCGTGTTTATTATCCAAGAGTTCCCATCATTTATTATCCCTAGTATTACAAATTTATATATGTATGAATACGTGTAAATGTGCATATATTAATATTTTTACCTTCTTGTTTAACGAATCAAAGAATTGTTTGAATTACATGTTGCTCCAAAAGTTTTACTAATATTTTTATATGGGGGATTTGCGTAAGTATTAGAACAAATGAAAATAATAAAATGTTAATATAGTATTAAAGACACGCGCATATTTTTACTTATAAAAATATTAGTGGAAATCTTAACCCTCCAACAGCATACAGGAAATTTAAAGGCACAGTCGTAATTTTAATTTGTGATACCGAGTCAAATAGGGACGATTGGAACTTCTTTCCCTTCCTTAAAAACGCTAGGTAATTTATTGAACACTTTAGCGGATACATTGGAAAGTAAGCCTGATTTTTTTCCAATTTTTTAAGGCATCTTCTCACTTTAAGCGCCTCAAAAATAGGCTGTTTTTGCGATTTTTTTTCGAGGATTTTTGCTTAAAATTATGGGATAAAACGGATCCTATGTAATAAACACATCTTTCAAGTACATGAAAAAATTTTTATTTTATTTTTTTAAACAATTATTATAATACATCAGTAGCATTGAAAAACCCGTGTAAAAATGTTATGGTCGTGGCTTGTTGATGGTATCTCCGAGACGGGTCGTCTGAAACAAAAAAATAAAACTGTTTTAGATTCAGTATGTCAGTGGCTATAGCGCATATCATCAGATTTTTGATATTCGCGAAAATAACAAAATGGCGCACGTTTTTCGAAAAAGTAAAAAAAAACCACGATTTTTTTGCAGTTTTTTGTAAAAAAAAAATTCTTAAAATCAAAATTTAAAAAATCTGATGATATGCGCTATAGCCATAACTATGAAGCATATGTCATTCAAATTTCATGACAATCGGCCGGATAGTTTCCGAAATTTCATCAACAAAGCACCGAAAAACCTTGTTTTGAGATAACTGCGTTTAAAGTTTTGGTTGCAGAAAAATCATGAAAAAACCTTACCTCGGGTTAATCAGCGATGCCTGCTCCATACAATGGACCTTCCGATTCTTCGTAGAAGGTGTGTTCGTCCAAAGTAGCTTCCCTTCGTCTCGACCTAGTCTCTTTTGAAGCGTTAGAGCTGCGGCGGTTCCCTACGCGTACGCGATCACTGTCGCGTTTCTCGGCGTATTGAACGGCGATAGGGCCTAGTTTGACACCCATCACCTCCAAAATTTTTAAAACAGGTTGTAGCCCTTCGTTATAAATGCATGCCGCTGTTTGGCAAGCAATTTCCACGGTTTTTCTTCCCGTAAAAACGTGTTTCGGCGCCATTGCCCAGACACAGCTGTTGAAACACTCGTTGTTATTTTGGGTATTTCCTCCGAGGCATCGTTCCAGTAACTCGTCCTTCGTCAGTTCTTCATAGATCGGTTTCAAAACCTCTTGAACATCATCAGCTAGAGCAGGAGGATGTTTAAAAGTTTCTATCTGATTGTTTTTCACTGCTTTCTTGTACTTGCACCATGAGTCTGAACAATACGTATGCTGTGGGTTGCTGTCGGTTGAAATTTTATGATAGTATCCTGCCCAGATCTCCCTGCGCATATCTTCGACAGAATTCAGGTTTCTTCGAATTGCCAATGAGTAATTTGTTGATAATTCTTTCATCAATTTTATTGTTAAATCTTGGGTTTTTACGACAGGAACTTTTTTTATAACAACTTTTTTTTTTTTTACTACAACTTTCTTGGCTGCTTTTTTCTTTGGTGAAGGTTTTTCAGCGTCTTTCTTTGCAGCTTTTCTCTTTTGTGTAAGAATTTTCTTAGCGTCCTTAGCACGCTTGAAAATTCTTTTCGCAACGTGTAATACGCACTCCAACTTCTTAACCACAAAGTCTTCACCATACGGTGCTGTATCGAACAATATTTTAAAAGTTTTAGTGTCGCCATCACCGATGTAAAAACCGTAGTGCACAGCAAATTTTTCGAGTGATCGCAAAAACATCTCACATATACCGTCAACCTCCATTTTTCCAGAACTACCTGAATGATTAGCACTACAAACTAGTTTGTGCTTTTCATACCACTGTGCATATTCGATCGTGTCTTTCATACCTTTTTTCGATTCACAGCTTTTGCAGTGACTCGACTTCACAACGACGTCTGCAATTTTTTTACTGTGTTTATATATTAATGACACGATTCCAATAAGAGAAGAAAATCCTCTTTTCTGCCAGGAACCGTCACCTGAAACGGTTAAAACGTCTTCGGGTTCTCCGTGTTGAGCGTTCAACAGTTTTTCTTCTTTGACAGACTTGCTCGTCACTATATCGAACACACTTTGCACTGCGATGGCGATCGAATTGAGTATTTGATAATAAACGGTGGAATTGATTCCATGTCCCAGTTCCATGAGCCCACAAAACGTATTGATACCACTCAATCCAACACCAATCAAACGCATAACGTACACTAAACGACGATTGATTTCGTACCCAGTTGAGATTAATGGGCATGAGTTAATATATTTTTCTCCGCAATCACAAGTCACACAAATTTTGAAACCGAGTCCTCGCTGACCGTACTTTGTAAAAGAAACATCTTTGTTACAAACTTTACACTTCACATATTGTTGTAATGTAGAAAAAACAAGAAAAAACTGAATAATACTATATCCAGCCGTTGGATCGATGTGTACATCGAAACTTGTATCGTCCGATTTTTTTAATTTTGCTGCACTCGCACTAGCATGACTCGTATCTGCTTCAGACTGGTGTGGAAGCACTCCACGAAATTTTCTTTTTTTAGATTTCGAACTTGGACGTCGCCACGTGGCACTTTGTTGCGAAGTCTTTTTATCCATTATAACAATCCTGAGCGCAGAGATGTTGCCGTTACGAAGTTTCAAATTAGACTGATGAAATAACAGTTTAGCATCGTTGCCGAGTGATTTTCTTTTGAAAAATGCACGTGTTAAGGTCTTATTACATGAGTATAGACCCGAAAACAGAATATACCTAAGCAAGGGGTACTACATTAACAAAAGAACACGGCTATTCAATTGTATAGAGTCAGATATACAGGGACCGTCCGAGCGGCGTGAAAGGGATCGCCGGGTACTCTCAGGTAGTCACCTAACGGTCGCCAAAAAATGTAGTTAGACTCGTCCGATCTTTATGAAATTTCGAGATGACATTTTTGAAGATATGTACTTTCAAAATTAAAAAAAAAAAAAAATCGATTTTTTTAAATTTCCAAAGTGAGAAGACGCCTTAAAAGCCCGAAACGCATGATAAAACAAGGTTAAACCTCAATTCCCGAGTATGTACCTTTCCGTACATTTCACAAATGCGTACGATTTGATAGGAGGAAAAATATTGAGAATCAATTACTTTCGATCGAAATTATCCCTGTTTTCTTTTCTCTTTCCCTTTCTCGTCCTTTATATAGTTTTATCGTTGAAATTCCGTGTAGAACGCGTTTCTTTACTCTTATCGAACATTATTTATTAATTGGATAATTGAGAGTATGGTGTGCGGGAGAGCGTTTATGGGGAACGGGTTCACGATCGATTCGAGGCCCCTAACGCAAACTTCACACGCGTATACATGTGAATATCTAAATCGCAGCTAAATTAAATATAGAGGTATTATACAGGCTGTCCCGCTACAGATTGTAATCGTATCTTAAATCGAAAGATTTGAGATTTTTTTAATTTTCATTTTTGATTCGTTCTCAGGACCAAATTACTGAAGTTAGAAAAATTCTGTCAGGAGCTTTTTTCTAGAAAATTTAACGCTCTACAATAATGATCCTATGCATTTTTCTGCTATCTCTAACCGTTTCGACAGTATGGGCCTTAAAAGCTAGCAGCTTCAACAACTTTGCTAATTTAACGGGAGAAACCAGTTTAGGAGGCCGAAATTTTGGTGTTTTTCGTGAATTTTTTTAACAGGGAAGGAATAATCAGAATTTCTTTAAACTTGGAGGATATTTTAGTCATGTTTTGAAGTACACTTTGTAATTTTTTCAAGCCATTTTCGCCGGAAATAGTGGAGTTAGAAGTTGCTGTCCATGGACGATCGCCATCCGAGTTTTTTGCTGGTGGGCATTTCTGAAGTCACAATTTTTATCTGTAATCATTACAATTTTCTTTTTTCGTTAACAACATATTTCCTAAGAATATGAACCTAATTGCGATCAAAAAAGTTGAAAATTGTATGTTTTTGAGGTGTTTCAACACAATGTCATATTTTTTCACCTTTTTTGCATTAAAAAAAAATATTTTTAATAATAATATCATCCCAGAGTTAGGTTCATATAGATTGTAATTGAATAAAAAATATTCACACAAATTTTCAGAACGTCAATAACTTTTCAATGTCAATAACTTTTTCAGCTAGAATGCCCACCAGTTGAAAAAAGTCGTCCATGGACAGCAGCTTCTAACTTCACTATTTCCGGCGGAAATGACTTGAAATAATTACAAAGTGTACTTCAAAACATGAATAAAATATCCTCCAAGTTTAAACAAATTCTGATTATTCCTTCCCTGTTAAAAAAAATTCACGAAAAACACCAAAATTTCGGCCTCCTAAACTGGTTTCTCTCGTTAAATCATTAATTCATAAATAAGTTAATAAATAATGTAGTATAAGTTCCTGACGTGATTCTTGTACACTTATCCACAATGATAAATCCGAACTAGTCGATTGACCATGGAGTACTAAATGTGTGAAACATTCAACGAAAATACACACACACACACACACACACACACACACACACACACACACACACACACACACACACAATAATAATAATAATAAAAAGTACAATACACGTGAAACATGCACGATGATTTGTTCTGCAAATTACGTCACGAGAGGTGACGAAAGATCAACAATAATACAGTATTTGCCTCTTTGGGTTCTCGAGGTAATATCTGCAACGATATAACGAATGCTAAAAGTCATAGTACAACCCAGACATTTAAAAGTAGCGAAATTTTTTTTTTTTTTTCGATTATTTTTTTCGTGTCACTACCAATCTGCTGTTTTTATTTGCTACACGATCCAATTCTGCAGTGGATTTTGAAAGAACACGGTGAAAGCTGAAGTGAGAAAAAATCTGAAATGATTTTGGTTGATTAAAAAAAATAAAATTGCAATATTTTGTTTATTGAAAAAAAATGGGATTATGGAAAGAAAATCAATCCTACAACCGTAATTATATTTTTTTTTTCTTTCATACAAAGGAGAATTTCTTCTGAAGCAGTTTAAAATGTGAAAATTTATATCTATGCAGAAAAATTTATGTCACAAATGCCGAGATTTAAATTTCTATAAATCACGACAAAATAACAAAGACGATATTAAACTTTTCCATTCGTCATTCAGTCCAAAATTTCAGTTTCCGTTATTGACCGTTCAACCTGTGACAACCTGTAGAAATATGTGGGATATATATATTTATTTAAAACGCGTTACACGCAGTAGTGCCACCGATTCGAACGTAGGCGAGGGTTAAATGAATACGCGCGTGCCTAAACCCGCTCGGTGTATCAACAAGAAATTAATGCATCGTGTAACAGACCGTGTAATATGTCACGATAAAATATACGTATAGGTAGATCATGGTTTATATGTGTCCGCGCACGTGCTACAAAGGCCCACACAGGGCGAAACGTGTGTTTGCGGTCACAAAGAGCGTATACATGAGAGCTTAAGGTATCGCTATCAACCATAGATTTGTACTAAAAGGGCGTATCAAATATCTGCGTCTTCATGTATGGGGGATTTAACATGAGCGTGACCACACTTGAAACATTGAGCACCTGGCAAATTTAAATCATAGCAAAAAATTGCATCGAATCAGGATTCCTTACACTTTGCCATCATTTTAAAGTTGAAAATACCCTAATTGATATTGGCAAATAGTTAAAAGGTGAAGCTTGCGTTAAACAAGAGCAGTAACAAAATGGCGAATTAGAATTAAGATGTGTTACTCCGTTAGATAAAAATTTAGGGATCGATGCTCTATTCATATGCGAGATAGTCATAGAGATACGAATTTAAACCTTTGATGCCCACGCGCACCACGTGTAGAATCCTTTTGTACACACGGTTTCCGGGCAACAAAATTTGAGTTCTTTTTTTTTTTATTATCAAATTCATATACTCATATTTCAAGTTCCGAAAATATGGCAAA